>OY992888.1:57842627-57975127 GCA_963921405.1 Cepaea hortensis
ACACGAGACAGAAAGCAATGGGCAGACATGAATGTCAACGCCAAACGACATGGACTATAACAATAGTAAATAATCAAAGACCGACATACAGCAGGGAACATATAACCAGTACTGTTTATAACTAACTCGAAAAAGAGCAAAAATAGAAAGAAGATCAAAACTCACCATCAATAACCAAAGAAAAAAAAAAGTATCTCAATTATAACCAACGCTGAAGAGGCAGGTTGAACAAGGCCGAATTTTTACTTTTTCCCACCTCGTAAATAACTTAACTGAAAACCGACATCACAACACTCAAGACATGCCAATGTGAGCTTCGTCTCCTCCAGATTACGCTGAAGGATATTAATAGTAACATTTCAAGAGACGAGTTGGTTGCGTATGCTTTGTCACCAAATCCCTTCTACTAGTTCCAAATTAGATCCATGATACCATTAGTCGTAGGTGCAGTTGGTCATAGAAAAGTTACCAATGCTCCACTGCTCATGATTTGATGAGGTGGCTTCTCCTGCCAGGCAACATTACAAAGAAACATTAACATAACAGCTTATATAAACTTTGCAAAGCCACATGCTGGCTAAAAGTGGCCAACAGCTTACTGAAACTCCATATTATGTTCTTGAAGGTCACCAACAGCTTATTAAAACTAACTCCATATTATGACATGAAGGCCACCAACAGCTTATTAAAACTTCCGAATATAAGCTGGGGGTCGCATCAACTTATTCAAACTTCACAATATAACATGGTAACATGACGGTATCCAACAGTTTATTCAGACTCCACAATACAGCACGCAAACAGACGATCTCCAACAGCCTTATTCAAACTCCGCAGTATCACGGGATAACGTGAAGCCCCGTAGCAGGAACGTGATGTGGGTCTGTGAAGGGTTAGGACCATCACAGATTTGTAGACCTGAGGGCACTAACGGTTTACATCAACTCCGCAATACCACATGCTGGTTTGAAGGTCACAAACGGTTTACATCAACTCCGCAATACCACATGCTGGTGTGAAGGTCACAAACGGTTTACATCAACTCCGCAATACCACATGCTGGTATGAAGGTCACCAACGGTTTACATCAATTCCGCAATACCACATGCTGGTGTGAAGGTCACAAACGGTTTACATCAACTCCGCAATACCGCAGCTGGTGTGAAGGTCACAAACGGTTTACATCAATTCCGCAATACCACATGCTGGTATGAAGGTCACCAACGGTTTACATCAATTCCGCAATACCACATGCTGGTGTGAAGGTCACCAACGGTTTACATCAACTCCGCAATACCGCAGCTGGTGTGAAGGTCACAAACGGTTTACATCAATTCCGCAATACCACATGCTGGTATGAAGGTCACCAACGGTTTACATCAATTCCGCAATACCACATGCTGGTGTGAAGGTCACAAACGGTTTACATCAACTCCGCAATACCGCAGCTGGTGTGAAGGTCACAAACGGTTTACATCAACTCCGCAATACCGCAGCTGGTGTGAAGGTCACAAACGGTTTATGTAATCTCCGCAATATCGCATGCTGGTGTGAAGGTCGCAAACAGTTTATGCAGACTCCGCTTGCGAAAAAGAAACAGAAGTAGCAGGAAAGGTGGGGGGGGGGGGGTGTGGAAGAAGAAAAAGAAGAAATGAGGGGTGCAGAGACACTTTTGCTTCAGTAACATACTGACCCAGAGTGAACCTGTCTTAACTAGTTAATGGGGACATCCTGGAAAGGGATACGAGTCCAGCTAATGAAAGAATGGATCAGTCATGATCTATATTTGTGCCGGAACTTCCCGAGGACCACACATTTCACATGCTTTGAGGATGCAAGTGGGCTTTAATAATTCCCAACCGCGATGGTAAATGATCAACATCTACGCCTTGCACACTGCAAGCCGACATGCATGATAAAGTTCTGAATCGGAATGAACGCGCTAGTTGCTGGCTGGGTAAAACCAAGTTATCGTATTCTCTGATTCCACCAGTCTGTCTAGAATGGGTCATTTAGATTATAACAAGAACAACAATCACGACCACCAACACAACCACAACAACAGAAGACCGGAGGGGAAACATTTGTAAACATGATTCAAATGGACTCCCATACAACAGTGTCTGACATATGTCAAGGAAGTTAGTTAGTTATGTTGTTGGGTATCATTTTTGAATTTCGGACAAGTCCATATGTGTTCAGATTCTCCCCTCAACATATGCATCAGAGTCCGGTAGCTAATAGTTCCGCGATGTCCCTCTTTCTCCCAAATGAGCCTCTCGTGTCTAGCCATGCCATTTCTTACATCCAATTCTCTTTTTTCTAGACAGCGAAGCTGATTCGCTGGCATCAAAGTCCTCCGCTCTCGACATCTCTCTAAGGGCATTAATACTACTAAATGTTTTGCATATCCTTTACAGGACATCGCTGTCAACAGCAGCATCTTTCAGCTGTCTGTTGATTTCTTGGCAAGATTACGCTCAGTAGTTTGCCATTGCTTTCTGAGCGGCCGGCTCAGTTATCCCGCAAGTCACCAGCGGGGGACGAACCGCTCCCAGCTCTCGCCCGCTTACAAGACTCTGCGTGATAAACGGGATTACGGAGAAAGTGTTGTAACCCCTCGGCCAGAGAGACCGGCATTAATACTACTGGCACGATCAAATGGCTGGCTGTACCAATTCTAACTTGCATGTCTCTCATTCTGGACATATCAAGGCAATTCCAATATGGGAGTCGATTTGAATCATTTTTAACTATTTGACTTTGAAAAAATAGAAGAACATATCAGTTAAATAGTCTAGCGTCACTGTAGGAATGCACTTTCCAAATATAAATTTTCTCTAACGATCGCAAACTGCGACTTACTATGTTTCAGATATCTTACGGTGTATTGAACACTTTGGCTATATTAACAAATATCAGAATGACGCTGTAAGTACATTTAATTAACTTTATATCATTTTTATGACCTACAAACTTGATGGAATAATAAGAAAAAGAAAACAAAGAAATAAATACAAAGATAATATGGCCACATGGCATAATACGGACATGAGCATAGAGCTGATCTAAAACTGGCGATAGTGTGAGACGCAGAACAGTTGTAGCTCACGCGTATCGGCATGGCACATGATGATTATATATCTGTAGGCAGCTGTAGTAGTCTGGACTCGGCACACCGGTCAGCTGGACTTCTTGGTCATACAGCAACAGCAATCTACTGAACGTAAAATTGCCTAGCAAATCAATCCCAGGTTTATCGCAAAGTCCTGTAAAGGACATGCAACATTTATATTTATATACCTAATATTTGATCTATGTTTATATGCCTATTATCTTTACCTATAGCTATATGCCTATTATTTTACCTATATTATATGCTGATTATTTTACCTACATTTATATTCACATTATTTTATGCTTGGAGTGGTCATAGCTGCCATAGTGTTATCTTGATTCATTATATATATATATATATATATATAATATATATATATATATATATATATATATATATATATATATATATATATATATATATAATGAGTGAGTGAGTGAGTGAGGGGGGGGGGAGAGAAGAGAGAGAGAGAGAGAGAGAGAGGCGTGAGAGAGAGAGAGAGAGTGAGAGAGAGAGAGAGAGAGAGAGAGAGAGAGAGAGGAGAGAGAGGAGAGAGAGAGAGAGAGAGAGAAGAGAGAGAAGGAGAGAGAGAGAGAGAGAGAGAGAGCGTGAGTGAGTGAGTGAGAGTATTCTCCAAAAAAAAATTGTCTGTTGAAACATATGTGATAATATGTGCGAGTGCATTGTGTGCTGATTGTGGGTGGCCGAGTTTCGGCTAGAGTCTAGAGCTAGACCATATTAGGTGTGCGTGTTCTGCTAACGCTAATGACAGTCTTGTGTATTTGGCCTGTAATCTTTTATGTTGGCGTTTCTCCCTAGAAACCATGGACTGCAAGAAGTCCGCTGTTTATTGTCGGACTCGGCTGCTATCTTCTCGGCTTTATGTTGTGGAATATTGACAATATATATTGTCACCAGTTAAGGTACGTTTGACGTGATATGCTTTTATTTCTCAAACATTTAAGAAGGATAACTTTCTAAAATAAATACACACACACACATATATATACACGTTCGCGCATGCACGCACGCACGCACGCACGCACACACACACACACACACACCCTCCCAGCCCCTGGGATCATCCAGCCTAGTAGAATACATACTGGAGATGTCTCTGTTAAGAAAATACAATATAAACCAGAGAAATGGACAACCAACTTTATATCGCTGTGAGCTGGTATGTGTGAAGTCATACCCTTCTGGTAAAACAACCATGGAATTACGCTTTAATCTAATAATCTCAGATCTGTCCCCTGTCCACTGTAGTCTGTGTATACATCAGTCTCTTGTATGCATCCGTTTTGGTAGTGACGGTCGCGTAGTGGCTGAATGCTGTCAGTCAGGGGATCAGATCATCATCAAGGCGGATTTTTATAAAAATAGAATGTCCAATTCGCCTTAAGTTAAAAGTTGGTTGCATTTCCTTTACAGAACATCACAGTCACCTCAGCATTTTTTGACTGTTTGTGATTTCTTAGCAAGCTTACGTTCAGTAGTTTGCCATTGCATAATGAACGACCGGCACTCATACCTTGTATGGAAATCAAACGCATGTCATCTGCTTCGAAATATCCCGCAGATGCGTATGAACGCGATATGCGGAAGTATAAACAGCTGCGCCACAGAGCCGGCCTTGCCTTAAGACCCATACATTACAGAAGTTTTTGTCACGTTAGGAGGAGAAATTCACTTCAAAAATTAGTGCCGATTTGCAACATTAGCTGAAAATAGCCAGAGGGAGACAGTTATTTAATTGGATAGCCTGGTCACGTGGTATAATCCGGACAAAAACACGTTAATAATATTTCGTTTCGAAGCAGTTTCCTACAATGGCTCTGTGGTGTCATGGCGTCATCACATTTTGTAGGGCTGAATGCACCGAGTGATAGGTTCCCTGTCGTTCACTTGCTTTTTCAGGCGACGAAACCGCGTCCGGCTGCTCAAGACGTATCAAGAAATCAATGGGGGGGGGGGGGGGGGGGGGAACCGTGAGGCCCTAAGACAATTACATAAATAAACACACATAGTATTATTTGGCGCTCACAGAAGAAGAAGGAAGTAGAGATGAGACCTATGGCACTATCTCAATGGTTTGATACGAATTATGTCCGTATTCCATAGTTGTTAGGCTCATGTGTGTGAAAGACATGACTAATGAAGACACTTTTTTGGAGTGTCTAGTTGGTCATGCGTCGAAGTACACTTGTTTCAGCGGCGAGGCGCCCTCGTCATTTGGAGGCGACAGGTTCGATCCCGGTCGGTAACTATAGCTTTCAAATTTTATGTTGTCTAGTTCGTCTTCTAGTCTCTACTTCCTTCTTCTTCTGTTAGCGTCAAATAAATACTATGTGTGTTTATTTATGTAACTGTCAAGACGTATCAGAGCAGTTTGTTATCAACTTCGCTGTCTCGCCAGCGAAGAATACATACCCGACCAAAACTGGTGATAGTATTAGATGGCGAACTATGGTCGCCCACGCCTGTCGGCATTGCACATGACGACGATGACGATAATATGCTCTTATAAAAGAAACCAAAACTAATTAGAGAAATTCCACATAGACAGTAACATTTTTTTGGTCACGTTATAAGAGAAATAAATTGGAGTAATTGGTGAGAACTGGCAAGATCGAGGGGGAAGAGATCAAGGAGAAAGCAGTGAGGTAAATACCTGGATGGTTTGGTCACGTGCATGTGTGAGACATGAATATTTAGCTGATCCACGACTCTCATGATCGAGTGAGATGGCGAATCATGATCGCCGACACTTATCGGCATGGCACATGATGAATGAATCCATCCTTTGTGTCCCCACAATTAATACCTTTCAGACCAGCTAATCACTGGCTCATAGCCTGTGTAGAGTTGAGTCAAGAACCCATATTCTCGCGACATTTTCATACCTGCTGTGTCCTCCCCTGCAACTGTCAGCGAAGAGTCCCAATATTAACGGTACCACTAGCAGTCTGATTTATATGTTTGCGCCGACTTTCCTCGGAGTTGTGAGTGTCGGCTAGAGACGCTGGTCACTCCCAGCAGCACCATTCTCTCCTGGATGTATACAAGGCTATTTAAACATACATGAATAATATGGGACGGGCATGGCCGGAGCTGTAGGTAATTGCATAATTTAGGGTGGCTTGGGGTGGGCTGGTTGATGGCATATGTCTTACCGAGGATAACAATCAGCAGCAGCAGCAGAATATAATAATAATAATAATAATAATAATAATAATAATAATAATAATAATAATAATAATAATCAGAAGAAGAAGAAGAAGAAGAAGAAGAAGAAGAAGAAGAAGAAGAAGAAGAAGAAGAAGAAGAAGAAGAAGAAGAAGAAGAAGAAGAAGAAGAGGAAGAAGTGGAAGAAGAAGCAGAAGAAGCAGAAGAAGCAGTAGAAGAAGAGGAAGAAGAAGAAGAAGAAGAAGAAGAAGAAGAAGAAGAAGAAGAAGAAGAAGAAGAAGAAGAAGAAGAAGAAGAAGCCCCGTGCTACAATAATCGTACGCTCGTTTTCAGACTCCGACATTCGCTTCGTGGGTGCAGTTTTGTATTCGGACCCCCCCCCCACCCCCCCCCCCCCCCCCCACCCCCACCCCCACACCCCCTGGAGGTCCTAGCGAGAGCTATTGAGCTCGTTCTCTGTGCGAGTCTTTCGGCAGACCTCCTTACGGTCAGATGACAGAGTAATGTGGAATAGAATCCTTGCAGTAAAGTTGATGCTCTTGTCTTTAACCCTTTAAGTCTTTACTCTGAGCCATATTTTGTTGTTTGATTTGCAGATATCTCCGGAAACATAAGCTGGCAGATTCTTCAGGCATGCTGATTGAATGCCATGCCTGGTGGCACGTGTTTACTGGCATTGGGGCTTACTTGGGCATTTTGTTTGTGTAAGTCTAAACCAAATCTCTTCAGTTTATAGCTTAGTTGTTTTGTTTGTGTAAGTCTAAACCAAATCTCTTCAGTTTATAGCTTAGTTGTTTTGTTTGTGTAAGTCTAAACCAAATCTCTTCAGTTTATAGCTTAGTTGTTTTGTTTGTGTAAGTCTAAACCAAATCTCTTCAGTTTGTTTGTGTAAGTCTAAACCAAATCTCTTCAGTTTATAGCTTAGTTGTTTCGTTTGTGTAAGTCTAAACCAAATCTCTTCAGTTTATAGCTTAGTTGTTTTGTTTGTGTAAGTCTAAACCAAATCTCTTCAGTTTATAGCTTAGTTGGTTTGTTTGTGTAAGTCTAAACCAAATCTCTTCAGTTTATAGCTTAGTTGTTTTGTTTGTGTAAGTCTAAACCAAATCTCTTCAGTTTATAGCTTAGTTGTTTTATTTGTTTGTGTAAGTCTAAACCAAATCTCTTCAGTTTATAGCTTAGTTGTTTTGTTTGTGTAAGTCTAAACCAAATCTCTTCAGTTTATAGCTTAGTTGTTTTGTTTGTGTAAGTCTAAACCAAATCTCTTCAGTTTATAGCTTAGTTGTTTTGTTTGTGTAAGTCTAAACCAAATCTCTTCAGTTTATAGCTTAGTTGTTTTGTTTGTGTAAGTCTAAACCAAATCTCTTCAGTTTATAGCTTAGTTGTTTTGTTTGTGTAAGTCTAAACCAAATCTCTTCAGTTTATAGCTTAGTTGTTTTGTTTGTGTAAGTCTAAACCAAATCTCTTCAGTTTATAGCTTAGTTGTTTTGTTTGTGTAAGTCTAAACCAAATCTCTTCAGTTTACAGCTTAGTTGTTTTATGTGTTTGTTGCGGTCACTCGCTGTGAACTCAAACATAGTGCATACAAGTGCTACTACTTCTAGTGCACTGGACTGATATTGCGTGTGGATTAGCTGTCTCTATACCAGTCTCTATACCAGTGTCTCTCGCCATCAGGCGAACCCACTCCGACTTCAGAGGTACTGGCAATTTACGTCCCCGAGTCAAGGAAGAGAACATTTTAGTCTAAATGGCCGGTGTAAGGGTTGACACCGCTACCTCGGCATCACCACACCGGAATGTAAAAAACGAGCGCCCTTGTCCATTCAGGCATGAACGTTAGTTAATTAGTCGTCGGAACATCCTTAGTCCCTTACTACAGGGAGAGCAAGCCCACAGGCGCTCAGATCTCAGCCTGAATATTTCCGTTACCCGTCGACCACCGACAGTTCCGGAGCTGTGTTGGTTAATAGAATATTGTCTGCTCCATGAATGGCGGCCGTTTCCAGTAGCACCCATTTCAATCCCAGTTTTAGTTGTCGGACCAGAACGCAGAATCCAGGCGTTGCAGGTCCAGCCAGTATGCCTAATATCACGTACTCCTACAGTATGGATGTAAGGTGGTTCTCACGTTTCCTCTTCTTTACAGTATGGATGCAAGAGTTTTCTAGTGTGTCATTTTCTCTACAGTAGACATGTAAGGGTTTTCCTAAGTTCCTCTTTTCTACAGCATAGTGAGGTTTTTCTCATATTTCCTCTTCTATAGTGGTATGGATGTAAAACTTTTCTCATATTTCCTCTTCTCTACAGTAGGGATGTTAGGATTTTCTCATATTTCATCTTCTCTACAGTAGGGATGTTAGGATTTTGTCATATTTCATCTTCCCTACAGTAGGGATGTAAAGGTTTTCTCATGTTTCCTCTTCTTCTGCTGCTCCTGCCTTCGATCCCCCAAATGCCATCACAGAGTCCCGATACTAATGGTGTCCGTTGCAATGTGATATGTTCGTCTTGCTTTACCTCTAAGTGACGACTGTCGACCAGGTTCTCTGACCACCTCTTGCTGCTGCATTCTCTCTAGACCATGATAGTCTATCTGTTCTTCTGCATTATTTACATGCTCCCAGAGGGCCTTCACCACATCGGCCTTATCATGCATCAGATCGGGAGGGCTCCGTGTTGCACAGTTTTACGTCTCTCGAAGCTCAAACAGCGGGGCTTGCAAGACAGGTACATGAACTACACATGTGTTGATAGGCCTATTATGATGTAACCAGGTCATGACTCAACACGGTACGCAAGGACTGGCTGAGATTAGATCTAGTTTAGTAATGGCTCCTTCAAGGCAGAGGCGAGGAACATCTGGCCAGCGGGCCGTATACAGCTCGCGAAACCATCTGGTATGGCCCTGCTAAGGCAACCGCAGCGGGATTCGAAATTAAAGAAATCTTCCATAAACGTTACATAAGCAAGGATGAATTTCCCACTTTGAGGAGGAATTCATTGAAATATACATTCTTTTCAAAATATATACCACCGCTAAGAATCGGCTGCGCTGCAGACTGACCGACATAAACTGTCTGTCATTTACTGTCAATATAAGTACCTTGCGGTGTATGGCAGAGGGGTCTTTGAGCCTAGGGAATTAAGGCCGCCTGGCTAGTGCAGTCGTCGCGAACTGTGCAGGTTAGGATTTTCTTTTTGCCCCTGACAGAAAAAAAAAATCCCACACCTTACAGAGGGATCGAACCTGGGTCTCCCGAATGAGAGTCCGGCGTTCTAACCACTCGGCCAGCCGCTCTTTCTGACCGACATAAACCTAGAAAAACAGTTGCGAGTAGCAACATCACCAGTGCCAGATAACATCACACTCCTCGCGAAAGAGAATCTGTGTCAGCCAATGCATTAAGAGTGAGTTAATTAAATGTTTAACCAAATATAGCAGGCTAATTTTTAAGCGCCGGTCTCCGTGGCTAGGGCTTTACGGACGCGATTCGCAAGCCCGCTTACCCTCGTTCTAAACACAGCTGCGACCGATTTGGCAGCAGACCGCGTTGCGCTTGGTTTTAACGTGTTGGTATGAGAGCCGATCGTTCAGAAAGCAATGGCAAACTACTGAATGTAAAACTTGTCAAGACATCAACAACAGTAATAAAATGCTGGTGTTGATAGCGATGTCCTGTAAATAGCACATGCAAAAAAAGAAAAAAAAATGAAGCTGATAATTTTGAATGAAATGATAATATAAATATTCGAATAGCCCCGGGGAAAAAAAGTTCCCCATCTCTGATTCAAGGATATGAGATATATCATTTTTATTTCGTTCGTGTAATTGCTCGCTTTGAACTCAAGTAAAGCTACTACTTCTAATAGCCCTGAACTTACTTTTGCAGGTGGATTAGCTTTCCCTATTACCAGTGCCAATCGCCATCAATCGAACCCACTCCGACTTCAGAGCTACTTGTAGTTTACTCCCCCAAGTCAAGGACGATAAGTCAACATTTTAGTCCAAATGACCGGTGTAGGGTTTGAACCGGCTACCTCGGCAGGAGCACACCGGATGTTTAAGAACGAGCTGTCTTATCCATTCGGCCATGCTAACCTCCAGATATCTCATTGTCACATGACTCTAACCCAGTGCCCAGAATGACCCATTGGGGTGCAAGCCTCAGTACCTGTCGAGTCACAGCCAGCTGATGTACTTCCAGATCACTTCATTAATGTGCTACTGGCATGCGTGTTTCACACTGGATCCTTGTCCGTCTTTAAGCAGTCAAAACATCAGTCATAATTATTGTCATGAATTGCTTTGCTAACAGTTGCGATGATAATGGCATGAGCTCGGTTATGTGAGAGTTCTATTCCTGGGCTCGCTACGGGAGGGAAAGGTTCAGCCACCTGTTGCCCCAAGCACTCAGGCGGGCTAGATGTCATGGCTTTAGTACATTACTGACCAGGCATTCAGGCGGGCTAGACGTCATGGCTCTAGTACATTACAGACCAGGCATTCAGGCGGGCTAGACGTCATGACTCTAGTACATTATAGACCAGGCATTCAGGCGGGCTAAACGTCATGGTTCTAGCACGTTACAGCCCCATAGCACATTCCTGCTTCTGGTTGCTTTTTTCTTTGGTAACTGGCGTCTGCACATCTCGCGATCTCCAACAGAATGTATCATTTCATGCATTGATATTCTCCCATGTCATGATGAAGTAACAATAAAATACCAGCAGCAGCAGCAGCAGCAGCAACAACAACAACAACAACAACAACAACAACAACAACAACAGCGGCAGCAGCAACAACAACGAAAACAACAACAACAACAACAACAACAAGAACAACAACAGAAAATCATTGAGAAATACTAATGTTTTGTTATTCCATTATCTAGACTGCACACACGCTACCTACACCTACAGAGGAAGCCCACATTAAAGGTGAGTTCAACCACAATTCTGATGTATTCTTTAAAAGATCAGAAGTGGTCCCATTGCAGATACCGAGAGCCATTATAGGTAACCACATTGCGGACACTGAGACTCATTAGGGTCTGACGTGTTAGAAAGGCAGTAGGAAAAGGGCTCTTGTACACTCGTTAGAACTTGGGTATGTTGTGTTAGATTCATATTTGTGTAGATCAATCGACGCCTTTCGTGGTCGGAGGAGAGTTCCCCCACTAACGGTACTCCGTTACACGCCAGCTCTTTTCATGGCTCAAATGACATGGACACCCGAATTAACAGTTAAAACTCAGTCTTCCTGAGGATTTACCAATTAAGCAACCAATTAAACAACCAACCAACCAACCGACCGACCGACCAGCCAACCAACCAACCAACAAACCAACAAATCACCAAGCAACCAAGTAAATACCATAGAGGATTTTAAACAATCCATATGAACGGAGAAGCAGAAGAATCAGCAGCAGTATTAGCAGCAGAAGAAGAAGAAGCAGAAGAAGAAAAAAGGTGGAGGAGGAGGAGGAAGAAGAAGAAGAAGAAGAAGAAGAAGAAGAAGAAGAAGAAGAAGAAGAAGAAGAAGAAGAAGAAGAAGAAGAAGAAGAGGAAGAGTGGGAGGAGGAGAAAGAAGAAGAAGAAGAAGAAGAAGAAGAAGAAGAAGAAGAAGAAGAAGAAGAAGAAGAAGAAGAAGAAGAAGAAGAAGAAGAAGAAGAAGAAGAAGAAGAAGTAGAAAGAAGAAGAAGAAGTAGAAGAAGTAGAAGAAGAAGAAGAAGAAGAAGAAGAAGAAATAGTTTACCATGAAACATGGCTACCATCAGTTGTCCACAGAAAACAATATCACATGAAACAGCAGGAAACAATAAAGCAAAAGACAAACCCTGTAAAAGAACAAACTCCACAACTCAACCATGTAAGAACAACAAACTCCACAACTCAGCTCTGTAAAAGAACAGCAAACTCCACAACTAAGGCAATAAGCAACATGGTGCATGAGACATAAGAGCTAGATGTAGAAGTGTCTGGGTGGGTTGGTGATTGCGGTATCAGGCACGGGGAAAAATTAATGTCGTTGTAATCCCCTGAACACACCTTTGTGCAGGCTTTACGGGACTCCACGCAAGACTTCTACTGACATACATCCTGTCCATATCACAGACCTGAAACAAACTGGCAGGGGATTTCAGAGTTGTTGGCTCTTACAGATTCAGTGATCAGAAATTACGAAATGGAAAATCCTCAGGCACTTGTTAGTCTACCCATAGATCGTGGGTAACTGATGCACATATAGTGTCTACTTGATTAATTTAACAAATCGGTTCTGATATCCACCGCGCGTGATTCTCGCTAATTGATAATTAGATTCAAATGTAACCCGACCACTCGAAAGTAGTTCGATAGGTGCATGTCATAAGTCTACGAAGCAAAAAGGAACTTTAATGAAGAAGAACAAAGGCAGATAATTACCAATAAAATTGTTTCTCAGTTTAAAGTTCAAAAATGAATCTCCTGTTAAAAATTTCTGAGCAGTTTAATTTGTTTTTATTCTCCTTTCAGTTGCTTTATGGATTTTGGCCTTACATGTCCTTACCACCACTGGAGATTGGTAAAATACAGTAGAACTACGATTAGTGGGCAGACAATACAGACTGGCACCAGAACAATCTGTTCCCTCCATGTCATACATGTTATATATACTATAGGTCGTTAATTATTTCGAGTTATATCATCGTCATCATATGCCATACCGATAAGCGTGGGAGGTCACATTTGTCATTTCACACGATCACCAGAGTCGTGGATCAGCTCGGTGTTCTTGTCTCGACCATACCACGTGGTCAAGACATCCAGATATTTACTTCTCAACCTTCCCCTTGTTTTCGCCCCCTCAATCTTACCAGTTGTCACCAAGTTCTCCAATTTATTACTTCTTATAACGTGTCCAAAACTTGTGACAGTCTACGTCTAATTTCTCTAATCAGTCATATCTAATCAGAGTTATACAGTATAGCGTTTGTATAACCTTTTATGCTACCATTTATGATCTACATTCGCATTCTTTTGTTAACTCTAATTATCATTCAGCCGGTCCCACGGTCAAGGTGTCACGGACACAGTTCGTGATCCCGCATACCTGCGTTCGAAACACAACTGCGGACGATTTGGCAGCACACCTCCTTGCGTTGGTTTTTTACGAAATGATATGGATGCCGGTCGTTCATAAAGCAATGGCAAACTACTGAAAGTAAGCTTGCCAAGAGATCACCACAGCAATAAATGCTGGTGTTGACTGCAACATCCTTAAGGGATATGCAACTAATGAAGAATTATCATTTGCGAACGAAGTCTTCCTTCTTTGAGCTATAAGCATCATCATTATCATCATCGTCACTGCTTTTAACAGCCTGGTGACCTATCTCTACACTACAACTTATGTTGTCCCTATTCGTTGATCTGTTTTTAAAACTTCCTGAGTTACTTATACCCAAATTTAGAATTGGTTTTAAGAAGCATATTCATGACTGTTATTAATTTAATAAGTAACCTATTTTAACAGGGTGTTTAGTATTTTTAAAAGCCACTTTTCTCGTTTATGTTATCAAAAGTACGGTCACTGCCAAGAAGGAAAGCAATCAGACTACCTTCTTTACGCTTGCCTAGAAAACTAGCAGTCAAAAATTTATGAAGAATGACTTAAGAGAGAAAAGTTCTGCGCAGGACAAGCCACTAGATGGTAGTGATGTTTATCTAGCTACAAACGTATGTGTCAACACTTGAAGGCTGGAGGGCATTTAGGGGTCGGTGATTATAAAACACGGAATTAACACCACATGTCCAGTAGGCCTACTCATCAAGGCATGTGATACGTGTTCTTTGTAATTAAAAGCCAAGAATCATGGCTAACAACTTTCATAAACAGCTATTTTTGTTTTTATGGCTAACAACTTTCATAAACAGCTATTTTTGTTTTTATGGCTAACAACTTTCATAAACAGCTATTTTCGTTTTTCTTCCAAGTTACACTTTTTAAATAATATGTTAACTATGTTTTTGAAAACAATGTTTTCCCGTTTTGAAATGCTGGTTATCCACCCCTTATCCGGGATATACTTGTGCTTTTGTCTCCTGCGGGTGATTTGTCAGAATACCGCCTTGCGTTGGTTTTCATACAATGGTATGAGTGCCGGTAATTCGAAACTCAGTGGCAAACTATTGAACGTAAACTTTCAAAACTTGCCAAGAACTCACAAACCAAATTCAAATATCTAAGATAGCTAAGGATAGGAGTGAGTTGGCGATAACCTATACCATCATAGGCAAGAGAAAATAGAGGACTTCCTAGGAATTCTGCCTAAGACACAAGTAATGTATGTCAAGATGTTAGGACCCACCCTTATAGCATACAGGGTGTATTTTTAATGACTGTGCAGTGTTTGAAAATATTGCCGGTCCAAGTTTTGTATTTGTCTATTATGTTGCACGAACTTTACAGAGGGTGAATACAAAACTTGGACAGGCAATATTTTCAAATACTGCAGTCATTAAAAATACACCCTGTAGCTAAAAGAGAAATTTAAAAGTAACTTCATTGCGCCAGGTTTGATCCCAGATGGCTCGGCCTATTTCCATAGAGCAGTCTGTCAAAAGCGTTGTACAGAATACGATCTCTGTGACTCCAGTGATGACCCCCACAAGTGTGGGAGACAATTGCACTCGCGAACCGATTACCAGAATCTGGAAATGAACCCATGACCTTTGGAGCACAAACACAGACGGTAAAACCACGTTGTCACGGACATATGGATTGGGACATGATCAGACAACTTTGACGCCAGTCTTTTGTTATGTGATTTTCAAAAGAATCATCATCATCATCTTCCAATTCTGCCGTCAAGCGTCGTGGGGAGGAATAATTTGCGCAAATTGATTTGATGGGCGGCACTGGATAGTGTCATTCCGTGTGATTGTACAATGTCTTTGATGTCTCAAGCCATTTTGAAAATAATTTTCTTCTTGGGCGTCCTTTTGGCCTCGTCGCGGATGATCTTTGATTTAAGGCCAGTGATGGTAGTTGATAGTGTTGCATTCTAACAAGATGGTCAAACCATTTGATCTTCTGTCTGATAACAACATCTCTTACTCAGTCTCGGATTGTTAAGTTGGCAGCTCTCCTCAGGCATCTCATCTTGCAGATGTTGATTTTGCGAAAGACGAAAGTGTTCAAAAGGCACTCTTCCGAATAACGGTCCAAAATTATTTAGTGTAAAAAGCATCCCTTACAGGGCCTCATTAGGTAATATCATAAAAAAAATATTAAACACTACAAACTAAAATATAGAACTGAGAAAATGGAATTACGTACCAATAATATTTCACAGTTATATATGGAAATTGTGGCACAAAAGTTGTAAATACTGTCCGAAAGCATGTTCTTTGTGAAAAAATTGTACATATTGGAACGAGCATTGAATGTGTTGTCGATCACTTCCAGTTCAGTGTGACATGGACTGCTAGATCGATCGATGGATGCAATAAATGTTTTTGGGCCCGGAGGGCTCTCACAGTCGTCGGAGTGTATACCTATCAGTTATATGTGGAAATAGATATACACGATAGATATATCAAAGACAGTCAGGGCCCAGGAAACATTTATTGCATCCATCGATCGGTCTAGCAGTCCACGTCACATTGAATCGGAAGTGACCGACAACATCAACCTTATGAGGCCTTGTAAGGGATGCTGTTTACACTAAATAATTTACGACCGTTATTCGGAAGAGTGCCCAATATCAATATTTAATTATAATGTGCAGTTTCGGTAAATACTATGTAAACAGTAATGTTGCCTATATCAGACATTTAATGTTATATTCACAGAATGAACACTCCATTCAATATGAATTATATCTGAATTTGTATGTTATAACTTTATAGTTGTAAATAATCATTATTTAAATTAAAAAGGTTACTTTTTAAAAGTGTTGGTGTGGTTTCAGTAACTTTATATATTGTTTAATGTTTTATTCCATATATTTTATTTTGCATACTTTTATGTTTTAAGATGAGTTTTAGGATGGTAAATGCTACCCAAGTGGTGGAATGGTTAGCACATTATGCTGACAATTACATAAGCACAGTCGGACAAGTGTCTGATGTCAGCTCTCAATATTTGCTACATGAGGAAAAGTCTGGCCACCTATTTGCACAATTCAGTCCAGTGCGGGACGCAGAGGTGTTTCCAAGGCACCAGGACCAGGTTCTATACTGGCCAAGACCTACTAACATGTCCTAGTCGTGCTTCCTGGGCAGCAGGTCCCTTCGGGGTCCTGGCTAACGTAGTAAGATTGCTGATTCTTCCAAAGTCGGAGAGTGTCTGCCTGTACGGCGAGGAACCACCAGTCTGCACACCAATAAGCCAGACATGGGACAACGGATACTCACGCAAACCTCAGGTCCTGTATGACATCACACTGATGTTGGACAACAGGATGTCTTCATCTGACATACAGGACTTCACGCTGGAGTTCACAGCCAGCGAACGCAAGCAAGCAAGCAAGTCCAGTGCTACTAGAAATAGTGTGTATGGAATACGTTGAGTTAAAAGCTAGTCATTGCTAAAAATAAAAAAAAAATAAAAATATGGAACTAGCATTATAGACCTAATATACATCATGGTATGTAGAGGGTTATTTTTTAATACTTATACTGCTCATACTACTGTATGCCTGCAAATCATGGACACTACATTAATAACACAGAAAGAAGCTGGAGGCCACAAAGATGTGATTTCTATGTAAGATGCAAAGAAGACCAGTATGTAAGTAATGCTACAGTCCACAAAGATGTCATTTCATTGTAGGATGCAAAGAAGACCCACCAATATGTAAGTAATGCTACAGTCCACAAAGATGTCATTTCTTTGTTGGATGCAAAGAAGACCAATACATAAGTAATGCTACAGTCACAAAGATGTCATTTCATTGTAGGATGCAAAGAAGACCAATACATAAGTAATGCTACAGTCCACAAAGATGTCATTTCTTTGTAGGATGCAAAGAAGACCCACCAATATGTAAGTAATGCTACAGTCCACAAAGATGTCATTTCTTTGTTGGATGCAAAGAAGACCAATACATAAGTAATGCTACAGTCACAAAGATGTCATTTCATTGTAGGATGCAAAGAAGACCAATACATAAGTAATGCTACAGTCACAAAGATGTGATTTCTTTGTTGGATGCAAAGAAAACAACCAATACGTAAGTAATGCTACAGACACAAAGATGTGATTTCTATGTAGGATGCAAAGAAGACTAATACATAAGTAATGCTAGAGGTTAGTCCACAAAAATGTGATTTCTTTGTTGGATGCAAAGAAGACCACCAATATATAAGTAATGCTACAGTCCACAAAGATGTGATTTCTTTGTTGGATGCAAAGAAGACCAATTCGTAAGTAATGCTAGAGGTTAGTCCACAAAGATAATTACTTACCCCCATCCGGACAAGGACAAGATAATTGTCATTTTTTGGTCAAATTCTGAGGCGAGAGTCTGGGGAAGGTTGTAGCAACCACAAAGATTGAAACTGTTCAAGACAGAGGCCAACAGAGGAAGAAAATGGTGGATGGTTTGACCGAGTGTCACAAAAGATGACTAGTGGTCGAAGTTATCAGGAACACAGAGGAGAGATGTTTATGGAGTAAAATACCACTAGGACCCAGGAAGGTAGCCCGGTCAACAAATGTCTGACAAAGTTGGATGTATCGGCCGAAATGTGCAAATATTGTAGCTTTGCTCTAAACAAGCGCAATGCAATTACATCTAAACCAACATTCCGGATGAACGAAGAAGAATATATGCTACTAGGCATTACACACGATAATGATGCGACCTTTAAACAATCGCATGGTGGCTGTTTTAGCAACCTGACTCTTTCCATGTCAGAAATTGTTTTCTGATGACTATAAGACAAAGTAAATAGGTAATACAGAAACTGGACTTTGCTCATTGCAGCATGCAATTTATTTTTGATTTATTTAAGCAGATAAATATGTAGGACAGTCAAACAGGAATGCTTTATGTTCAGAGATTTATAATCACAGGTATAGCCATATTTTGTTATGGTCCATGGAAAGCCATACAGATATCTATATCTAACAACCCTCATGTTAGCTGTAAACTACATTTGAATGACATAAAAGCTTCTGAGACAGAGACAAGAAGAAGAAAAGGAAAAAAAGAAGAAGAAATATATATTTATTAATTTTGTTTTTATATACACACATACATACATGCACACACACAATTTATAAAACATTTTAAAGTACAGAATTGCAATTTGCTACACAGTATGAATTACAGTAAGATGGTGCTGTAAAAAAACAAATGAACATCCATTGTGTTCTTACTTAAAATATTACATTATAAAAGTAAACCGAAGACAGACACAGAGGTAGTGACTCTCAAACACTAGATTGGTGCAGTGCAAGACAGCACTCGGTTTGGCACACATTCGTACAGTGCAAGACAGTACTTGGTTTGGCACACATTGGTGCAGTGCAAGACAGCACTAGGTTTGGTACATCACTTTGGCATAGTGCAAGACAGTACTAAGTTTGACACATCACACTGATGCACAAGACAGTGCTACATTTCACACATCACTTTAGTGCTACATTTGACACATAAGTTTGGTGCACAGGACAGTGCTAGCTAGCTATGGCACATCACTTTAGTGCCCAAAACAAGACTAGGTTTGGCACACCACATTTGTGTGGTGCAAGACTGTGCTAGCTTTAGTGGGGCAGATGCAGAGACAAAACATTTCAAAACATAACTCATATTCCCAACAAAACAATAGGTAATTTTCTAATTTATTTTTATATATATTATACAATTGAAGAAGTCTGGCTATTAAGACAAATAAAATTGAGGAAAATAAATATTTTGGCCATGTAAAAAGAGATGAGTGTTTGGAAGAGATAATGATGAAGGGAAGTGTACCAGCAAAGTGGAGAAGAGTAAGACCACAACGTTAACGAATTCAAGATGTGATAGATAATTTACACACAACAACATCAGAGGCAGGACATCTGGCTTATGACAGAAATCCCAAAAGACTGTTATGGGGCAAAGTTCTGCACAAGACAAACCCTGAATGATGATGACATCAAATGATGTGTTGTGTCTATAAGAATGTATTAACATGGTCACTGTCTCCCACAATCCCCAGAGTCAAGTCTGATTCTGGTGTCAGCATGGGTGAGTGGATAAGTATGCACATTATTAAAACATCCGGTGTGCTCATGCCAAGGTAATGGGTTCAACCACAACAGCTGACAGTTGGACTAAAATGTTGACTTCTCGTTCTTGACTTGGGGACATAAATTACAAGTACCTCTGAAGTAGGTTTGCCTGATGGCGAGGGACACTGGTAATAGGGAAAGCTAATCCATATGCAAATTCAGTCCATTGCTACTAGAAGTAGTGTATATGAACTATGCTTGAGTTCTATTATGCCTTTTGGCGAAATAAATAAGATATTTAGCTCTTTAACTTTCTTAGCTGTTTTTAAAGGAAAATACCAGTTGTTACTAAGTTTTCAAGCTTGTAATGAAACCCACCAAAAAGACATTTCTTAACAACAAAATTTTTTAAGTACAATTAGCAACTTTGCCTTTGTCCTCAAGCTGTCATGAGTAAACTGAGTTATGAGTGACTGGTTATACTGTTACACTTTGACTCTGGCATGCCTCCATCGTATGCATAACAAATCACAATGTGACATATTAATTATATGCATTGAACAAGACACCGTGCAGTTTTCTGTCATCTAATACGATGACGCATTTACAATATCTAACATGATCACAGCTGTCTATCACAAATCTCAATAACAGTAACATGCCTAATAACAATAGTAATTACAACATACTGACTCTCGACCGGTCTGTCTTCGAATACGGTCACTTCCTGAGTGTCAAGTTTATGAGAGATCTTTCTTTCCAGGCCATCACCAAAGTGTGCTTCTCGCCATAAGGCCGTGTATACGCGTCAATGTGATCAAAGTTCAAATTTCAGCTTATTACAATAATGATCATGTTTTCAACCCTATTTCATAGATATCTGTCTTGTGCATTCTCTGCAATTCTATAATATCTACACTGATTGATCTGTGCATTTCTGTTTTATAAATGAAGTCTTTGATCTACTCCTTCATCTTTTCCCCAGTATTGTGACCTCCAGTACTCTCTTTTGTGTTTCTTAATGGATAAGGTTTTAGATACATGTGTAAGAGAAATTCTGAGGACTGAGTGGTTAGAATGTGGGGTTCTCCAGGCTCGAATCCTTGGTAAGGTGTGGATTTTTTTTTCTGCCAGGGCCAAAAAGTAAACCCTAACCTGCACAGTTCACGGTGACTGCACTAGCACTAAACCGCAAGCTACTATAGGTAGTTAGCTAGTTAGTCTTTCTTCTTGAGCCCAAGGCGGCACATAGGGCAGAAGTCATGGCTCTCCATGCCTGGCAGTTCGCTGCTACCTGTTGTAGATCTTGGATGTTTACTTGGCCATTGAATGAGCCATCTCTGATGATGGTTCTACGCAGGGTCTCTCTTGGTCTTCCCTGTTTTCTTTTCCCTACCGGTGACCATATGAGGGCTTGGTAGGGGAGTCTAGTCTTGTCCATTCTGAGTACATGGCCGATGTAGTTCCAACAGCATTTTCTTATAAAATTGGATACAATATCTTGCTTAGTCTCATTTGCGTATTGGTTCTGAAGTCTGTCCAGTGGAGGTTTAGAATTCTTCGAAGACATTTGTTCTCAAAATTATCTAATTTTTTTATCCAAAGCTACCGTTGATTTCCAACTCTCACATCCATACGTTAACACTGGAATCACACGAGAGTTGAAGATTTTAAGTTTCGTGTGCTGAGTGTCTTTGACTTCCAGATGTTTGACAGTTTATTGAAGGCACAAGATGCCAGTGCGATTCTAGATGATATTTCTGGTATTGAGTCCCCTGTAGATGTTATTTTGTTTCCTAGGTATGTGAAGCTGTTGACTTTTTCAAGAAAGTTGTTGTTTAATTTGGTGTTGTCTGAACTGTTGGTAAGATAGTTTTTGCTTTTGCGGTGTTAATTTGGAGACCAATTTGTCCTGAAACATTTTGGAGATGGTCTATTTTCTCTTGGGCATCTGGACGTGTTTAACTCAAAAGCACTATGTTGTCGGCAAAGTCTGGGTCTTCTAGAATTTTGTCAACCCAATGGATACCCATATTTGAGTTGTTTGTGCATTTGCGCATGACCCAGTCGATAGCTATTCCAAAGAGCATCTGTGATAACTCACAACCCTGCTTCACTTTTGTTTCTACTGCGAACAATCAGAGTTGCCTGATTCTGTTCTTACGCAGCAACGTGTCTCTTTGTAGAAAGATTTTATGACGTTGGTATATTTGTTGGGAAACCATAGATTTTAAGTAGATTCCAAAGTGAAGGACGGTGGATACTATCGAAGGCTTTTTGAAAGTCGACAAAGTTGGTGATTAATTTCGACTGGAATTCTACGGAGTCTTCAATGATTATTCTGAGGGTGAAAATGTGGTCTATGCATGACCGTTTTGGTCTGAAGCCTGCTTGTTCTTCTGCATTTCATCTATGGACTTTTTCAATCTCTCAGTAGTAGATGATAGTTTTTTGTTTTGTTTTTGGACAATAAGAGAAATTCTGAATAGCTATGAAAGAAATTCAATGTTAGCTATGTTTCAAGGAAATTACTTTCCTCTTGATTGCCTTCACATCACACAGAAAGACACCATTCTTCATGCTTCTTCTTCTTCTTATAGTCTATGCTGTGTGGTGTTGATGATCATATCTGTCCGTTTGTCTTTTGTCCTGCCAATCATTTCTGATACTAATTTTCCTCAATGCCATGATATCAGACATTCCAGCACATTCTTTCTTGGTCTCCCCCGCTTCTCCTCCCTTCCATCTTTCCAGCTGTGATGACATACTCCAGATTTCTCCTTCTCATAACATGCCCAAAGAAAGTCGACTGAGTTCTTCTGATGCAAGTAACCAGTTCTCTTTGTCAGTCAGTTCCTCTCTAGATATTTTCTTTGCCTTTTCTAACTGTCCACGGTGTTCTCATGATTCTTCTTTAAAACAACATCTCCACAGCTTCCACATAATTCCTCACTTGTCTACTAATTGTCCATGATTTGTTGTTTTTACTTCAGGATTGGCTCAAAATAGCTCTTAAGAACTTCATTCTGTGAAGTGCTACAGTTGCTTTGGGTATTCTATATTCCTTAAAAACCTTCCATCTTCTACTATTAAAATACAATTAAAGCCATTTACTGCCATTAAAGTACTGTTAAAAGTCAATATACACTGACTTGTTTCAGAATGGTTCCGTTTACTTTATTGTTGCATTCTGGAATATAATTTTGCTTTGTCATAACAATTACTTGTTTTTATCTGATTCAGATTAAGATCAAGATTATTCTTCAAACTTATCCAACTAAAACATGCCATATTTGTTCACAGTTACATAAGCATGCGCAGTGATTGATTTCTTTGTGCTATGATAGGGAAGAAGACATGCATTTCCTTGAAATGTGTTTAAGCTAATAGAACCGTTACAGAACTTTCGTTCTCAACTGGATAACTTTTCATTTCAAAAGTGTGGTCCAGACAAGAGAAATGTTTTGGAACCACAAAATAAAACAACATGTGTAGAGCATTAATAACTTATCACAGCGTTTTAAAATTGAAGTAATAAATATCTGCCTTCCAAATATAATTCATACAACCGCTAATAAACATTCAATTTCCAATTACAAAGCATATTACAGATTTAAAATATCCACTTTACATGTTAAATACAATATTATAAATTAAAGTATGCATCTACAATTATAAAGGATGCTGGACATGAATAATGATAACAAGAATATTACAGCAAAATGATGAAAACAATAATTATAAATGGCTTGACAATGTAACAATAACCACCTTAGAATTATAAAAGATATCTCTAAAGCTTTACTGGAAGGCCTCTGTTAATGTCGGGGTTACGTTCTTGGAAAACGCGACTTTAAGAGTGAAATGACGTATAGTGAAACACTATTTCCCATAGAATTAAATGAAATACAGTATATTATGTAATGTTTATTTTGAAGGTTTTTGATATTTATTGGCTAAATAGAGGTGGGTTAGAGGGCGAATGGTACAGTTACTGGGACGTAGAGGCATTAAATTCTGCCTCTTCATCTGAGGATGAAACTAACCTCTTCCTGCCTCTTTTCCTGGCTCTTCTCTACTTGAACAAAAACTGTGTCCAATATCTGCTGCACAGTAACCACCCTCCTCAATCATGGTCTTTAACTCTGCAGGGAAACACACTGCAGTATCAGCACTCGCAGCGTCACCTGTTGTCTGAATGTTGTGCAGATGTGAACGCTTCTTAAAGCGCTCTAACCAACCACTAATTGCTCGAAAATCACCGCTAGTACTGCTCTCACCCGCTTTCTTAGCTAGATCTTCATAGAGAGACTGCTTTGTCTTGAATAACCATCTTGCTCACAGACATATTCCGTAGGTTCTGGTCTTCAATCCAGACGGCCAATAGTGCTTCCATGTTCTCCATAAGAGTACTTCTGGTACGAGTTATCTTGGAAGCACTCAAAGGGGTTACGTTTTTAGCACTCTCTTTGATTTTGTAAGCACCTGCATGAATTGTCCTTACCGTGGCTGGAGGTAAACCATGGACTTTACCGATATCAACAGCCTGATCGCCAGCCTCAAAACAATGTTATGGCAAAATGTAGCGACGTAAAGTGAAGTTAATCCCTATGTGAGAAAGACGTTATAGCGAAACGACATAAACCAAAGCGACGTATAGTGGGGCCTTCCAGTATAAAATCCCAGCTTCACCAAGTGCTCAAGAAACATGAATAACTCTGTAACATGGTGCCAATTTAATTAAATGTTAACAAACAAGAATGTGCCATGGTGCCACCCAACAAGGAGGCTTTATATAGAGTGATAGAGCTGGACCCAGGGTGCCGGGGCTGGACGTCGGGAAAGACAGAGGAGTCACAAGCAACAGTTGATAAGTGACAACACATGCCCAAGTGATGCGATCATATACACGGATGGGTCTGTGGTGAGAGGTAAATGGAATGGGTGGGCTTCATTGCAAAGGTTAATGGCCACTGTAAAAGGAGATTCTGGCATATGATACACTGTTGAGTCATACTGGGAAAATATTTTGCAATATTCTTGAGAAAAGATTACGAACTACTATAGAACCCCATCTAAGCGAAACAAAAATTGGATTTAGGAAAAATATAGGATGTACAGATACCATTTTTGCTCTTGGACAACTTATAGAAAAATCAATCGAATTCAATGAAACACTCTCCTTAGCCTTTGTCAACCAAGAAAAGCCATTTTATAGAGTAGATAGAAACAAGCTGTTGGAAATCCTTAAACAATATGGAGTGAGTACACATCTAACAAACCTATGTAGAAGCTTATACAACAACAGTGAATACATAGTAAGAGCAATTGGAGGACACTCAGAACCCTTCACCATAAGATCTGGAGTACGACACGGTTGTGTCCTGTCCCCTCTCTTGTTCATAACATATATAGACAACATATGTAAAGAAACCAGCCAAACAGAGACCGCAAGAACAGTGCATGACGAGAACACAGAAGAAGAACCATCTGCAAATCTAACCATTTAGAGAACTCCTGTTTGTGGACAACCAAGCACTAATAGCAAAGTCAGAAGCTGAATTACAATACCACATGAATAGTCTAAATGAAATGTGTAGGGAACATAACATGAAAATTAGCACAAGTAAAACAGAGGTAATGACTATAACTAAAGAAGAAAAAGCAACAGCGATTCACGTAAATGAAAATCCCTTGAAACAAGTACCTAGGAAGTATAATATCATCAAATGGCAAATCAGAAGACGAGATCGAAAATAGATGCAATAAGGCAAACCAACTCATTGGACAAATGGCACCAATACTAATGAACAAACATGTATCAATACTTACTAAGAAAGCACTTTACAACACAATCTTCCTACTAACTCTATGTTACCAATGCCAAACCTGGACAATGACAGAAAAAGAGAAAAGAAAAATCACAACAACAGAAATGTAGACATCAGGACTAAAGTGGCGGTTATAGCTGCACTAGATTTTATTAGAAGGCAGCAAGTCAAATGGTTTGGCCATGCAAGTAGGTTACCAACTAACAGTATACAACAATAAGCAATGATGTACAGACCAGAGGGAAGCAGAGGAAGAGGCCGACCACGTAAACGATGGACGCAGGAGATAAACATGGGAATATCGATACATGAAGCCCATAAGCGAGCACTCTCCTGCTGTTTATACTTCACCTTGGCACCACAAGGTACAAGAGGAACATGATGAGATGAGATGATACCATGGCTTCCAGCATGAGACTGGAGGTGGAGGCTGTAATTGAATAGAATTAATTTCACTATTAGTGCCCTCGTTTACAGACCTCATAAATCTGATGAAAACATTTCATCATGATCTGAGAGCTCATAGAAAGAACAAAACTGCAAAAAATATGGACAAATCATTTCCTGTAAGAAGCAATTCAATTAAAAACTATATATATATATATATATATATATATATATATATATATATATATATATATATATATATATATATATATATATAAACTGTCAGCTAATAAAATCTGGTTGTAACAAGGTTATAAGCTACTCATATTAACTGGTAGGTTGTCTGTTCTTCTGTGTCTGTTTGCATGTCAGCTTGCCAGAACACTTATGTGTGTGTGTGTGTGGGTGTATGTGTGAGAGAGAGAGAGAGAGAGATAGATAGAGAGAGAGAGAGAGAGAGAGAGAGAGAGAGAGAGAATGTATGTATGTATATGGATAGACAGATGTATATTTGTGTGTATATATACGTCATGAAAAGTAAATAAAGTATACAACTGGGTAAAACATAATAATTATACAATTTCTTATATACACTACTTTTTCCATGCAATTACTAACTTAGTTATGGCTGTAATTATCAACGTAAACATATTCATAATTTGGCGGACTTCCAGTTCGGAACTTGTGACTGCCTGGCTTTCTGCCATCCTCTGTATCTTTAATAAGACCCTTGAGTTGGGCCTGCAATGAAATAACCGAAGCGGTAGAAAGCTCTTTTCTGCAAATACCCACATTATGTAACAGTAAAAGAAAAGTAAGGCACCTCGTTCATGCTACGAGGCATATTGTAAAGTACCATATAGGACCCCTTTCCTTGAAGGATGCTGGACTTGTATATCCCTTGGTGAAATCTGACTTCAAGAGGTGGAATCAATCTATTTAGCTAGCCAGATAGACAAAGATGGGGGGATCAGACAAAGATATCAAAATATGAATATAAACTGGTAAAGGAGCTTTTATAACACTAGGAAATTTTAAAAATTAAACTTTACACTGAACTTGAAATATTTAATTCTAAAGTTAAAACAGTACTACTGTATGGATCAGAATCAAGGAGAATGACTAAAACGATTACCAATAAACTACAAATATTCATTAATTGGTGCTCGCGCAGAATAGAAGGACTAAATTGGTATGACAGAATCACAGATGGAGCTATGGAGAGAACTAAACAAATACAGTGAAGGTGAAGAAACTATGCTGGCGTTGGAAAGGACATACACTGAGAACACCTCAGAATTATATCACTAGAAAGGCCTTGGTCTGGAATTCACAGAGCAAAAACAATAGAGGAAGCCCTTAAAACACATAGGTAAGAGAAGTAGGGACATTAATGGGTAACATGGGGAGGACATGGTTGGTACTAAAGTAGGGACATTAATAGGTAACATGGGGAGGACATGGTTGGTACTGCATGGGACAGCTAAGGATAGAACAGTTCAAGATAGGACAGCTTAGGATAGGACAGTTAAAGATAGGACAGCTAAAAATAGGACAGTAAAAGTAAAACAGCTAAGTATAGAACAGCTACAGATAGGACAGCTAAAGATAGGACAGTAAAAGTAAAACAGCTAAGGATAGAACAGCTACAAATAGGACAGTTAAAGATAGGACAGCTACAGATAGGACAGCTAAGGATAAGACAGTTAAAGATAGGACAGCTTGGAGTGAGATGTCTTAGGGCCTAAGGAACAAAAGAAGGGGAAGACGAGGCATACTGGGTATATGGTGTTAGCCCCATATTTGTATAGACCAATCAGCACTCAGTGGGTCATGTGGTCGTATCACACTGGACACCTTTACTTCCCGGTACCTATCACCGGCTGGGTCAACCTGGGGGTCCAGGTGAGTGACAGCCACCCCTACCTTGAAAGCGATTTGATGATATACCCATGGAGCTGATCAAGGCAGAAGATGACGCCAGCATCTGTATCTAACATATGATGTATATGAATATCTGTATCTTACATATGCTGTATATGAATATCTGTATCTTACATATGCTGTGTATGCAAATATGTATCTAACATACAGTGTATGAAAATCTGTATCTAACATATGTTGTGTATGAAAGTCTGTATCTAATATACATGTGTATGAAAATCTGTATCTACCATATGCTGTGTATGAAAATCTGTATCTAACACATGTTCTAGATGAATATCTGTATCTAACATACGCTGTGTATGAAAATCAGTATCTTCTGATGTAGTCACAGGAGATCTCCTTGACTGTATTTTGTGTTTGTGAATGTGTTTGTTTGCTGATGAAGGCTAATCGCCGCAACGTCCTGTATGTGTCTTAATTCTGTTATGTAAAGCTGCACTACTTTATGTCATTTTATATTGTTCAAAGGAAATTTAAAACTGCATTCAAAGTATTTATTATATAGTTCTTTGATCTTTTCTCTTTGTAAATGTGATTTTTCTCATGCAGTTTTCGTATTTAAGAACATTTAAGCACAAAGTTGAAAATAATGTGTTTTTGTGAAGAATAGTTGGTATATGTTAAAAAAAAGCAAGCTACTCACATTATTTTGAGAACCTTTGATGTCCTTTCCTTTGTTGGCTATAGTTGCAGACCTCGGAACCTCTGTCTTACTCTTGGCACTGGGGCTTCGTGATCGAGCTACAAAATAAGTTTTTCTTATTTTGAATAATGAAGACAAAAACAATAGATTGCATGATTTATTGCCTGGCATAATACACTGCATCTTGTCAGGTATATACATCAAAAATCACACAACAAAAACTATTGTAATTAGATAAATCCTTCAAACTGAAATATACAACATATATATTCACACAGTAATTTGAATTGTCTATTATGGTAATAAAAAAAAAAATTTGCATCAGGGCAGACAGTCAATCCAGTCTAAAACTGACTCGCTTTGTGCGACACTTTCGGCAGTTCGCTGCGGAAAGAGACTGAGCCATATAGGATAAAAAACCGGTGCAATGAAGTCGACCCTGTCGTCTTTTAAACAACTTGTTAAGTGACTCTTGGAGTGCTGGTTATGTGAGGCTGGCATGACATGTCCAATATGCTTCAGGGCGTGTAAAAAGGGCCTTTGA
Source organism: Cepaea hortensis (assembly GCA_963921405.1). Lineage (NCBI taxonomy): Eukaryota > Metazoa > Mollusca > Gastropoda > Stylommatophora > Helicidae > Cepaea > Cepaea hortensis. The sequence continues at coordinate 57,871,491 of OY992888.1, forward strand.
CCTTTTTTACTATGTACACAATACGCCTCATCATCATCATCATGTGCTTTGCTAAGTGTGGGCGGTCATGTTTTGCCATCTCACACAATCACCAGAGTTGTGGATCAGTTCTGTGTTCTTGTTTTGACCATGTCATGGTCCCAAACTATCTAGATATTTACTTTTCTGATTCCTCTTGTTCCTTTGCCCTCAATCTTGCCAGTTGTCACCATGTTCTCTAGTTTATTTCTTCTCATAATATGCCCCATAAAATGTTGACTATTTACGTCTAATTTCTCTAATCAGTTTACAGTTCTCATTTGCTTCTCGTAGGACAATATGCCTACATGTGTGGAGAAAGGTCCTGTTCTGTATTACCTGCGAGTCTAATGCATTCATCTTTGTGCCTGGTGTTCCAGGCCTTCAGCTTGCAGGCGTTGCTGCAGTAGAAGACTTCCTTGCATCGAGTGCATGCCGTCAGACGAACACCAACACTGCGTGCACACTCATAACAGTACTTCAACAGTGGCTTCCTGCAAGTGAAAGTTTCAACCAATCAAACAGCAGATACAATGTAAAATATGGCGAGGTTCATATTTCTGGTTCTTGTTTGTCCTGAAAATAAAGTTAGTTGTATTCGTTTACAGCAAAGCTGTAATATTTATGATTTTTATAATCGACTTCAGCATGCCAATATAGAGACATGTTTGCCTTCCCTCTTTATTGCTGGCACCTTGCCGTCTTGTCAGACAAGTTTGTTACATCATGCTACTAGATAGGCATAATAACTATAATCCATGGTGTGACTGATCAGACCAATTTGCACGGTAAATGTTTGTCCACAATGGATGCATATATATGTACATGTGATCATTTCCACCATTATACGTCTCATACACTCAGTGTGTGACCCATCTGCAATCATTTTCTCCCTTGTCTTGATTCCATTCCTGATCTTATCCCTCCTGAACATTTCCGTACTCAACACATGCATTAAATCAATCTGTCTGAAGACTGATATTGAAGATGTCTAATTCTATCACTTTCTTCTTCTACCTTCTGTTTCCCAATGGAGCATAGGAACTCAACTAATGCCAAACCCTGTGTAGACTTGTTGATGATTAAAAACTACAAAAATACAGAACTATGAAAATAACTGATACAGAATTGCATAAAAATAATGGTAATAAAACTACAAAAATAACGATAAAGAACTACCAAAATAATGAAAAAAAGAGTTGCTAAAATAAATGACACAGAACAAAAATACAACTACAGAAAACACAGAAATATGAAAATAATGTATACATAACTACAAACATCAACAGTAAAAAATAACAATAGATACAGAACTACAATAAGAATAATAATAACAATGATAATAATAACAACAGATATGGAATTTCAATAATAATTAATACATAACTGCATAAAAATAATGGATACAGTACTGCAAAACAATTATACAATTCATAAAAATAATGGACTTAGAACTACAAAATAATTAACAATGTGTAAGCAAGATAATTGACGAAAAACTTAAAAATTTGTATTTATTAGCATAGCCACAAGCAGCAATTAGTTTGACTATACATATGTGAGGTGTACAGCCAGGTGCAAAAAAAAACAAACTCTTAGGAGTAAAAGAAATAGTGTAGCAGTATAAAACAGACCTGACTGGCAATGTTCTCTGATCACAAGACAGTTGTTGGCCATGTGCTGCATCTATGTCATCTACAAACATCAATCCAGACCTAAAATGTTGCAATATGTGTTGAATATTGCATGCTGAAACTCGTGCGGATACATATACACTATTTTATGTGTGGATATAAGTACACAACTGAAGAATGTGTAAAATAAAACACATGTATGTGTATACGATGGTCGGTTGGAAAGTAATGCACCATGTTTTTTCCCAGTGAATAATAAAGATAGAAACATAACACTTCTATCTTTGAATATCTCTACTGTAAGTATAAAACTGCATGACATTTGGACAATTAGAACATCTACAGTAAATGTGGCGTATATGAACAACTTGCGTTACAAACAGTGACTTGTAATAGAATTTCTGGTAGTGGAAGAAGGTACTGTTGTAAACATTCACAAACGTTTGTGTGCTATGTATGGAAGCTGTGTGTGCTAAATTAAGTCGTATGTGTGCATGTGTTATATTATGCATCTTCTTACATTTTACATTTGTTCAGCACATACTAAAGAAATCTGTCTACCACTGCAGCAAGAACTGTTCTCCTCACATTCCTTCTTGTAAAAAAGAGAGGAGAATGTCTACATAAAGATAACAAAGTGTTACTTAGAGAATAAGAGAGCTACCCAAGCTGTCAGAAGATTACAGAATCAATGCAAAAATGACTATCACATTCTTGACTGCCAAGGACAGATCACCATTCCTCGCACAGGAAAGGGCATAACACACTAATTAAACACATAGATAAGCTTTGTCTCTCTGTTGCATCACTGAAGATGTGTGGACTAGTGAACAAAAAAATTGCTGAACATGTTCTGCAGGATTGTCCTCTGACAGGGAGCTAAGAAACATATATGGCCCACTGAATCAACACTAACTTCATTCTGTGCAATACTAAACAGAAACTTCAAAATCGGTCAAGTTCATCCTGAGAACTTGCATGACACTGTAACCACCAAAAGCAGTGATCTCAAGAAGAAGATATTTCTACAGCACATCATGGGGTGACAGTAATTGGTTTTGGGGGGATTTTTAAAAGGAAAACAAAACACAATTTTTGTGTGCAAAACCTCCAGGAAATGAAAGAAATAGAGGATTGCTTCTTCTATTATAATGAACTGTCTTATCATCTCATCTTGTTCCTCTTGTACCTTGCGGTATCGAGGTGATGTATAAACAGCGAGAGAGTGCCCGCTTATGGGCTTCATGTATCGAGATTCCCATGGACTCTGCTATTCCTTCTGTCAATCGTTTATGTGGTTGCCTTTTACCTCTGCTACCATTTGGTCTGTTTATCATTGCTTGTTGTGGTATACTGTTAGTTGGTAACCTAGTTACATGGCCAAACCATTTGACTTGCTGCCTTCTAATAAAATCTAGCGCTGCTATAACCCCCACTTTAGTCCTACAGTAAACTGTTGGATGAGAAAACCTATAATATATACTTCCTCTTCTTCATTCCTCTTTTGAGCAGAGTAATCACACCTAGTAATGCACCTCAAGGTCAGTGTGTCAGACTTCTGCATGCATCTATGTAAGGTTTGCTTCCTCAAGACATATTCCATCCAAGGTCATGGGCTCTTCTTCTTCTTCTGCGTTCATCCGGAGTTTTTTTCCAGACGTGATTGCGTTGTGCCTGTTTACAGCAGAGCTGCGTTCTTGCGCCGTTAGGCCGACACATCCGACTTCTGCAGGCATTTGTTGACCGGGTTAACCTTCCCAGGGGTCATGGGCTCTATCTACCCACGGCAGATTTTATTTCAAAATAATTTTGCCTTGTGGCCTGCTTGTTGCAATTTCCAACTTCCATGAAATCTTTGACATGCACAACTGGCAAATGGAACCCCCTGTTTTTCACCCTTATCAGAGAAGGCTGGGTGTCTGATTTCACTACCCAAGAGATCTGGGGATGTATGATATCACTGGCTATCAATAGTTCTCGGAAAAAGTCCCAGCCCTAAGCTGTGATTAAACTCAGTACTTTCTGAGCCTGCGACAAACACCGTAATCTCTCAACATGGCAATCAAATGTGAAAACATCAAAGATATCAGTGAGATGAGCTGTCTGCCCTTGTGTCTAGTAAATTTGAAAACATCAAAGATATCGATGAGATAAAGTGTCTGCCCTTGTGTTTAGTAAATGTAAAAAAATCAAAGATATCAATGAGATAAAGTGTCTGTCCTTGTGTTTAGTAAATGTGAAAATATCAAAGATACCAACGAGATAAAGTGTCTGCCCTTGTGTCTAGTAAAATTAAAAATATCAAAGAGATAAACTGTCTACCCTTGTATTTAGTAAATTTGAAAATATCAAAGATATCAATGATATAAACTGTATGTCCGTGTGTTTAGTAAATTTGAAAACATCAAAGATTTCAATGAGATAAACTGTCTGTCCCTGTTTAGTAAATTTGAAAACATAAAAGACATCAATGAGATGAACTGGCTGCCTTTGTGTTTAGTAAATTTGTTTTAGGTGTTTTTTTTTTGTTTGGTGTTTGTTGCATATCCTTTCACAGGGCATCACAGTCAACACCAGCATTTCTGCCATTGTGATCTCTTGGCAAGTTTACGTTCAGATGTAGCAACCATATATTTTGTTTTTAAGCAAAAAAGAAGAGTTATATACCTTTCTCCCTCTTCTCTGTTTGGAGATTCAAATGTCACCTGGTTGTGACCAGCTTTCGATGCAGATTTTGGTTTTGTGCCTGGAGGCACTTTTGCCCCGGCACCAATATACACAAAGTTTGCACTTGGACTCTGACCTGATTAAAAAATAGTAAAGTGTGTTATTTTCAATCACTGATGTGTAAAAATATGTAACTATGATGTAGTCATAGATGTAAAACAAGCAAAAATTAAAGAAAAGATCAATGTTTGACTCAAAAATAGTTTGAACATATAAAGTACATGATAGCCTACTAAAAATCTTGCTACAAATAAAGGTGGATGGCAAGCGTGCAAGACAGAGACAATGTCATTCTCATTAAATGTCAGAAAGAGACACCTTGCATTATTTTTATAAAATGGTATGAGTGCCGGACATTCAGAAAGCAATGGCAAATTACTGAACGTAAACTTGCCAAGAAATCACAAACAGCCAAAAAATTCTGGAGTTGACTGCGACGTCCTGTAAAGGATAAGCAACTAACTTTTTAAAAAAATAAGTAGTGCAGATGTGGTTTCTGAGACGAATGCTGCAGATACCTGAGACTGCCAGAGTAACTACCGATCGGTGTCTGGAAAAAGCTAATGAAAGTTGAACATTATTAAAAGGAAAAGATCATTTTCTTTGGCCATGTAATGAGAAGCTTTGGAAACTATTGTGACGACTGGAAAGATCAGTGGTAGAAGAGACAGATGGAGAGAAATGATGATGAATGGTCTAAGATGGTGGCGTGGAGAAATAACATCAAGAGAGTTGATCCAGAAAAGCAGGGAGGTTTGTGAAAATGCATGAATGATTATACCATATATCATGGCACATGATGATGAACATTAACAGATGCATGGGACAGAGGATGAAAGACTATACCATCATGCTGAGAGGTGGAAAATTATGGAGCATTTGAATCTGGTCTTCAATGTGAAAATGACAACTCATCTGATCATTTACATTCTGGAATAGATGTTTGGCATACATATTTAGTGACTGAACAGAGCACAGAACTCAGATATGCAGATGGTTTGGTCTTTCATTCAAACAGTTCCATGGGATTCTTATCCTCCTTTCATCTCCCACTGGAGCACAGAACGTCAACCACCTTAAGCCATGGCCTGTGTAGATTTATTCATGATTGGTTGGACCTTGCAGCTAAAGTTTTCTATAGGATAACGTATCCAGTCTCATGCCACGCTCCTTGGTCACCACTTATGACATGCATGGTAGATTAGTGCTGCTGTTCTTTGCTTCCCTTATGGCCTCTGGTAACACATGGCCACAGGATTAAATGAGTTAATTATATTTGCCAAATGACACGGTAAAGATGAACATCTTTTTAAGAACAAAAATAAAAATAATATCCACAGACGGGATGCAGAAGTGTTTCCAAGGCAGCAGGGCCAGGTTTTATACTGGCCAAGACCTACTAACGCGTCCTAGTCATGCGTCCTGGGCAACAGGTCCCTTCGGGGTCCTGGCTAATGTAGTAGGATCGCAGATTCTTCCAAAGTTGGAGAGTATCTGCCTGCACAGCGAGGAACCACCAGTCTGCACACCAATAAGCCAGACATGGGACAACAGGTACTCATGCAAACCTCAGTCTGGTATGACATCACACTGATGTTGGAAAACAGGATGTCTTCATCCAACATACAGGACTTCACGCTGGAGTTCACAGCCAGCGAACGCAAGCAAGCAAGCATATCCACATACATAATTCATATCAACCACACATTACAATCAAGAATAAAGAAATTGAAAATACCATAAATTGCATATCATGACTCCATAATCAACAGCGGTGACTGTTTAAAAGAAGTCAGAAAGAGATTGGCTCTAGCAATGAAGATGTTCAATAGCAGTAAGAGCATATGGCCCAACATAACGAAACAAAACAAACATTTTTAGAACATGTATCTTTCCTGTGGCAACATATGGATGTAAATCATGAACATTTTCACAATCACTAAGGAAGAAAATCAAGGCTTTTAAAATTAAATATTGCCAAAAAAACTTCTTACCATGCCAAAGATCAAGAAGAAATAAAAGTACTGACATCCTACAAGATGTGAACATCAAAGAAAACTGGCTTAAAACAAACATAATGTCTGACAACTGAAGTACTTTGGCCATATTGAACATCACCGTGACTTTGAAAGAACAGTCATGGAACTCAAGGTTCCTGGAAGAGAAGGTGGGTGTCAATGAACATGCACACACCAATTAATCATTTAAAAACATTTTGAAGCAGGAAGCAAAAGCTGTACATTCACAGTTAAAAGTGTTGCCCTTTGTTCTGCATGATACTGAACTTTGTGTCCATACTTTTGTGTTGTAAGGTTATACATTCGTGTTGCATTGGCAATCTGGTGCAAGACCTTCTATTTTCAAGGCTAAAGTGCATTTGTTAGATTATGTAGTTAGTGCCTGACACTCCCGTACAATTTTCTGGTACCTGTTTTATGAAGCTGGGTTGAACCAGGAGCTTTGTGGTTGTACAAAAATCTTACATTAATGGGGATTTGAACTCAGGATCACCAGGCTGGCATGTAAATATACTAATCACTATGTTAATGATACCTTTGTGTAGTGTGGTTACGACTAATTTCACAGGCTCTAACATTGCTGTAGAGTTAACTTATTTGATACAGATAGGGACAAGAGTTAAGGAAACACCATGGCAGATACTGTAGCAGAAGTATGATGTGTGAGAAGGGAGTCTCTGTGGCGAAGTGGTCAAGCCATTTGACTCGTGCTCCGAAGGTCGTGGGTTCGATTCCGAGCCGCGCCCTTCGGTTTACGAGTTAAATGTTTCGGAGACTCCCGTGGGTCGTCGCTAAAAGCTCCGGAGTTCGTGCTTTGTGCGACGCTTTCCGTGCTGCGGAAAGAGACCGAGCCATATGGGATAAAACCCGGTGCAATGAAGTCGACCCTGTCGACTTTTAAGCGACTTTTTTAAGGTCATAGTAAAATGAAATTAGGACAGCAACTCCCTTTCTTGACACCTTTGCTTGCCAGATAATGTCTAGACGTAATGAAAACATTAGGGTCACACTTTATGAGCCCGTGTGGACCTAACAGCCGTATTAAGTAAGTAATGTAAAAATGTTAACGACCCTTTTACAAACCTTGAGACGTTTTTGGTATATTGTGCCAGTGGTGATTTAAGCACATGAACACAGAGTCGGCAGGCAAGACTACTAGCCATTGTGCTACCAAGAACCATACTCTTTTCCTCTCTCTTTATCCCCCACTGGGTTGGCAGGCAAGAGTATTAGCCATGATGCTACCAAGAGCTATATTCCCTTTTCCTCTCTCTCTTCTGCACTTTATCTCCTACTGGATTGGCAGGCAAGACTATTAGCCACAGTGCTCCCCCTCCCTGTTCTGCACTTTATCCCCTACTGGATTGGCAGGCGAGACTACAAGCCACAGTGCTTCCCCCTCTCCTTCTCTTCTGCACGTTATCCCCTACTGGGTTATAGGCCCTCAACCACTCATCCCAAGCCATCCTCAGACTTGTTCACGGTTGGCTGAATTTTGCAGTTACAGTTTTTGTGGGATGGGGAAGTCAGCCCCAAGCCCAGCCCTCCTTAGTCCCCTCTTATGACATGCATGGTGGGTGACAGTGTTCCTATTCTGTGCTCCCATAACAGGCTCTGGTAACACATGGACTAAAAGCCCTACTGGTTGGAATAGATCCTGCCATTGCCAGAGATTGAATCTGCACCACTGCCTTTGTAGGCACACTCACTAACCACAATGTAATGGTTGGCAAGACAGGTATCTCCTATCAAAGGAGAAGTAAGGTGCCTCCGTCCCTCCGCTAGCCTATGGGATACACTTGGGCAAGGTGGGGTACTCATTTAGCCTCCCAATCAGGGTTACATGAAGCCATGGGTGCAGGTGGTGGATGAAGTTGAAGAGCAGCTGACAGATAGTTGTAGGTTATTGTCTCCAATTTCACAAAAGTAGGCAGAGGATATTTTTTTTTGCAGGGGAGACAATGGTTATGGTCATCACCCAGTACGGTCACTGCTAAGAAGGAAAGCAATGGCAAAATACCTTCTCTACAATTGCCTAGAAAATTATGTTTCATCAATTCATGTAATACGACACCCCTATATTGTTCCAATGAAGCCGCAGTAGTGCAGTAGCTAGCATGCCTGCCTGCAAGCCCAGAGCTCATGGGTTCAAATCTGCATCAAGGCTGATTTTACAAACTGACCTAGATTCCCAAGTCAACTCGGCCTAAAACAGGTAGCAGAAAATGTTGGGGAAGTAAAGGCGGCCGGGTGATATTGACCACATCAACCCATGAGTACCATATGTCCAATACACATCCAGGCAGATAAAAGGGGTCATTTATCTTACTGACTACATTGTTTCATGAAGATAATATGTACTGCATTCATTAGGAGATCAACTCTCTTCCTTGATACCTTTGTTTGCCATACAATGTCTAGAACAGTGGTTTTCAACCTTTTTTGGCCCATGCGCCCCTTCACCATATGTTTGGAATGGCATTCTTCCCCCTTTCGTATTTCCTCCCTATAAATACCCCCCCCCCCCCTCCTTCCCACACACACACATAGTAAACGTAAAAATGAAAGCTAAATTTAATAACACAAGACGTCTACACAAAATGTGATTTGCAGGTCTACTTACGTTATAAAACAAAAGAAGGACGAGAAGTACATAACTGTAAAGTGTGGAGGGAAAAACAATATCAAGTAATCGGTTCTTGTATTAATGCTATCTTGAAATAATCTTAATTCCCCCCTGGAAATCCTTAAAATTCCCCCCTGGGGGTGGAGGGGGGAGGGAAATTTCCCCACCGGTTGAGAACCACTGATGTAGAAGTTATGAAAACATTAGGGCCACATTTGATGAGCCCATGTGGACCTCAGAGCTGTATTAAGTAAGTAAAGTCAAAAGTCTTTTTACAAGCCTTGAGATGTATTTAGTATTTCATGCCAGCCTCATATTTTAATAGATCAATCGGCACTTATTTTACATTGTTTCATGACGAAAATATATACTGCATTCATGTAATTAAAAACTCACTTCTCATTCCATCTCTCTCCTCCTCCATGTTCCTTCTCTTCTCTCTCTCTACCGCCTTCAATCTGGCAATATCTCCTACATGTGCAAGCAGCTGGCGGTGGGCATTGTAAGTTTCCCGCTCTGCGTGAGTGAGGGCGTGATAAGGCACGTGAGCTATTCTACGATCCTACAACAAGGTGACATGTGAAAATAACACACAAAACAAAAGTGGCCAGGTAAGTGATCCATTATGTAACCATTATAACAAGGTGACATGTGAAAATAACACACAAAACAAAAGTGGCCAGGTAAGTGATCCATTATGTAACCATTATAACAAGGTGACACGTGAAAATAACACACTAAACAAAAGTGGCCAGGTAAGTGATCCATTATGTAACCATTATAACAAGGTGACATGTGAAAATAACACACAAAACAAAAGTGGCCAGGTAAGTGATCTATTATGTAACCATGTGACTCTATTTGAACATCAACTGCTAAGGAACAATTAACATTAACAATTATAAAATATAAAATGTCTTCATTGGGCGATACTATTTTTCATGGCAATCCCATAAAGGTTGAATTGTGTCAGTTTAAAAGGATGTTGGTGACATTGTGTCCATGTAAAATAATGTTGGTTGCATTGTGTCTATTTAAAAGAAGTTGGTTGCATTGTGTTCATTTTGCTTTGTATGTGCATAAGATCAACTCTATATTTTGTTGTATTGTTCAATTCTTAGTTTAAAAAAAAAAACATGTTCATTCTACCTTTGGAGATCATCTTCTTGATAACATAAAGTACTGAATTGCAAAATTAAAACTCTTTATAAAGATTTTATGCATTGGGAGGACAGACAACATATGTTTTATGCACTGGGAGGACAGACAACATGTGTTTTAAAAGATAATATATATATATGAATACAAGAGAGGGAACAATATGATATTCTGAATAATAGTGAAGGACCATCAATTCTGAGGATGGAGGTTCAGAGTGAGGAAACTGCACTTGTGAAATAAACTACGTAGGCCAAAATTGAACCCACCACCTTTAGAGAAAAAGGCAGGTGGCATAACCACTTTGCCACAGAGACTCCCTAACATGGTATGAAAAAATCACTAATGCCAAGTTTTGGAGAGAACTAGGCAGATTCCTGCACACCAAGCTATTGGAAAGAACTAGACAGATTCCTGCACACCAAGCTATTGGAGAGAACTAGACAGATTCCTGCACACCACGCTATTGGAGAGAACTAGGCAGATTCCTGCACACTAAGCTATTGGAAAGAACTAGACAGATTCCTGCACACCAAGCTATTGGAGAGAACTAGACAGACTCCTGCACACCAAGCTATTGGAAAGAACTAGACAGATTCCTGCACACCAAGCTATTGGAGAGAACTAGACAGACTCCTGCACACCAAGCTATTGGAGAGAACTAGACAGACTCCTGCACACTAAGCTATTGGAAAGAACTAGACAGATTCCTGCACACCAAGCTATTGGAGAGAAATAGGCAGATTCCTGCACACTAAGCTATTGGAAAGAACTAGACAGATTCCTGCACACCAAGCTATTGGAAAGAACTAGACAGATTCCTGCACACTAAGCTATTAGAGAAAACTTCACAGATTCCAGCACACCAAGCTATATATATGTAAGTTACTCATCTATTTCCTTGTTGTGGACTTGATATGTGTTTTGCCGAAAATCGTGTGTATGGTTATAACAATTCGGCTAGACTGGAAATTGTAGTGGAAAGGTATAAAGGGATTATTTTACTGAGTTGGTCAATCAATGCACTATCATTTTGGCTTGCACACTTCATTTATGGAACACACAAGTTCAAGAAAAGTAAATATGGTGAAAATAAAAATAAAGGTGATAAACTCAAACAAGCATCAAAATGTAGGGACAATAACAATATTCAAAACAATATTTTTCAGAGGTGAATTTGAACGACAAAGACACAAACAAAACATTGCATGATTTATTGCCCAGGATATTATTTGCTTGAATATGTGTGTTGTATATTTCAGCTTGAAGGATTGATCTTATTGCGAGTTACCGTGGGTGATAAGTGACAAAATACACACTATCAAATACATCACCAACATAATTTTAAGCATCACAGCCTCTAGCACCTTCCTCTTCTTCTTCTTTGGCATTTAACTGATTCAGTGCCAAACAAGCCGGTCTCCCTGGCCTAGGAGTTAGCGAATTTCTCCGTAATCCCGTATACTCTCGTGAGTAATGTGACGTGCATGAGAATCGGTGACGGTTCTCTCCACGTCAGTAACTTATGTGAGCCGGTCGCTCAGAAAGCAATGGCAAACTACTGAGTACAATCTTGCCTAGAAATTAACAATCAGCTGAAAGATGCTGATATTGACAGCGATGTTCAGTAAAGGATATGCGAACACACAAAAAAAAGTGCCAAAGAAAGTAAGGTTGGACCATGGTGCACAATCAAATGAACATATATTGTAATGTAAATTTCCGTTCTCTCAGCATTAAAATTGCGGAATATACAACGAAACAAAACAAATAATGCAATGACCCTAGTATTGTCCTTCTGTCCAAATAGGAGGTCAATTGTGGCGAAGTATTATCATTTGTCACTGAATCAGTTAAAGACCTGGAAGACAAGTACTTGAGGCTGATATCTCCATGTGGTTATGGCAGGATAACTTCTACTGAATTTTTGTTTCATTTTATCATGGTTATACATTTTAAATATCCTATTTATTCCTAATTATAACACCAACTTAGTTTTGAAAATCCCCGAAACAAATCAACCATTAATCTTTAGCAAATAAAAGACCCTTTTACAAGCCTGAAGTGCACTGGACATACAGTGCTAGACTCATATTTTTTATAAAACCAGTCGGTGCTCAGTGGGTGATGTGATCAGTATCACACCAGCTGACTTTACTTCGCAAAACATTTCCTGGTACCAATTTTAGGTTGGGTCAACACAGGAGCCCTTGTTAATTTTAAAACTTTAAACCCGCACCAATGCGGATCAAGCCCATGACAAGTGGGTCGACAGGCAAGCTACCATGGCTCCCATTAACTTTTAGTGTTAAGTTAAAAAAGAGAAAGATACTCCTCCAAATCCTCATGTCATACCATGGCTCCATTTACCTTTAGTGTTAAGTTAAAAGAGAGAAATATACTCCTCCAAATCCTCATGTCTTACCAGCTTGGCTATCACACTAGCTAACATCTATATGATTGTTCCTTAATTTTACATTTTTGTTCCAAATGAAAAGTATCAACATGACATGAAAAATAACCTCCAACCTGGCGCAGAGATTTTCTGCCACAGTCTATTTCATTTGTCAAAACTGTTGACTCTATTGCGTTATGTATATAAAAGTATGAAAGTATCATGTGATAAATAAGTTGTATGCCATGTATGAAAGTATCATGCTATAGATGGAAGTATCATGTTATATGTGAAATTATCAGGTTACATATGAAAGTATGACACTATATATGAAAGTATGATGTTATATATGAAAGTATGAAAGTTTTTTTCTTTGTATCCCTTACAGGACGTTGCAGTCAACATCAGCATTTTTCAGCTGTTGATGTACTAGGCTCAGTAGTTTGCCATTGATTTCTGAGTGACCGGCTCAATACCCCGTAAGTTACCAACACGGCGAGAACCGCTACCGATTCTAGCGCAGGTTACATTACTCACGAGAATATACGGGATTACGGAGAAAGTCGTTAACTCCTAGGCCAGGGAGACCGGCAGTATGAAAGTATAATGTTATAAATAAAAGTATTATGCCATGTATGAAAGTATCATGCTTTCTATGAAAGTATCATGCTTTCTATGAAAGTATCATGTTATATATGAACACATGAAAATATCATGTCAGAAATAAAAGTATTATCCCATGTATGAAAGTATCATGTTACAGATGAAAGCATCATGCTATAGATGAAAGTATCATGTTATATATGAAAGTATCATGCTATAGATGAAAGTATCATGTTATATATGAAAGTATCATGTTATAGATGAAAGCATCATGCTACAGATGAAAAAATAATGCTACATGTTATAGATGAAAGTGTCATCTTATAGATAAAAGTATCATGTTGCAGATGAAAGTATCATGTTATAGATGAAAGTATTATGTTATAGATGCTATGTTATATATATGTTATGTTATAGGAGTATCATGCTATATATGAAAGTATTATGTTATAGATGAAAGAATATCATCTTATAGATGAAAGTGTCATCTTATAGATGAAAGTATCATGCTATAGATGAAAGTATCATGTTATATATGAAAGTATCATGTTATAAATAAAAGCATTATGCCATGTATGAAAGTATCATGTTATCTATTAAAATATCATGTTATCAATTAAAGTATCATGCTATCTATGAAAGTATCATGTTATCTATGAACATATCATGATATAGATGAAAGTATCATGTTACCTATGGAAGTATCATGTTATATTTGAAAGTATCATGCTATATATGAAAGTATCATACCATATTTTAAAGTTTCATGCTGTATTTAAAAGTATCATTTTATTTGTAAAAATAGTCACCTCTGAAGTCAGAGTGGGTTTGCCTGGTGGCGAGGGACACTGTTAATAGGGAAAGCTAATCCACATGCAAAATTCAGTCCATCACTACTATAAATAGTGTGTATGGACTACACTTGAGTTCAAAGTGAGCGAGCGCCAAAATAAAATAGATAAATATATATGTATTTATATGTGTGTGTACTTACACACAAACATACACTCACGCTCACACAAACACACATACCACACACATACAGGGAACTTACTTGATTGTATACATGGTGTAAATAGTCAACTACTGTTCCCATAATCCTTTTGGGCCCAACAGCAACAGGAGCTAGAATATCGCCACCAGCCCTCACCAGCTTCTCTATCTGCCAGGGAAACAATAGCACGCATCAGAGCAAGTTTTCAAACTAAATTCTCTTGGCCACGAGTTTCACACCTTCACACCTGATTTATCTCAGATTATTTATAATATGTCCCCCAAACTTTACCCTGATTTACTTCAGATTATTTATATATTGTTCACCAAACTTCACACCAGATTTATCTCAGATTATTTATATATTGTCCCCCAAACTTCACACCTAATTTATCAGATTATTTATAATTCAACCCTCTAACTTCACACCTGATTTATCACAGATTATTTATATTGTGTCCCCCAAACTTCCCACCTGATTTATCTCAGATTATTTATAATATGTCCCCCAAACTTTACCCTGATTTACTTCAGATTATTTATATATTGTTCACCAAACTTCACACCAGATTTATCTCAGATTATTTATATATTGTCCCCCAAACTTCACACCTGATTTATCAGATTATTTATAATTCAACCCTCTAACTTCACACCTGATTTATCACAGATTATTTATATTGTGTCCCCCAAACTTCAAACCTGATTTATCTCAGATTATTTATAATATGTCCCCCAAACTTTACCCTGATTTACTTCAGATTATTTATATATTGTTCCCCAAACTTCACACCAGATTTATCTCAGATTATTTATATATTGTCCCCCAAACTTCACACCTGATTTATCAGACTATTTATAATTCAACCCTCTAACTTCACACCTGATTTATCACAGATTATTTATATTGTGTCCCCCAAACTTCCCACCTGATTTATCTCAGATTATTTATAATATGTCCCCCAAACTTTACCCTGATTTACTTCAGATTATTTATATATTGTTCCCCAAATTTCACACCTGATTTATCAGATTATTTATAATTCAACCCTCTAACTTCACACCTGATTTATAACAGATTATTTATATTGTGTCCCCCAAACTTCCCACCTGATTTATCTCAGATTATTTATATTTTGTCTCCCAAACTTTACCCTGATTTACTTCAGATTATTTATATATTGTTCCCCAAACTTCACACCAGATTTATCTCAGATTATTTATAATTTGTCCCCCAAACTTCACACCTGATTTATCAGATTATTTATAATTCAACCCTCTAACTTCACACCTGATTTATCACAGATTATTTATATTGTGTCCCCCAAACTTCCCACCTGATTTATCTCAGATTATTTATATTTTGTCTCCCAAACTTTACCCTGATTTACTTCAGATTATTTATATATTGTTCCCCAAACTTCACACATGATTTATCTCAGATTATTTATATTTTGTCCCCCAAACTTCACACCTGATTTGTCTCAGATTATTTATATTTTGTCCCCCAAACTTCCCCCTGATTTACTTCAGATTATTTATATATTGTCCCCCACACTTCACACATGATTTATCTCAGATTATTTATATTTTGTTCCCCAAACTTCACACCTGATTTATCTCAGATTATTTATATTTTACCCCCTAAACTTCAAACCTGATTTATCTGATTATTTATATTTTGTCCCCCAAACTTCACACCTGATTTATTTCATATTATTTATATTGTGTCCCCCAAATTTCAAACATGATTTATTTTAGATTGTTGTTTGTCCATAAAGAATGATGATGACCACTCATTTCATCCAGTGGGTTGAAAGTATGGAGCCATGAGTTCTAAGACGGCTGGTAAGGCCTATTTTGGCTCAAAATGTTCTTTGACAATGTGGGTAAAGAATGCTTGACTTTCCAGGAGGAGGATCTCCTGCAGCAGTTTTTCTCTCCAGCCTTTTCTTCACAGCTCTTGCAGTACTGTTTGCTTCATAAGTGACTGCACCCTTGTGTAATGATATACGCCACAAATTTCAGGTCTTTGGCAGCAGCCTCCCATGTGTCGTGATGAATCGAAAAAGCTCATAGTGAGATCTTCAGGGTGTCTTTAAAGCGTTACCTCTTGGGAGCGTTTACCATAACGCAGCTCGCCGTAAAAAATTTTTTTTAGGGAACCTGTGATCTGGCATGCGAGTCAAGTGACCAGCCCAGCGAATCTGATTTTTCATATCTCATATTATATATATTTCCCCCCCCCCCCCCCCCTGACTCATCTCAACTCATTATCTTTATGTTAATGAAGAGTAAGAGCAACAAACATAATGACAACTATGGGAAATCATCATCATCCAGGGCCTTGCCGGCTGGCATGGACGATCATGCCTCTCCACATATTACGATCTCCAATGTCATGGATCAATTTGTGTGTTGACTCCCATCCATGCCATGACACAAGACTGTCAAGAATATTCTCATGGTGTCTTCCTCTATCTCACTTTCCACAGATTTTTCCAGTTGTCACAACATGGTCTAATTTTTGTCTTCTCATAACGTGGCTAAAAAACGATGACCGCCTCTTTCTAATGCTTGTGATAAGTTGTCTTTGTGACTCAGCTTCCCTTAAAATGTCCTGATTGCTAATTATGGATGGCAAATTAATTTTCAGCATTCTTCTGTGAAACCACACCTCCAAGGTTTCCTGGGATTTTTTTGCCTGTTTACTAATTGTCTGGGATTCGGAGCCATATGTTAAAAGTGGTTCTATTTAACATGCAAGATCTCTTTTTCTAACTTTCAAAGACAGTGACTTATTGCACACAACATTCTTTATATGGGAAATAGAAAAAAAACAAACGTCAGTGTTTTAACCTTACATCATGTACCATGCTGGTAAGCGTGGGGGGTCATGATTCGCCATCTCACTCGATCACCAGAGTCGTGGATCAGCTCCGTGTTCCTATCTCGACCATGCCACGTGGCCAAGCCACCCAAGTATTTATTTTCTGTCTTCCCCTTGTTCTCTTCCTCTCGACCTTTCCAATTGTCACCAAGTTCTCCAAATTATTTATTCTTATAACATGCCCCAAAAATGTTATACAAATATAAAATACCAGCTGTAATCTGCCTGACAATGTCCGCCGATGTTCATACTGAGTGCTGGCTGCCACACATAGGGCATTGCCCAAGCCATGGGTCAGTGGTAAACTTGGATCAGCTCCAAACGTTATTAGTTCTTCTACAGCCTGAAACATGTCAAGCAAAGTTTATTTAGTCTCAAGTATGTCACACAAGGCTTGAAACATGTCATGCAAGGTTAATTAAGCATGAAACATATCACACAAGGCATGAAACATGTCACACAATGTTTATGTAGCCTGAAACATGCCATATCGGGTTTATTTAGTCCAAAACATGTCACACAAGGTTTATTTAGCCTGAAACATATCATGAAAGGTCTATTTCACCTGGAATATGTCTCATAACATTAAAAAACAACATGCCACCTCTTCTGAACATCCTTTTTCTCAAAAACTTAGTGAGGTGGCTTCCCCCTGTCTTGCATATCCATATAAAAGCTAAACATATTCTACTGAACCTGATCAATTAAAAAAAAAATACATTTTATTTTAATTTACAAAAAAGATGCTTCCTTTTGGCATTGGGTTGTAGTCTGTTGACAAAACAAAATATTAAAACCTGCGGAGAAATCATGACCGACCTTGGCTGTCTGTATGTGCTACGCTGATTCATGCCAAGGTGTGAGCAATCTTGGTTTGCCGTCTCACACAATCACCGGAGTTTTGGATCAGGTGTATGTTCTTATCCTGATTATGCCATCAAAGTGTTATCTTTTTCTCTTCCATTTAATCTTTACCATCAAGTTTGCCTGTTGCTACTAAGTTTTAAAGTGTATTTTTCTAACATTAGCACAAATTGTTGACTTTGTGTGTCTACTTTCTCTAATCAATTTGCGGTTTTCATTTGTTTCTTTAAGGACTGTCTCATTTGTTTTTCTGTCTACCCATGGTATTCTCTTTGCTTTCCTCAGAAATCACATTTCCATTAGATATTTCTAAGTTTGTTTGCTTATTGTCTATGGTTCACATGCATACAACAGGTTCTGTATAGCACTTTAACACTTTTTTTTATCACCGTGACTGGCAGTTTTTCATTTATGAGTGTTTCCCATCTTACAAAAGGTTATTTTTATCATGGCAATTATTGTTCTAATCTCTACAAGGAATCTTCTGTCAGATATTATGATTATCTGAGGATTGTTGTACAGATTCACCTGTTCTAGAGTTGTCCCATTTATTTTGATGTTCTTCTTCTTATAGTTCATGTCATGTGGCAATAGTGATCATGTATGTCCACAGCCTTCTGTCTCATAAACTGCCAATCATTTCTGATACTGACTTCCCCCCATGCCATGACGTTAAATTGTTCAGTGTCTTCTCTCTTGGTCTTCCTCTGCCCCTTTTCTCCTCTGTTGCATGTGTTCACTTCTAACTAACACTGCTACAACCGGGTTCTGGCATGCGTTAGTATTTCAGCCAACTGTGTCTAGGTATTATCACCATTCATTGACACAAACAATAATTAGCTGCATTAACACCCACATAGTTCAAACCACAAGAAATGCACTGACAGCACACTCGTGTAGGCTTCACGAACAATTAATGAACACAACACTTTATGATACAAAATTATGGATGATATTCATTCTCTATTAAATGATGAAATACGATTGTAAACTGATTAGAGAAATTAGACGTAGACAGTCAACATTTTTAATGCACGTTTAGAGAAGAAATAAACTTGAGAACTTGGTGACAACTGGCAAGACTGAGGGGGAAAGAACAAGGGGAAGGCAGATGAGATGAGCTGATCCTCAACTCTGGTGATTGTGTGAGATGGCGAAACATGACCGCCCATGCTTATCGGCAATGCACATGATGATGATGATATTAATGACATGCCCACCAATGACTCTCTTGGATAAATACACACTGATAACTATGTAGGTTTGAGACCTTGGTAGCACACATATCATTGGTTCAATGCACTCCTCAGGACTCCTCTTGGAATAATACAATCAACTCCATCAAGATAAAGAACACAACCCGTGTTCTCTCAGGTAACATACATATTCACAATTACACCTGCTAATCGCTGAAACGTTGGTTCACAGCGGGGCATGTGAAGGTGTCCACCCTTCTCTAGGTCATAACTACACCGCAGCTGATCTACTTCAACTACTTGTCAGAAGGGATACCCCTGATTTAGGACTACGCTTGAGTTCAAAGTGAGCGGACACAATAAAAAAGAATATGAAAACACTGGGGCATGCTAACAGTCGGGCAGTTTTAACCAGCCCTTGTCACCTAGCCCAACTGACCAGCAAAACTGAATTATCTGACTGCCCAATCTTTCTAATGAATTTCTCACATATACTAGTTTCTCACATATACACCCTCCAACTTGTGACAATATCCTCCAGCTTTACCCTTCTCATCTGAATGTTAGTTAGTTAGTTAGTTAGTTAGTCGCAGTTCCAACTTCACAGCAACGGGTCGTCCCCATTATGCTCCATTCCTGTGCAAGTGAATATCACACAAAACGCTCCCCACTGCCCAATGTGAAAAGTGGAAAAGACAGGAGTCTCGATAAACAACAGCCCGCACAGATACACTGTGCATAATGCTGCCGCCAGAATGTCAACACACCAGTCCTCCACGAAACACCCAATTCATCTCTGATGGAATCGGCAGTCATTTTCCTATCTGGATGTTTCCTAGATGTTCACCCACACAGTCCACAAAAATACAGTTCATCACCGACGGCAGTGGCAGTCAACTATAAGGCAAAAACCGGTCAACTCTGGGACATAGCCACCTATCTCTTCTGAATGTTACTTTGTGGTATTTCTTTCTTCGTACTTACATATAATAAAGGAAACTCTGAATAGATATTATTCTGAACAAAGTGCATACCAAATCATTGCCACTGGCAATTGCTAAAGCCAAGGGAGAGAATCCATTGCACATGAGGTTGGTGTCTGCTTTGTGTTCCAGCAACAGTCTCACAATGCTGCGGGCATCCTGCAAACAGTCAATACAAATTGTTAACACAGAAAACTCAAGAAACAATGTCATGCAAGTTGATGAAAAAATAGATGGTTAATGTTACAGAGGTGATCAAAATAATGGTAAGCGTCCTGCAAATAAGGTAGATACAAATTGTTAGCACAGAAAACTCAACAAACATTACTGTACAATTTGAGCAATATAAAATAACACAAAGTAATGCAGCTTTACAGAACAAAATTACGAAACATACAGGATGTTCCGCGACTAGCCTTCATCAGCAAATAAATACATGCACAAACTACAACATATAATCACAGACAAGACCCTCCAGTGACTACATTAGGGCATGAGAACGGGATAAGAAGAATAAAAAAGATGAAAAAATGAGAATAATGAAAAGAAAATGAAAATTTTCAAAAATGTGTTGCTCCTTATCTCAGAATTCCAGGCTGGGATACTTTATTGTACAGTATGAGGAACAAATAGCTGGCCAATGTTTTAGAAGTTACCAAAATAATGGTTTCAAATGAGCTGTTGTAGCACAGTAGAGAATGCAGATTTGTACACTGGACATCCTGTTGTAGCACAGTAGAGAATGCAGATTTGTACACTGGACATCCTGTTGTAGCACAGTAGAGAATGCAGATTTGTACACTGGACATCCTGTTGTAGCACAGTAGAGAATGCAGATTTGTACACTGGAGATCCTGTTGTAGCACAGTAGAGAATGCAGATTTGTACACTGGACATCCTGTTATAGCACAGTAGAGAATGCAGATTTGTACACTGGACATCCTGTTGTAGCACAGTAGAGAATGCAGATTTGTACACTGGACATCCTGTTGTAGCACAGTAGAGAATGCAGATTTGTACACTGGACATCCTGTTGTAGCACAGTAGAGAATGCAGATTTGTACACTGGACCCCTGTTGTAGCACAGTAGAGAATGCAGATTTGTACACTGGACATCCTGTTGTAGCACAGTAGAGAATGCAGATTTGTACACCGGACATCCTGTTGTAGCACAGTAGAGAATGCAGATTTGTACACTGGACATCCTGTTGTCATATCACAGTGTGAACATGGCCTAGCCGTGGATCGTTAGTGGTTGACATCACTACAGATGACAAACTCCTCGTTGTATTGTATAAAAGGTTTATTGATTCAATCCATTACATTTTCATGCTGTCGATGTACATGCAGACATATTTGTTGATCTTCTCATGGCTGAATCCCCAGTGACGTGTGTGCAACCCCTGGATACCTAAACCCATTTGTGCTCACACGTTCACTAACTATGATTTCCCCATTAGTTAATGAATGCGCAGCATTCATTAACTCTCTAACTACTACTGTCGATGTACATGCAGACATATTTGTTGATCTTCTCATGGCTGAATCCCCAGTGACGTGTGTGCAACCCCTGGATACCTAAACCCATTTGTGCTCACACGTTCACTAACTATGATTTCCCCATTAGTTAATGAATGCGCAGCATTCATTAACTCTCTAACTACTACTGTCGATGTACATGCAGACATATTTGTTGATCTTCTCATGGCTGAATCCCCAGTGACGTGTGTGCAACCCCTGGATACCTAAACCCATTTGTGCTCACACGTTCACTAACTATGATTTCCCCATTAGTTAATGAATGCTGCGCATTCATTAACTCTCTAACTACTAAGCTAACTCCCTTACTGTTATATACCTCCCCTTCTTCAAGAAGACTTTTTCTCTGGAAAAGTCTCAACCCCAACCCTTAAACACTTAACTCTACTGAAATATTTCTTGTTCTATACCACATCTGCCCAACAATCCCTCCACATATATTTTTTAATTCAAATCTCACCCTCCTATCTCATCATAGCCAAACGCTAACCAGAGACATACTTTATACAATGTCAATAATACAAAACTCTCTACAAAATTCTCTATAAAATTCTCCACAAAAACTCTCTACAAAACTCTCTATAAGCGAACCGCTTTTAAAGTGTCCATCTAAATTATGATTGACAAAAATTGAAGATATTTTCCTTATCTTTTTCTCACTTACTCACATTCTCACTATTCCAGGATAGACAGAAAAAAGTTTAGTTTAGATTGGTTTGGTGCGCACCTAAGAAAGTTAGAAAGTAAGAAAATAGTAAGAAGTAATCACATTTCTCTTCCCATGCATTCTCAAAACTTTATAAAATAAAGTTCTCAAAATTTATCTTCATTGCCGTCAATAATAATTTTCAAAAAGTTATATTAATCCAAAACTACAACTTCGTCAAGTTCAATCATTCCTTCAAAACCTCCAGAGTACACTTATTTAAATGCCAAAATTCAACCTGGCATTCCCCCCATATTCTCCCATTAAACGCTGTTCAACCCAGCTCCTATTTCAACCCCCATTAATCCAGTATCGCCCGTCATTCCCCTCATCCATGGCTTTAAATCCATGTATTTACACTACGAACCGTCTAATGCAGTCCCTAATTCAATCCCCCAAACCATTTTTAACGGTTTAACTCTTTCCAACCCCCATGTAATTATCAATTGTTGCTGACAACCCCAGCCACTTTTAAATATACTCCTCCGTTACTTCTTCTACTATATACTGAGTTACTTCACTAATCACCAAAACTTCCCCCTTAACTCAATCATGTTTCACCCTCAATTTATAACCGTTATACACGTTAAGCAACTCAACTTCAAGTCACAAAATTCGTACAACGAAGCATGGCCCTTACTCCATGTTTCATATTTTCTGCAAGCTCCCAAAACAACTCTTCATTTCCCCCCATAACTGAACGTCATCCTAAAAATTATTTTAAACACCCTCAGGGTAACTCAAAAAAATAAAACCAAAGTTTTGTAAAAATAAACAGCTAAGTTAACATATCCTCACATTTTATAAAGAACAACTGAAGTCAAAACAATAGAGCAAACAATATCAACCCCCTCATTCTTTGACATCATTTTTATCCCCACACATTAATCAAAATAAACATATGTGATGAAATGAAAAATCATATATATACATACACCATAATATATTATAACTACTAATCAATCATTTTCCGTCTAAGAAAAACTCAACACTTCAAACTTAAAAATCAAAATGATAATAAAGCATATATCAATCAGTCCTAACTTACTACAATATTATGTCTACTCATCCCGACAACTCTCAACAACTCTTGATTAAGTTATTTGCTAACTTTCTTTCTTTGAAATTCACAATTACCGTGTCTAACTTCTTCTTCTATCTGCAATCTGCAGAATATTCTACCACGCTATTTATCACTTCTCCATTTTCTTAATAACTCCAAATTTTTTTTTATAAGTGCAATATCTACATCAATATCGTCATCTTCCCGAGGAGAATTATCTTCTTTCATATCAGCATCCTCATCAGTTTCTGACTCTTCATCCATCTCTTGTTCCGCATCTGTATACCCATTACTAGCAACCGCTAATCTCTTCCTTTCTAAATCCAATCTAATCTTTCTATCTTGATGTCTTAATGACTTTTCAAATAGTGGCATATCTTCATCACTTGAGGAATTTACTCTAAATTTCCTTTGCCTCTTAATTTCTCTTTCTTTCTGTCTATCTAACTTTCTTTTTACTGCCTGTCTAGTATTCATAAATGGAGCGTATAATT
The DNA here is from genome assembly GCA_963921405.1 of Cepaea hortensis. NCBI lineage: Eukaryota > Metazoa > Mollusca > Gastropoda > Stylommatophora > Helicidae > Cepaea > Cepaea hortensis. The sequence goes on from OY992888.1 coordinate 57,895,398, forward strand.
TTTCTTTGATCGATTCTTCACTATTATAACCGTCATACGTGTTGTTTTCCTCTGTCACGATTGTTTTTGGTATTGTTTCTTCTTGTTCACCAGTAGTAGATGCTGTTATTATTTGTTTTTGTACCAATTCTCTCCCATTTTCTATAGGTATTGGATATTCCGTTTGTCTGATAATCTGCCCATCTGAAAATATTTCTTCTGAATAATAATTATTATTATTATCCTCTGCATATTTTTCCTCATTATCCCGTCTTAAGTGCTCTACATGTGAACGTGCAACATGCCCTGTAATTTGATTTTTAATAGTATATGATACTGGACCCTTTTTTTCTAAAATATAATATCCCGGGACCCAATGAGCATCAAACTTAGAGTTTTTCCTATGTTTTTTGTAATAAACTCTATCACCTATGTTAAACTCTTGTAAGTGTGCATTTTTATTTGTGTATTTCTTCTGTCTTTCTCGAGCCTTAATTATATTATTTCTTAAACGTATATGTGCTTTGTGCATTTCTTGCAACCTTATTTCCTGAAAATCCTCCCCCATATATTTTCTCCTAGGCTTTAATAAATTGTCAATTGGTAATATTGGTTCTCTTCCATGTACTAGGTAAAATGGTGAGAAACCTGTTCCTTCATTTTGGTCTGTACGGATCGCCCCCAATGCTATTCCCAAATAAAGATCCCAATCCATATCGTGTTCTTCTACATTTTTCGCCAGTATATTGTACAATGTTCTATGTTGTCTCTCATTTTTGGCATTCGAAGATGGTCTGTAGTATGAAGTTTTAATGTGCTTTATATTCAAATCTTTTAACAATTTTTCAAACTTTCTATTTACAAATTCTTTCCCATTGTCTGTAAGTATTGTCTGTGGACACCCAAACCTTGGTATAAATTCTTGTAAAAGCATATTTATAACAGAATCAGAACTCTTGTCTGGAATTGGATGAACTTCTGGCAAGAGACTATATGAATCTACGATATGTAGTAGATATACATTTCCCGATAATGTTTTTGGATGAGGACCTGAAATATCCAAACTTACTTTCTGCATTGGAAATTGAGGAATATCTGTATCTTGTAAGGGACATTTAATTATCTTCATGTTTCTTAACCTACACTTTTCACATGCATCAACATATTCATATACGCTTTTAAATAAATTCGGCCAGTAATATTTACTGCTAATAGACTTAACTAACTTATCTCGTCCAAAATGACCATTATTATCATGATATGCCTTTAAAACTTCCCGTTCTAAATGTTTCGGAATATATTTTCTTAATCCCTCCCCTTCTTCACCGACATAATATAATTGATTGTCTTCTTGCAGCTCTAAAAATTTTCTTTTAAAACTGTTTTCCCCTGTTTCTTTCAGTTTTCTTTTTATCTGTATTATTTTTGGATCTAATTCCTGTTCATTTTTCATATCAAAATGCATCAACTGTGTATCTTCCTCTATCGATTCAGAATCTTGTTCTGTCTGTGAGCTTTTATAATTTATTTTAGCAGAATCTAATATATTTACTTGCCAATTCCTGTCGTCAATTTCTGGTTCTCCCTCCTCTTGAGAAGTGGTTTCAGATATTGTTGTATGTGGAATTCTAGACAATAAATTAGCGCATGTATTATGTTTTCCTGAAATATACTCTATTTTAGCATTGTATCCCTGTAAATTTAATGCCCATGTTTGTATTTTCCTATTTTGTATTGGTGCTTCTAATATAGACTTTAATGGCATGTGATCAGTTTTAATAATGAAATTGGCGTTATGTAAGTAGTAATTTAGTTTTTGGAGAGCATAGTGTATAGCATAGGCCTCCTTCTCAATAGTCGCCCATTTTCTCTGAGATTTGCTAAGTCTATGTGACAGGAAATAGATTGATCTTTCATTTTTAACTCCTGGTATTCCTGAGTCTTCTCCTTCATACGGTTGTGTTAAACATGCTCCTATGGCATTATCTGAAGCATCTGTATACAAAACTAATTGTTTATTTAAATCTGGATGTGCCAATAGTGGAACTGTTGTTAAGCTATTTTTTAAAAAATCGAACGCCTTCCACTTAAACCTTGCATATTTACAGGTCAATTTTATAATAGGTTCTGCTATCTGTGCAAAATTTGGAACGAAACGTCTATAATACCCGGTCATGCCTATAAAAGCTCGAACTTCTCTCACGTTGGTCGGAGAAGATAAATCTCTAATCACTTTAATTTTATTTTGATCAGGCTTAATTCCCTCTCTATTAATAATGTACCCTAAATATTTGGTTTCTGTTTTTAAGAATTCACACTTACTGAATTTCAACTTAACATCGTGTTTTCTTAGCCTGTCAAATACCAATTTTACCTGTTTTAGATGATCTTGTACGTCTCCTGATGTATATATTAAAATATCATCTATATATGCCAACGCAAACTTTTGAAACCCACGTAATACTTCATTCATTAATAACATATAGTGAGATGGAGCTGTACGAACTCCGAATGGCATTCGTAAAAATTCGTAAGAACCCATATGAGTACAGAAAGCACTTTTCTTTTGAGCATCCTCCGACATCGGGATACACCAGAATCCTGATCTTGCGTCTAGTGTAGTGAAGAATGTAGAGCCATTAAGTAAACCCAAAATATCATCAATTACTGGCAATGGGTACGCTACATTCTTAGTGATTTTGTTTAACGCCCGATAGTCACAGCAGAACCGATGTGTACCATCGACCTTGGTCACAATTACAATCGGAGATGACCACTCAGACTTCGATCTTGTTATTATTCCCGCTTTTAACATATCTTCAGTTGCCTTCTCTACAATCTCTCTGTTTCTTAAAGGAGTTCTATATGGTTTTAAACTAATTGGTGGATGATTTCCAGTGTCTATTTCCATTGTAACTGTACTAGTTTTTCCCAATTCTAAATCATTAATTGCAAAAACGTCTTGATTTTCTTTCACCAATTGTTCTAATATTTCTTTATTCTCCGGTGGGGCTTTTAACTGTGATAACAATTCTTGTTCTCTTGTCCTTTTGTCAACTGTATCTATTTGAGATGGATATTTTTTGAATGTATGGATCAATTCATCATTCCGTCTTTTCCAGCTTCTTTTATACTTATTTCTGACATTATTTCTGACTATGGGAGTTTCTGAATAATCATTTCCCAACATGTTTTCTTTTTCTATAGTTAACATGTTATCATTATTATACGCTACTTTAGCGATTACACAGCCTCTATATAATTTAATATTTTTTCCTGTATTGTTTAGGAGCATCACTGGAAAGCTGAGGTGTTTATCTAATATTATTAACCCATCGGTGACTTCCAAGCCAGGTTCATCTATTATTTCTCTCTCTAATTCCGTTATTTTAACTGTTTGTCCAACCGAAAAGTACGGATTTTTTTTCAATTTTGCCTGTATTAAATTAACCGTTTGTGGTTTCAAATTCATGGTCGTTTTGACTCTAACTAGTGTCGACACATGCATATCCTCTTCTAAATCTACGTAAACATCTTGGAATTTTAATTTATGTAAATCAAAAATAAGTCTCACCCCATTTTTCAATAAAAAATCTCTACCCAATATCATATTTCTATTTAAATCCTCGACCACATGGAACATATGCCTAACATTTATCTCTCCTAATTTAAAATTTATCATCGTTTGTCCAAGCACTTCTAATTTTTGTCCAGTTACCGAATGAAGATTCTCCTGAATTCTAAATATTTTAAAATTTTTTAATATTCGATATAAAAATGTTTCTTTAATCACACTAACTTGCGCTCCCGAGTCAACTAATGTTCTAATTTTATATTTCCCTATTTCTATTATACATGAACTAGGATCAATCATATTTAGTGACAACTGTTTTATCTCCCCAAGTTGAGGCCACTTCTTATGTTTTTTATTTCTAAATGTCCTATTATACTCATCATTTGGGTTTTTAATATATTTATTCATCTTTTGGACCTTACTATCTTCCCCCCTACTGCCGATCCTGTTCAGTAAGCGGGATGCCAATTTCCCTGATCTCCTGACCTTATAAAATTTCTCTGCACCTCTCCATAATTCCCATTTGATGATCTACTATTTACAGTTCTATTCTGTGTACTAGTCTGAGCACCTCTATTATTTTGTGTATCCGATTGGACACGTCTGTTATCACAGAAGCGAAAAATGTGTCCACGTTGGTGGCACCCCCAACAAACCACATTTGTGTTATTTGTGTTACCTACCATGTTTCTTACAGTATTTCTCACTTGTCCTTCTCTACCTTGATTATATACGTTACTGTTTCTTTGTAACATCTGTATTTCTCCTTTTCTTCTTCTCCATCCATATCTATACTGTCCTATTTCCATTGGTTCTTCAATTCTATCTTCCGAACTACTACCTAACTCTCGTCCTACCCTCAATCTAAACCTTATCCTCAAGCTTTCCTCTTGTATAGCGATATCTACAGCTTGTGACAACCTTGCAGGATTCTCTCTCATTAATTTAGATTTCAATCCATCTGACCTAATCCCATCAACAAAAATCCCCACCAACATCCGTTCCACTTCTTCAGCTCGTACATTCTGACCCAAAAATGACTCTTCGGCTAAATTGATCAACCTATCACTGTATAGCTGTACACTTTCTGTAGTATTTTGTCTCGTCTGTCGCAACACTGAGAATGCGTGTTGAGGGTCAGTAATCTCTGCATATTTATGAGCTAGGTCATCTTTGAATTGTTCCCAGGTTTCACCTCCTCCAGCTTCTAGCTTTCTTCTTATATGATCAGAAACAGGACTTGTACTAGTTCTATAAGCTAAATTCTTTTTATCCTCATCTGTAGCGTTCACTAGATAAGCATGTTTCTCAATAGAAATAATCCATTTCTTAAATTGATTCGCCTGTCCATTAAATCTCTCGACATCACTGATTACACTTTGCTGTCTTAACACTACGTCCAACTTTGATATTGCCCCACCAACTCCACTAAGTACTTGAGAAAAATCTTGGGCTTCCATTCTAAAAAATCTGTAATGGAAAGTACCAACCAATATAATATACTAATATTTTAAGACAATATTATCTTAAAGTAAGCAGCAAGAAATATTCTGTTCAATTGAGTATGTTGTTAATTAATCTGAAATTATTCATTACCTATACTGCTCTGTCGTTTGTTCTGGGTTTACCAACTGACGCTACCTGTCCTACGTCTATGGGTAGAAATGAAGTATGGTCCAATCGACAAAATGACGGAAGATGTTCCAATCGACAAAATGACGGAAGATGTTCCAATCGACAAAATGACGGAAGATGTTCCAATCGACAAAATGACGGAAGATGTTCCAATCGACAAAATGACGGAAGATGTTCCAATCGACAAAATGAAGGAAGATGTTCCAATCGATAAAGTGACGGAAGATGTTCCAATCGATAAAGTGACGGAAGATGTTCCAATCGACAAAATGACAGAAGATGTTCCAATCAACAAAATGAAGGAAGATGTTCCAATCGATAAAGTGACGGAAGATGTTCCAATCGATAAAGTGACGGAAGATGTTCCAATCGACAAACTTGAAAGAGTATGACGCCCAATCGACAAACTTGAAAGAGTATGACGCCCAATCGACAAACTTGAAAGAGTATGACGCCCAATCGACAAACTTGAAAGTTGTCCTCTTCTCTCGCAGGAACAGAAAAAGAAGAGCCTCTGGATTCCTCACTTCAATCGAAGTCGGTGCCTTCTAGTCGTTTTCATGCCGCTGATTGTGCTCGTCTGGATTTGAAATTACAACGATCGAGACAATACTGATTGATTGATTGATTCGGCTCACTTTAAGCGTTGGCCAAGAACTCTGGACTTTATCTTCAGACTACCAAGGTCACCTTCACTGTAGTTCAGACGATAACGGTTAACTCGACAGTTCCAGCAAAACCAGATTTCACGGCAGCATATCTGGAACATCCATACGTTTCGAAAAAACGAGCAGGTCAACAATGGATTCAAGCTTGACGATGGCTGCTCTGTTTCACCACTCGGAACATTATGTGTTGTGTGGCGGTTCTAACAACGATCAACCCATCACAAAAACTTGAAAATCCGACATAAGTTGTTCCTCCAGAGTGCACAACCTTCCATGACTTCTGTTGACTTTTATATTCCAATTTGATTTATTTGAGGACCTCTGTGATCAGTGGTGGCCGCGACAGCACGATTCCGAAATCTTGGTATACTCGGCGCCAAATCTGGTCATATCACAGTGTGAACATGGCCTAGCCGTTAGTGGTTGACATCACTACAGATGACAAACTCCTCGTTGTATTGTATAAAAGGTTTATTGATTCAATCCATTACATTTTCATGCTGTCGATGTACATGCAGACATATTTGTTGATCTTCTGTCATAAGTCGGGGTGCCCCACCGGCTAGATGAAAATCTTTATTCACTGGCGAGCAACCCTAAATAGTCAGAAACTGACTAGGGACAAAATCTATATGGCTGAACTACAGATTAAGCCCTGAATATCCAACGTACAGCTCTAAGTGGCTCGTTACAAAATTGAAATGAACTGAGCTGAATATTCGCCAAGGTATAGGAAAGAGAAGGTTAGCTTAAGATAGATGTTTTAAGTCTAAATATATTAGTATAGACGACTATCTCAGTACAGGTTTTCTCCCTGACTGCTCCTTTCCTTGGTGTGTAAGTGAACCCCCACCAATGTACACACACAACACGTATGCACAATTGGAATTAAAATATAATGACAGAACTATGAGTTACAATACTACAACATTTATTTGCTAATCATAACAATAGACATAGGATGATTGTCAATATGAGGATGATGAAATCATATACATATTGATATTGATGACAAACATTACGTAACTTTACTTGTTACTCCATCTATCTGGATCTGTGGTCCAGATCCCCACTCTCCAGTAGACAACAAAAGAAAACAGCTTGCCGGTATTCTAACGATCCTGTCAGTCCTGACACTCCTAGTCAGTAGTCTCTAGTCTTGAGATCTATAACATAGGTGCTCCTTGTGAGAGCTTGAAAGAAAGTCGAGAATGTGTTATATCAGTTCTACATCAGCGCAATCCTAATTAAAACATATCATAACACAAACATATACAATGACCAGTCTGGCCAAGTTTATCTTCCAGCTCGACTGTGTTCACCATCCTCCTTCTTCCTACTGTCTTTAGTCTGGGACGGGCTTTTCAATTGTCTCACACGCCTGTAACGATTACATTTCTGCCGCCCCATGTCCATGTCGCTAATACAGAAATTCTGTGTCGTACAGCCGCTCCGTCCAATGTTAGTTTAGCAGCTCACAGGGTCGGTAAGTGTATTATAACAATGCCGGGTCATTCGGGCTTACAAGCCGTGACCAGTAGCTGTGCCAGGGTTCCGTGAACTACCCTCCACCATACGATGAAAAAGGTTTAGCACCATATACCCCATAACACTTGTGGGTAATGTCTGTACCATTACACCTCTGCTACAAATGCAATCGATGGTTAGTGTGCCAATGCGCACACCATAATATAACACGTCATATTGATAGGCTTGCATATGACAAATCAATATACCAAACATGCAATACACATAAAACATTACTTAAACTAGACATATTATGATACTTTAACATAATAGCATAATGCACTAGTTAGTTTGTAGGTATACGAAATGAGATGTATATACACAAAAAGAATATGTACGAAGCATATTCCTAGCATCGTATATTCATATGAAATTACACATACATACATCCAACATATCCGTAAACATTATATTACTTCAAGATAGACATCTAATGATACTCACATAATAGCATCAGGCATTATTAATGAGTACTAATATTGTATAGCTACAAAATGAGATATACAACAAGTCTAACTGAAGTGACCAAACAGACCAGCTATATTTGCTGAGCTGCCCGGTTTAATCACACTTAGTTACTGCTGTTGTAAGAATTAAATAAATAGTCAGTTGACTATATTCTGTACAACAAATGCACACACCAAAAGGCAACTAGGATAGTGTACAAAGAAATGACAAGCATCTACCAAGACACCTAAAAGTCTACCCAGACAAGATCTGTCTCACATAAGGCTCTATTTCTCAGAAGAATAACACTTTAAAGCAATATGATATTGAACGCAGAACTTAGAAAGAACACTCAAGTAATCTATGACAATGATAGTTCTTGCAATAACCTAGATCAGATATAGACTGGAATTCAGTACATACACCTAAAATACTTAGTTACTAAGAAATCTACATTTACTCTCTCTTCTCACCTGTTCTGAAGTCAAACTTAATCTAACATAAACTAGGCTAGGGACCCTTATTTAAGCTGAGTCAAGCAGACAGTATCTGAGACACTATTATCTCTTTGGCAGTCCCGTCATAAATTCTTCTTATCTCCTCCTGACAGTAATTGCAATTAAGTCCAAGTCTGTCCAGTCATAAAAATTCTTTTAACCACTAACCCTCACCATAGTGTCACACCTGGATGGTTTTGCGTTGCCAGCCCTAGATCAGTTTCACAGTCTTATCAGTGATTTCACACCTTGCAGAGTCTGCCAGTCCGAGTGGACGGGGCTTGTGTACCGCCCTGGGGCCATTATCTCTCCCTGTGTCAATGTTGTTCACGCCTGGGTGGTTTTAATTACACAGTCCATGGCCCAGTTCATTGTTGATTCAGCATGTCTGGGTCAGCAGTTTCCCAAGGTGTATACTAATTATCTAGTTGCCATTTTACTTGCCATCTGCAAGCTTACGTCATGGCTAGAGGCTTTTTGTGAATAATCTTACCTCACGACTAGATAGCCGTGGAGTAGCGTGATTAATTCATTCTTTCTCAGTTTGGCCTCTCAAATTTGGAGACCGAGAAAAATATTCTGGGATGTTAAGGCGGCCAATTCGTGACAGAGCTTTCCCCTTAAAAAAAAAGTTTCTGCCAGAAATTCTTTGTCAAAGCACGCCGTACATCCCAGAATAATGCCTAAGCACTCTCCGTTCTGTATCTGCCTAAAGGTTTCCAATATTCCTTGTGGCAGTGGGTTGTCCTGCATCTGCATAAAGACGTTCCATTTCCATAACCCAAAGATACTCTGGATAGATCCTTGTACCTGGTTTTCGGCCGGGATTCCATGCAATAGCTTGGTAAAATCCGGTAATTGTCAGGAGGTTGTAATTTTACCCCTCTGGGAAAGATCACAATCAACGGGATTCTTCTACGCCTCTGGGCAGCAATTGTTTTACACCATTCACTCACGTGATTTACTCCTTTCAGCCGAGGATGTACCCGTAGTGAGGTCTTGCATAAGCTGGCCACAGCAAAGCTTGTCTCCGTGATTTTTCTCCATTGATTATAGATTCTTAACTGATCCATCAATAGCTTCCTTTTGAAAGGAATAATGTTACACATCATGGTCCCATGATGTAAATTCAACTGGCGCTTTCCTCCTTCAAAGTCGGGAGTAACAATCGTCCCTCCTCGGTGTCGCGGTTTCTTCCCCTGATAATCAGTTAATGGGCTGAGTTTCTCTGCATTAGAGTTTCGTGTGAAAACCGTGCTAGAAAGTGGAATTTTAGTGTGCCAAGTTGTCCTGCCTTGAGAAATAACATAGTTACTCCAGGGCGATAAAGTGGTGTTACTTTTGAATAAAGTATCCACAAATAGCTGATCTACTCCTATCAAATCGACCTGACTGAAGGGTAGATTGAGTCCTAAGAGTGTTGGTTCCAAACCACTCTTGACTTCTGTTACTTCAGGTCCCTGTTGCTGGAATTCCCTGATAACTTCAGCTAATGAGATGATAGGCGTTTCTTCCTCCATCTTGTGCAAAGAATTTTCTTCTTTAGCAACTACAGACAATGTCTGCACAATATCAGAGTCCATATTCTGGCTCAAGACAATTCCCTGTGTTTCCTGAGTCTCCGAACTGGTATACTGTGAGATAACAACTGGAAATGTTTCCTGGTCTGGATGTTCCTCTCTGGTCATGCTTTCATGGGTTAAGTCCAGTTGAGGTAAATCCTGTGATGGGCTGGTGTCTAAACAATTCATCACACTACGTAAATCATTTGAACTGATGTCTAGTGTCTTTTCCTGAGCTGCAGCCTCAAAGATCACAAGGGGTTCCGGGTCTTCCTTCATCCCTCTGTCAGTCAAATTTAATCCCACTTCATCCTCTCCTGAGCTGAAGGGAATAATAAAGTCGGTTACCTTTCGATCTCCGACCTCCTTAAAAGATGTCCTCAGGTCATCTTCCTCTTGAGTTTCACCTCTCGTTGAAGTAAAATGAGATTCCTGGGAGTCTTGTACTGGCGGACCAGTTAAATTATCTGAACTGATAATTGGTGATTCTTCCCGCATTGCAGTAATGAAATTCACCTGGGATTCAGTTACTTCCATCCTCCCTATTTCAGTCAGATGTAATTCCACTTCGTGATTCTGTGAACAGAAGGGAATGTGAGAATCGGCTAGGTCTCCGCCTGCGACCTCATTAAAGGTTGTCTTCAGTTCCTCTTTCTCTCGAGATTCATTCCTCGTAGAAGTTAAGTGGTTTCCCTGAAGGTCCTGTACAGTTAAACCACCATTGCCGTGGTACAAACAGTTATCACGTTTGTGACTGTTTGAAGTGCCTTTGGCACGTTTTTTCTTCCCTCTTTTCCGTTTAGGACAGGGTCGAATGAGAACCTGTAGTTCCCGGTCCACTAACTCTGATTCCGCGGTGGTTGGCAAAGATGTCCCTTCCTTCTTGGTTGGGTGAGCATCCATATCTCCTACCTTATGTTCCGCTAGAAAGGTTAGCTTCTCTGCATTGACTACTTCCATATGCTGTTTATTAATCTCTGCTTCTTCAGTTTTGCTACGCTCTTTTGCTTCAAATAACTCATCAATTGTTTTATTCATCTGTTCCTCCGCCATGTCCCACTCTTTCATCTCGTCTCTGATGTATGTTTCTAATTGTTCTCCTATTAAGCCCTCTATTATGCCTAACCTTCTCGTGGACTCTAAGTAATCTGTGCGCGCCTTCAGATAATCTAGATCCTGGGAAGGTGAGTCCATATTTGCTAATGGTAAGCTCCTATGTATCTATCAAATTCAAAGCTAAGCTAGAAAGACAAGAGTGAACCAATGACAGCAGAATCAAAACCAATGTGTAGAGTTAACCCTCAGCAGTGAAAGACAACTGAAAGTAATATTCAAGTAGTTTCTGGCGACCGCAGTGAAGTAAGTGTGAGAGATATACTACACAGTAATCAATACTAATATTTACCTAAATAAATATTAAAATGCACTGCATACATGTCATAATGAAAATGGCATAAGTAAGCATAAAATGGCAAATCAATCAAGCAGTTAAATCATCAAACACATCAATGTAAATATGATTAAAGTGATCAGTTATCATTAAATGATGAATGATACACTAAATGATAAGAATTAAAATACTTATCAATAAATGATAGATGAGGTAGTTCTCATAAGTTCTTATCTGTTACACACTTTTGAAAAGTTATATCTCTACTCTGTAACTTCCTCAACTAAAATTAGCTACATCTGATGATAGTCTATTTTGATGACTGAAGATTACAAGAGTTACCTTTAAAAATCGTATGTCTAGGGTCTAGTAGAATCACTATGATTACTAGAATCCTGGTTCAGGCTCGCGGACTGGACCCCAATCAGTAGGATTGGGTTAAAATTAAATCCCGGAGACGAGACACCAATCTGTCATAAGTCGGGGTGCCCCACCGGCTAGATGAAAATCTTTATTCACTGGCGAGCAACCCTAAATAGTCAGAAACTGACTAGGGACAAAATCTATATGGCTGAACTACAGATTAAGCCCTGAATATCCAACGTACAGCTCTAAGTGGCTCGTTACAAAATTGAAATGAACTGAGCTGAATATTCGCCAAGGTATAGGAAAGAGAAGGTTAGCTTAAGATAGATGTTTTAAGTCTAAATATATTAGTATAGACGACTATCTCAGTACAGGTTTTCTCCCTGACTGCTCCTTTCCTTGGTGTGTAAGTGAACCCCCACCAATGTACACACACAACACGTATGCACAATTGGAATTAAAATATAATGACAGAACTATGAGTTACAATACTACAACATTTATTTGCTAATCATAACAATAGACATAGGATGATTGTCAATATGAGGATGATGAAATCATATACATATTGATATTGATGACAAACATTACGTAACTTTACTTGTTACTCCATCTATCTGGATCTGTGGTCCAGATCCCCACTCTCCAGTAGACAACAAAAGAAAACAGCTTGCCGGTATTCTAACGATCCTGTCAGTCCTGACACTCCTAGTCAGTAGTCTCTAGTCTTGAGATCTATAACATAGGTGCTCCTTGTGAGAGCTTGAAAGAAAGTCGAGAATGTGTTATATCAGTTCTACATCAGCGCAATCCTAATTAAAACATATCATAACACAAACATATACAATGACCAGTCTGGCCAAGTTTATCTTCCAGCTCGACTGTGTTCACCATCCTCCTTCTTCCTACTGTCTTTAGTCTGGGACGGGCTTTTCAATTGTCTCACACGCCTGTAACGATTACATTTCTGCCGCCCCATGTCCATGTCGCTAATACAGAAATTCTGTGTCGTACAGCCGCTCCGTCCAATGTTAGTTTAGCAGCTCACAGGGTCGGTAAGTGTATTATAACAATGCCGGGTCATTCGGGCTTACAAGCCGTGACCAGTAGCTGTGCCAGGGTTCCGTGAACTACCCTCCACCATACGATGAAAAAGGTTTAGCACCATATACCCCATAACACTTGTGGGTAATGTCTGTACCATTACACCTCTGCTACAAATGCAATCGATGGTTAGTGTGCCAATGCGCACACCATAATATAACACGTCATATTGATAGGCTTGCATATGACAAATCAATATACCAAACATGCAATACACATAAAACATTACTTAAACTAGACATATTATGATACTTTAACATAATAGCATAATGCACTAGTTAGTTTGTAGGTATACGAAATGAGATGTATATACACAAAAAGAATATGTACGAAGCATATTCCTAGCATCGTATATTCATATGAAATTACACATACATACATCCAACATATCCGTAAACATTATATTACTTCAAGATAGACATCTAATGATACTCACATAATAGCATCAGGCATTATTAATGAGTACTAATATTGTATAGCTACAAAATGAGATATACAACAAGTCTAACTGAAGTGACCAAACAGACCAGCTATATTTGCTGAGCTGCCCGGTTTAATCACACTTAGTTACTGCTGTTGTAAGAATTAAATAAATAGTCAGTTGACTATATTCTGTACAACAAATGCACACACCAAAAGGCAACTAGGATAGTGTACAAAGAAATGACAAGCATCTACCAAGACACCTAAAAGTCTACCCAGACAAGATCTGTCTCACATAAGGCTCTATTTCTCAGAAGAATAACACTTTAAAGCAATATGATATTGAACGCAGAACTTAGAAAGAACACTCAAGTAATCTATGACAATGATAGTTCTTGCAATAACCTAGATCAGATATAGACTGGAATTCAGTACATACACCTAAAATACTTAGTTACTAAGAAATCTACATTTACTCTCTCTTCTCACCTGTTCTGAAGTCAAACTTAATCTAACATAAACTAGGCTAGGGACCCTTATTTAAGCTGAGTCAAGCAGACAGTATCTGAGACACTATTATCTCTTTGGCAGTCCCGTCATAAATTCTTCTTATCTCCTCCTGACAGTAATTGCAATTAAGTCCAAGTCTGTCCAGTCATAAAAATTCTTTTAACCACTAACCCTCACCATAGTGTCACACCTGGATGGTTTTGCGTTGCCAGCCCTAGATCAGTTTCACAGTCTTATCAGTGATTTCACACCTTGCAGAGTCTGCCAGTCCGAGTGGACGGGGCTTGTGTACCGCCCTGGGGCCATTATCTCTCCCTGTGTCAATGTTGTTCACGCCTGGGTGGTTTTAATTACACAGTCCATGGCCCAGTTCATTGTTGATTCAGCATGTCTGGGTCAGCAGTTTCCCAAGGTGTATACTAATTATCTAGTTGCCATTTTACTTGCCATCTGCAAGCTTACGTCATGGCTAGAGGCTTTTTGTGAATAATCTTACCTCACGACTAGATAGCCGTGGAGTAGCGTGATTAATTCATTCTTTCTCAGTTTGGCCTCTCAAATTTGGAGACCGAGAAAAATATTCTGGGATGTTAAGGCGGCCAATTCGTGACATCTTCTCATGGCTGAATCCCCAGTGACGTGTGTGCAACCCCTGGATACCTAAACCCATTTGTGCTCACACGTTCACTAACTATGATTTCCCCATTAGTTAATGAATGCGCAGCATTCATTAACTCTCTAACTACTAAGCTAACTCCCTTACTGTTATAGTAGCACAGTAGAGAATGCAGATTTGTACACTGGACCTCCTGTTGCGTGCCCTTTTATTTTGCTTTTTCTTTCACTTGTTTTGAAATGAAGACCACATACAGGCTATTACTTTTAGCAGTAGTTGCAAGTACTAGTGAGTGTACTGGACTGATTTTGTGTCAGGGTTAGCTTTCCCTATTACTAGTGTTTCCTCAGGTGAGTCCACCCTGACTTCTGAGATACTTGTAGTTTACGTTACCAAGTCAAGGATAAGAAGTCAACATTCACAACCAACTGACTGGTGTGTGGAATAAACCCACAATGCCACGGTCACCAGAGAAAGGTTAAATGCAAGCCATGCCAACATCCTTTTGTGTAACTTTAGCTGAGACAGCTAAATATCTTATCTTACTACCCAAAGATCAGGGAGACATGATATCATTACAAACCAATGATCCGACCAGCTGCCAAGTCTACATTCCATTCATGACTGAGGATGGATTTTGTGACCTGACTCCATGGGAATGTGAGGATCAAGATATACAATGGGCGAACCAACATGATCAATCTGGACATTTTGAGGGAAGCCAGGTCACAAAGACAATTTATCAAAAACATCAGAAAGAAGCAGTCATCATTTTTGGCCACATTATGACAAAACAAAAACGAACATGTCATGACAACTGGAAAGATTTGTGGAAAGAGAGATAAAGGAAGACAGCGTGAGAAGATTCTTGACAGTTTTGTGTCATGGCACTGAAGGGAGTCAACACATAAATTGATCCATGCTGTAGGAGATTGCAATTTGTGGAGAGGCATGATTGCCCATGCCAGTCAGCAAGGCACCAGTACAGTTCTGGAGTTTCTTCTTCTTCTTCTGCGTTCATCTGGAGATTTTTTTTCCCGGACGTGATTGCGTTGTGCCTGTTTACAGCAGAGCTGCGTTCTTGAGCCGTTAGGCCAACACATCTAACTTCTGCGGGCATTTGTTGACCGGGTTAACCTTCCCAGGGATTCTGGAGCTGACCTGGCCTCATAAATATGTATCCTGGACAATTTTCAGAATTTTGGGGAATTGCCTGGGAAGGGGGCTGACGATGGAGGGAACAGATCACCCCTTTGTTATGCCATGGCCTAGAATATATGAAGGTCAACTCTTCACACCCCAGTGACAGTAGCTTCTAAAGGACTACTTGACCTTGTTTATATTTCATAATACTGAAGTGTCCTTTAAAGAATGTTGCAGCCTAGTGGGTGTTGAGGCCTAGCTAATAGAATGGTTTCATCATAATCTTGATTGGTGTGAGACTGATGACCTCAAACCATAGAAAACTTTAGCTGAAAAATCCAACCAATTATAAGCAAGTCTACAGGGGGCTTCACTGGGAGTTGGAAGGCAGAAGAGGAAGAATGAAACATCAACCTTGTCATCCCTGCTACATGCAATCTGTAGTGCTGTCCTGCCTCCCAGCAAGGCTTTAGAAGCTTCTGGAATGACATCCTTCGACCAGTCCTCTCCCTGGGGAAGAAGGAACAGATTCAATATCTATCTATGACAACTCACGAACAAGAAACAGATTCAACATCTATCTATGACAACTCACAAACAAGAAGAGATTCAACATCTATCTATGACAGCTCACGAACAAGAAACAGATTCAACATCTATGACAACTCACAAACAAGAAACAGATTCAACATCTATCTATGACAACTCACAAACAAGAAGAGATTCAACATCTATCTATGACAGCTCACAAACAAGAAACAGATTCAACATCTATCTATGACAACTCACAAACAAGAAACAGATTCAACATCTATCTATGACAACTCACAAACAAGAAACAGATTTAACATCTATCTATGACAGCTCACAAACAAGAAACAGATTCAACATCTATCTATGACACCTCACAAACAAGAAACAGATTCAACATCTATCTATGACAACTCACAAACAAGAAACAGATTCAACATCTATCTATGACAACTCACAAACAAGAAACAGATTCAACATCTATCTATGACAACTCACAAACAAGAAGAGATTCAACATCTATCTATGACAACTCACAAACAAGAAACAGATTCAACATCTATGACAACTCACAAACAATAAACAGATTCAACATCTATCTATGACAACTCACAAACAAGAAACAGATTCAACATCTATCTATGACAACTCACAAACAAGAAACAGATTCAACATCTATCTATGACAACTCACAAACAAGAAACAGATTCAACATCTATCTATGACAACTCACAAACAAGAAACAGATTCAACATCTATCTATGACAACTCACAAACAAGAAACAGATTCAACATCTATCTATGACAACTCACAAACAAGAAACAGATTCAACATCTATCTATGACAACTCACAAACAAGAAACAGATTCAACATCTATCTATGACAACTCACAAACAAGAAACAGATTCAACATCTATGACAACTCACAAACAAGAAACAGATTCAACATCTATCTATGACAACTCACAAACAAGAAACAGATTCAACATCTATCTATGACAACTCACAAACAAGAAACAGATTCAACATCTATCTATGACAACTCACAAACAAGAAACAGATTCAACATCTATCTATGACAAGTCACAAACAAGAAACAGATTAAACATCTATCTATGCCAACTCACAAACAAGAAACAGATTCAACATTTATCTATGACAACTCACAAAACAGGGTTTAAAAAGCAAGAAGATCGACTTCATTGCACTGAGTTTGATCCCATAGGGTCAGTCTTTTTCCATAGGATGTCCTGTCGAAAGCGTTGCATAAAACATAAACTCCATAGCTCCAGTGATGACCCCCAGGAGTCACAGAGAAAACTGTATTTGTGAACCGAATGTGAACCAACAACCTTTGGAATGTGAGGCAAGTAGTGTAACCACTACGTCACAGAGACTCCCTGACAACTAACATAGGGTGGGGTAACCCCATTTAAGATTTTGATAGGATCTGCAGCATTTTCAGGTTGCCTGTTATTGTGCACAGTGAGCATCTAGGGTTAGAATTAAATTGTAAGAAAACAGAAATTATGGCCATCTCCAAGAAGAAAGAAACACAGTAAATTGGAATATCCCTAACCAGACAAATTGGTACAACTATCTTGAAACAGTCATAACATCAGAAAGAAGATGCCTTGTAAAGATTAGAACAGAATCGTTACGGCAAAAAGAACCTTTAGTGAGATGGAAAACATACTCACGAATTACAGTCAATTACAATGATAAACGACTGGTAAAGTGCTATATAGAACCTATACTGCTGTATGCATGTGAAACATGGACAATAACAGACAAGATGAGAAACATCTAAAGGCAGAGGACATGTGGTTTCTGGGAAAGATTCAAAGAATACTATACATGGACATAAAAACAAATGGGGCATCAAGAAACATATGATAATAATAAACTGATTAGAGAAATTAGATACAGACAGTCAAGAAATTTAGGAAATGTTCTGCGGAGATAAAAAAAAACTTAGTGACAACTGCAAACTTGATCAGAAAATGACAAGAGGAAGACAAAGAGATAAATACCTGGATAGTTTGGCCACATGGCATGAATGGGACAAGAACACAAACCTGATGATCGTGTAAGATGGCAAACAGTGAATGCCCACGCTTATAGGCATGGCACATAATGATGATGATGATGATGACAATATTAAAAAGTTGGATCAGTCTCAGCTTTCCAGCTGTGATGTTGACTGTCCCCCAGGTAGGTGATGTCTCTTTTATGAATCAACACTTACAGTTAAACAATGTTCGAGAGTCTAAGCTTGTACCACAAGGCCAGATGTGTTGCCTTGGTAGTGTAGTATCCAGGTTCGATTAGTATAACCTTGAGGTTATCTATCAACCTTTCCCTCGCTTTATACCCATATCTCTGTTTGTGTGTGCTAACCTATCAAAGTTTAAATGTCATACATGTGCCAATAATTATTAGTCTAATAGTTAGTTGCATATCCTTTACAGGACATCACAGTAAACCCCGTAATTTGTGTGTGTGGTTGCTGTTCATGATCTCTTGACAAGTTTACGTTCAGTGATTTGCCATTGCTTTCTGAACGACCGGCACCCATATCATATCGTGAAAAACCAATGCAAGGCAGTCTGCTGCCAAATCGTCCACAGCTGTATTTCAAACACAGTATGCGGGATTACAAACTCATGTTGCTGGCGTCTAATAGGCCAAGTAAATTATCCAGAATGAACAGATGACATGTGAGTTGTTTGTCTGTTAAATATAATGAATAAAAGTAAACCACATGACGTAGTGGTTAACTGAACATTATTCACACAAGGTAAAATCATGTGCCAGGTAAGATATGAATGAACTGACAAGCATGAATATACGACTGTAATATGTACATTCTTGACTTTTTTGGTTGCAGTTATTGCATAGACTTTCAGAATGTACTTTTTATCAACTTAGTGTGAATGAACTGGAAATGTTCATATTTATGAATGTCTGACTAATGATCTACACAGTGGTGTGTGAGAGAGAATGTAATCATGTGCTTGCTTACAAAGCTATTATGTACATAGCCTTTGAAAGAAGCAGATTTGATCATCATCTGCCCTGCATTTCAACTCTTTCTGTCCAAGACAATACACTATGTATGACATAGGCTTTCTTGATGTGTACCAATCAGTGTGACATGGGCTATTCTTTATATGTACCACTCAATGTGACATATGCTATTCTTTATAGGTACTACCCAGTGTGACATATGCTATTCTTTATATGTACTACCCAGTGTGACATGGCTATTCTTTATATGTACCACTCAGTGTGCCATAGGCTATTCTTCTTATGTACCACTCAGTATGACATGGCTATTCTTCATGTGTATCACCCCATGTGTGATTGTATTTGTTACATTTAGTCATAACATACAAGAGAAATCTGCATATTTGGCCCATGTTAAAGTAATACAGTTGTGATTTACTGATATCATATCCCACAATGAGCAGCTGTTGTGACTTTCTGGACGTTGATATGCCAAAGAATATGTATTTGATGAAAACAATAACAATCAAATACAGAGGTTCCAGAGAGGAATGACAAGAGTGTATATGTAATAAATAAAAAAAGAGGCAAGTGAATTATTCAGGCCTCATTAAGAGACAGTACTTTTGTAAAAACCATACAGGACGGAGTGTTGAAGGCAGATGAACAAGAGGCAGACAATGACACAAGAGAAAAGATAACATAAAGAGATGAATGAACAACAGCCTGCTGGAATGTTCTACCAGGGTGAGAGACAGTGTTAGAGATCCATTGCAGCCAACCTTCATTGTGGAGATGGCATCTGATTGACTGAACTCTTCTTCAACTGGGAATAGAGCTCAGACTACTGTACCAATAAGTTAGTGGACAATTCACAGTAACACATCACAAAAAGCAAATATTTATAAACATGCCATCGTCTATTTACCAAGAAATGATTAAGAAATGAATCGTCCTCTTCTGCTCTAGCATTGGGGTCAGCAAGGGCATGTAACAATAACTCTGTGATCTGTATGCCCACATCACCTGGCAGGGCACATGCAATGTGGAGTGGAGTGAGTCCCCCTTTCTGAAACAGAAGTGATACACAAGTAAAGCAACTTGTGCAAAGACATATGACAAAGCAATGGAAACAAAGGGCAAGGAATGTCAAGTTTGTTTATATGTGGTACAGAAATGACAAAAATATGTAGCTATTTCTATAAAATATTATTTTGTGAACTTTATATAACTGAAACTAAACTAATATGGAAAATAAATGACAAACAACTACAGCCATTTATTTTTTTAAAAATGTGGACAGATAAGAAGACAAATATTCAAATTCTTCTTAATTTTTTTTCTCCCGCCCTTTATCTTCCATTGGAACACATGCCCTCAACCAACTCATGCCAAGCTGTCCTATAGTCTGAAGAAAATGCAAATGATACCATGGATGCACAAAAATACAAATAAGACAGCCCTTCAATAAAACAAATGAAAACCGTAAACTGACAGAAAATATTAGACAAAAACAGTCAAGATTTTTGGGGCGCATTATGCAGAGACACAACTTGAAAACTTTGTGGCAACAACCAACAACTGATGGGCAAAGGGCAAGACAAGGAGATAAATATACAATGGATTCACAAAAATACAAATAAGACAGACCTTCAATAATACAAATGAAAACCGTAAACTGACAGAAAAACATTAGACAAAGACAGTCAAGATATTTGAGGCACATTATGCAAATACGCAACTGGAAAACTTTGTGGCAACAGGCAAACATTGATGGGCAAAGTGCAAAACAAGGAGATAAATATACCATGGATGCACAAAACATACAAATAAGACAGTCCTTCAATAACAAAAATGAAAACCGTAAACTAACAGAAAATAATTCAACAAAGACAGTCAAGAGTTTTGGGGCACATTATGCAGACACAATTTGAAAACTTTGTGCCAACAGGCAAACATTGATGGGCAAAAAACATGACAAAGAGATAAATATTGGATGACTTAGCTATATGGCATAAACAGGACAAGAACACAAACCTGACCCAAGAATCATTGGCAAAGTATGACTTCCCAAGCCTATTGGTGTTGCACATAATGATGGTGATGATGAATCTGAATACCATGAAAGAAAAATATATCCTACCTCATTTCTCATTCTGATATTTGCATTGGCGCCTTTCATGAGAAGTAACCTAACCATTTCCACATCTGCAGACTTCACAGCCAAAAACAAGACTGGTAATGGCAGTGATGAAACATTTGGGTCTGCACCTCTCCTTAGCAGAAGGTTCAGTGTGTCCTTCATCTTTTCACGTCTACAATGAAAAGATGGTAGAAACATTTTGAAAGGATGATGTCATGTAATGTGCTGTAAAAATAATTAACTACCCTTTTCCACACCTTGAGGTAGTATCCATGGTGAAGTGGTAACATCACCTGCCTCACATTCCAAAGGTTGTGGGTTTAATTCTGGCCTATGTCGTTCGGTTCATGAGTTCAATTTTTCTTGGAGACACCTGAGGACAACACTGGAGTCCCTGAGCTCAAGCTTTGTGCAACTTTCAGCAAGACGCTCTGCGGAAAGAGACATTACTATATGGGATAAAACCCAGTGCAATGAAGTCGATCCCCTTTTCCCCCACATCTTGGGATATTGTACCAGCTTCATATTTATTATAGACCAATCAGCATTCAGTGGCTGATGGGGTCAATATCATACTGCTCCCTGGAATTCCTGGTAAACATGTCGTTGGTGTTGTTTTAGCACCACGATTTGAGTTGTTTACTCTGGTATCACTTAAGGACTCGCAGATTTGTGATGACTTAGTTGCATCCCTGTAGAGTTCCATCCCTGTAGAGGTACATTCCTGTAGAATTACACACATGTAGAGTTTCCATCCCTGTCGAGTTTGATCCTAATAGAGTTACATCCCTGATGAGTTTCATCCCAGTAGAGTTACATCCCTATAGAGTTTCATCCCTGTAGAGCTCCAACATTGTAGAGTTACATCCTTATATATATATATATATATATATATATACATCATATATATATACTAGTATATATATATATACATCATATATATATACTAGCTGACCCTGCCCGGCTTCGCCCAGACCCTGGTGGGGAGCATTCTCATTTAATTCATATAAGTAGTCATATAAGCTCCCGTTCCCGTTACCGACTGTCTGTCTGTCTGTCTGTCTGTCTGTCTGTCTGTCTGTCTGTCTGTCTGTCTATCTGTCTGCCTGACCCTGCCCGGCTTCGCCCAGTCCCTGGTGGGGAGCATCTCATTTAATTCATATAAGTAGTCATATAAGTTCCCGTTCCCGACTGTCTATCTGTCTGTCTGTCTGTCTATCTGTCTGCCTGACCCTGCCCGGCTTCGCCCAGTCCCTGGTGGGGAGCATCTCATTTAATTCATATAAGTAGTCATATAAGTTCTCATTAAATTCATACAACAAAAAAAGTAACTTAAAAGAATGTCTTTCCACACACCATCCATTATTTTTAATGAAAACTCTTTCTAATCACCTGCATGACTACAGTAACTTCTTAAGCAAAAAAAGATGAGTTACAATGTTATGCATTGTGCATTATTTTTATGAAAACTTTGAAAATGCCTTACAGATTGTATCATTATTTATTATAACTCATATGCCGGTACATAACTATGGACAAAGAGTTTATAAATCTTTGAAAACGATGCCACAATATGACTATAAGTTATACAGAAAAGTTATGCCCCTTGAAATAACTTTTACAGAGTTAGGTCCCCTGAGATATATGAAATTATGATGAAAAATGAAAAATGAAATAATACTGGGTAAGCAGGCGATTTCACACTAACAAAATATCACAGTTGGCAGCGCTGGATTGAAAGGAAGGCGTGTAGAAAATTTCATCTCAATCGGATGGGCCGTTCGCGAACGCATAAAGGACATACAGACAGAAATACATACATTTGGACGGAGATCCTTTTTTATATATAAGATATATATATATATATATATATATATATATATATATATATATATATATATATATATATATATATATATATATATATATATGCTCTAGGTGTAAGTGAGAATACATGAGAACAAATGATCACAACACCACCATAAACAAGTAATGTATAGGTAAATGCACCATGCCACGAATGTAATATAATATGTGTATATGAAAGTATTGTTGTATTTGTAAATGTAAAGTAAAAGATACACAGCACCTAGTAAATACAGTTTTGTATAGAATAAAAGTTTTAAACAACGTTTAAAAACAAAAGTCAATCTGGCATACAAAATAGAGTTTTACATGACAACATATTTAACAGAAAGGCAGCTACAGAAAAACGTTGAAAGTACAATACAGACGTTCACTCTGGCTTTATAGACTCCATCATGTGCCATGCCGATAAGCGTGGGCGGTCATGACTCGCCATTTCACTCGATCACCAGAGTCGTG
This sequence comes from Cepaea hortensis, assembly GCA_963921405.1. Classification (NCBI taxonomy): domain Eukaryota; kingdom Metazoa; phylum Mollusca; class Gastropoda; order Stylommatophora; family Helicidae; genus Cepaea; species Cepaea hortensis. The sequence continues at coordinate 57,918,849 of OY992888.1, forward strand.
GATCAGCTCCGTGTTCCTGTCTCGATCATGCCATGTGGCCAAGCCATCCAGGTATTTACTTCTCGATCTTCCCCTTGGTCTCTTCCCTTCGATATCTTGCCAGTTGTCACCAAGTTCTCCAAGTCATTTCTTCTCATAACATTTTTTTTCCCCCGCATTTCCATCCTGTTTCAGGATATTGCAGTCAACATCAGCATCTTTCAGCTCTATGCTGATTCCTAGGCAAGATTGCACTCATCAGCACGCCACGACTCTCTGAGCGACCGGCTCCATACTCTCATAAGTCACTGGTGCGACTCGAACCGCTTCCAATTCTCATGCACTCACGTCAACCACGAGAGTATTCGGGATTACGGAGAAAGCTGCTAACCCCTCAGCCAGGGAGCCGGCCTTTTTTACCAGGTGTTTCCAATAATCACATCACGCTTTTTCGCCTACTGTACAAGTCTGCAACCTCTTTCATTCTGTTCCCCTAGTCCATTCTTGCCTACTATACATCTGTCCTGTTGATTTCCAGCATTGGCATTCAAGTCACCCATTATGATATTTACTTCAGAATTCTTACATTTCTTGAAGGCATTCTCTAAATAATTATAAAATTTATCAATGCTGTCATAACTACTATCTGCTGTTGGTGCATAAACTTGTATGACGTTGACATCAAAAGGTCTTCCACTTAACTTCACCAGTAACACTCTGTCTGATACAGTCCAATATCCTTTGATCGATTTTGATCTCTCTGTATCCATTATAATTGCTACTCCTTGCTGTTGTTTCTCTCCACCAGAATAGATTATTCTATATTTATCAGATGTTATAATGCCCATCCCTATGGTCTCACATATACCTAACAGATTAATATTTAGTCTTCTCATTTCATTCTTAATGTTATCAAATTTTCCATCCCCACTCATAGTTCTTACATTTCAAGCTCCTAATTTTAACGTTGATACTCTTTTGCCCTCAGTTGCCTGCTGACGGTCTGGAGTCACTTGGTGCCCATGACTACCCCTACTGGGCAAGGCTTCTCCTATGGAACACCCATTTACACCGTTTCTCTGATTAACGATGAGATTGCAATACATGATATTCTTGGCATCTGTAAAGAAGGTAATTTGCCATTGCTTTCCTTCCTAGCAGTGACCATACTGGTCGATGACCGTAGCCATTGTCTCCCCCAAAAAAGAGATCCTCTGCCTACCATCGTGAAGCTGAAGACCATAACCTACAACTATCTGTTGGCTGCTCTTCAACTTCATCCACCACCTGCACCCATGGCTTCACGTAACCCTGATTGGGGGGCTAAATGGGTACTCCACCTTGCCCAAGGGTGTCTCGTAGGCTAGCGTAGGGAAGGAAGCACCTTACATCTCCTTTCATAAGGAATACCTCTACCCCAGCTACTGAAAGGTATTTGACAATGTAGAAGCCAAGAAGAGGATGACCACAACATAGATGGATTCAGAATGTCATAACTGACATATGACAGCAATAGAGACAGAACATCTGGCTTATGATAGAGACAAATGTCAAAAGACTGGGCAAAGCTCTGCAATGGACAAGCCTTTGATGATCATGAAGTCTATATAAACAAGTCTACTCTGTCATAGGAGCTGTGGTGACGTAATAATTAGTGTGCTTGCCTGTCAAGACAGTGGTCCATGTTCATTCACCATCAGAGGCAGGATGTTTTTATCTGACAGCATGGCTCTGATGTCGACCCATCTTCAGATAATTTTCAGGGAATTGTCTGAGGAGAGGTGAAGAGGAAGGGAACTGACCACCCCACCACATAAGTTCTGATCTAGAATATGTGGCGGGCTAACACTTCCCAGCTCTGCTTTGGGACTACCTTGACCTATAACCCACACATGAATACATTTACCTATAACCACATGATAATACCTTGACCTGTAACCCACACGAGAATACCTTTACCTATAACGCACATGAGAATACCTTGACCTATAACCCACACGAGAATACCTTTACCTATAACCCACATGAGAATACCTTTACCTATAACCCACATGAGAATACCTTTACCTATAACCCACATGAGAATACCTTTACCTATAACCCACATGAGAATACCATGACCTATAACCCACAAGAGAACATGTACGTTATGTGTATATTCTGGTGCCTCTCCAGGGGTGGACTGCACCAGGTCTTGTCAAAGTTTGCCACCCAACACCCATGTTACAGCATTTGGGGTATACCGTCTTCCTTGAAAGTTGTCAAAGAGTGGATACTTATGGTTCCAACACTAAATGTTTAAACTGCTCATGACATACACAGCTTCAGCGAGGGTAGTGACTCAAAAAGCATGTAGATTATAGAAGACAGAAAGAGAGAAGGTGGGAAGAGAAGTAGGAATATGATACATTATACATTAAAATCCAACAAAAAAATAAGTGTCAAATAAGTAATAATAAGTATGATATTGAAAACATTACAAAAAGCTTGCAGGAAATGGAATTTGCTGTTAGAGACATATGTTGTGAGTACCTAGGACTGCCAGAGTAACTACTCATGAGGACCCGGAAAAGGCTAAGGAAAGTAGAATACATGAGGGGACTTCAAATGAAAACCTTAAAAGTGAGATAGAAACTACAATAACTATGCTATTGTCTTGTAACCTGTCAATATTGTGGTTAAAGATGTCAAGAGTGTTGAGAATGTGACATCTCAGTGCAGATGAACACGGTGACATCATAAAGACAGTTTAAAGATGGTCACTCCACTTTTGACATGCACCAAAGAGGAGCAGTGTTCTTTTATCCGTTTTTTGATCAGTGAAAGGGCGACACCTATAGAAATACATGGGCGAATGAAAGTCCAGTATGGTGATGCATGCCTATCAGTCCAGCAAGTGTATGAGTGGAGTAGGAAGTTTCAAAACTGTTCGGTCTAATGAAGCGGTACAGCAGGTGGAGCATGAATGGTTACACATGCGACCAAGAGAATTTTTATCTACAGGAATTCAAGCACTTTATCAGCACTGGAGGACTTGCATTGAATGCAGTGGTGACTACTTCGAAAAATTATACATTTGTTGTTTATTTTTTCAGAATATATTGCTATTATATAAGTGATGTGATGCTGGATGAACTAAGATGGTAGAAATTGAAGAATATCATCAGTATAATGCATGAATGCGAGTTGGCAGGTCACATGATGATGATAATATTGAAAAAAGAAGTAATTATATGCTCACTGAAACATCAGCACTGCCAGCTGCCTTGCTTTCCCTTGGCTGGTGTGGGAACCTTCATGACTGACAACCATCTCATTGCGGCTCAGCTGTGTTGCACATCTTTCTATCAACTGGTCTGTGACATCGATGTGAAAGTTTCTCAGACTCTTGGTGGATTCAAACTCTTCGGGGTCATCTTCTTCAGCCATCCCCCCTTCAGGATCATCACCATACGCAGAGTCAGCATCTGCATCTTTAACATGATCAATGCTGGCTTCAGTGAATGTCTCTGAGGCACTCTTATCTACAACTGCTGGAGATGTTACTTGTTTATCTGACTGTAGTTTTGTTTCAACAACGGTAATAGACTTCACACCTGCACTAAGGGCAGATAAACCTGAATTTGACTGCTTTTTGTTTATCTGCATTGACTCCAATCTTTTCATATTAATCTGTTTTGATTCCAAATGTTTCCTGTTGGTCTGATATGATTCTGATTTTTTCTGGTTAACTGCATTTATTTGACTCACTTTTTGATCTCTCCTATCAGACACATTGTTTCTAGCTTGCAATTCTTGCTGTAGCTCTTCAGCCATATTTTCTGGAGGTGGTTCCATGTATCTTTCAGCAATGTTGTACACACAGTTCTCAGTGGGGTAATAGAAAACAGCAGCAGCAGTCAACGCAGAACACCCTTCATCATTTACTTTATTCACATTGGCTCCAGAGTTTAGCAGAATGTTTATGACATCGATGTGCCAGTTCACCTACAATGCAATGGGAGATGTTTTAATGTAAAATACTTTTACACTTACTACTACAATATGCAAGGGAATCACAGAAAATGAAATAAATACATGAAGCATTAAAACAAGGTTTTAAAAACGTAATCCCTGACCACACTGATTCAAAAGTTATTAAAGAACCTTTGTCCTTGAGGCATTCTGGGTATATAGTATTATACATGGTAATATGCATTGTTTCAATCAATCAATCATGTGCCATGCCGGAAAGCATGGGTGGTCATGACTCACCATTTCACTCGATCACCAGAGTCGTGGATCAGCTCAGTGTTCCTGTCTCGTCCATGCCATATGTCCAAGTCATCCAGGTATTTTCCTCTCGGTCTTCCTTTTGGTCTGTTCCTTTCGATCTTGCCGGTTGTCACTAAGTTCTCCAATCCATTTTTTCTCCCATGTCCAAAAAATGTTGACTGTCTACGTCTAATTTCTCTAATCAATTTACGAGTTTCATTTGTCACCTATAGTACTTGTTCATTGGTTTTTCTATCTGTCCATGGTATTCTTTGCATTTTCCTCAGAAACCACATTTCTGCAGCCATCAGATGTTTTTCAGCTTGACTGCTCATTGTCCAAGTTTCACATCCATACAAAAGAACAGGCCCTATGTATCCCCTCAACACTGTTTCTCGTTTCAGTTGACATCTTTTGAATTGTCCGAATGTTTTTCATCTTCCTAAAGGCTACTTTCGCCATGGCGATTCTTGTTCTAATCTCTTCAAGGCATCTCCCATCAGATGTTATGACTGTTCCGAGATAATTGTATCGATTCACTTGTTGAAGAATGTTTCCATTTACTTGTATATTACATTGTGGTACTTCGTTCTTCCTAGTGACAACCATAACCTCTGTCTTTTTACAATTTAATTCTAACCCCAGCTGCTCACTATGTACAACAACCACATCTACTAATTGTTGCAGATCCTGCACATTGTCTGCAATCAATACTGTATCATCTGCATATCTAATGTTATTGATGTTTCGTCCTCCAATACTGATTCCATTTATATCTTCTACATTTCTGAAAATATTTTCACTGTACAGGGAAAAAAGACCTGGAGACATTACACATCCCTGCCTAACACCTCTCTTAATAGGCTGATATTGTCCCATTTCATTATCAATCCTTATGGCAGCTTGTGGTTTCCAATATATGTTTTTTATAAGTCTAATGTCTTTCCCATCAATTTGTAGATCTGCAAGCATATCCACCATGTTGACATGTCTAACTCTATCAAAAGCTTTTGTGTAATCAATAAAGCAAAGATGTATATCCTTGTTTACTTCTATAGCATGTTCAATAACTGTTCGCAGCATATACACAGCATTTACTGTACCCTTTCCTTTTACAAACCCGCATTGTTCTTCCCCTATTTCAGGTTGTAATTTCTTCCTCACTCTTTGCATGATAATTTGTAGCAAAATCTTTGTGATGTGACTCATTATACTAATTGTTCTATGTTGATCACATTCCAAGGCTACTGATTTCTTTGGGATTGCAATAAATACAGAGTTACATAATTCAGAAGGTATATCTCCAGTATCATATAATGTGTTCAGCAGTCTGGTGACTTGATCTAGTCCATAGTCTTCTAAAGCTTTAATCATTTTTGTTGTGATGTTATCTGCACCGGGGGCCTTGCAAGCTTTCATATACTTAAGAATATTTCGAACCTCCATCTGTAAAATTGGTGGTCCTTCATTATTAAATCTAATATGATACTGTTTCTCTCTGTTATCCTCATAAAGGTTTTTCACATAATCTGTCCATACATTTATAATCTGATCTTTTTCTATTATGATTTTGCCATCTTTAGTTTTTAGACAGCCTGTTGATGTACTTGTTCTTTTATTAGTAAGTTCCTGAGTTCTTTTGTGCATTAACTTGGTATTTTGACTGTTGTGTTGTTTTTCAATTTCTAAGCACTTTTCCTCAAGTCATGCTTCTTTTGCCTCCTTACATAATATTCTGACTTGTCTGTGGATTTCTTCATATTTGGCAGAATTATTTTTGTTGAGTCTTCTTGTTTCCATTAGGTGTAAAAGTTCTTCAGTCATCCATTTCTTACGACCCACCTTCTTTAATTTTGGAATAGTTGATTCTGCAGCCAAACTGATTGAATTCTTCAACATTTCCCATTGATCATCCACATCCTGGAATAGGATCTCTAGATCAGACAATATATCAAATCTGTTCTGTACTTCTATGTTGAATTTTTTTAGTATTTCCTTGTCATTACTCAATGTACACAAATCATATTTAGTGTATGCATTGTTTATATTCACAATATTCATTTGATAATGGTTTTTCATGTGAATATGTAACATTCACATGTTACATTAAATGTAACATGCACCATAATTGATTAAGACAGATGAGTGATTGGAAGGGCCAATGTTAAGATGGGTCTGAATGCCTAATTTATGACCCTTTGAAAATAAAGTTTGCTTGTTCGTTCGTGATAAGTAAAGTAAAGGACCCACCCATTCCATGCATTGAGGCATACTGGCTATATGGTAGTAAGTAAAGTAAAAGATCCATACCTGACCATATTTTCAAGTTATATGTCCTGAGTCTTCACTGTACATTCTACTAGACCAGTGGTTCTCAACTGGTGGGGAATTCCCCCCATTAGTTTCTGTAATTGTGATCACTCTGTTTTCCAGCTTAGAATTCTTGTTTTTTTTTGTTTGCTGGTAAAGAGTTGGGTCAATGAGCAGACAAGCTGAAAAACATCTATTGGCTATGGAAAAGTGGTTTCTGAGAAAAATGCAAAGACATAGACAGACAGAAAAACCAATGACCAAGTCCTACCAGAAACAGATGACAACTGTAAACTGATTAGAGAAATTAGACATAGACAGTCACAATATTTTGGACACATTATAAGAAGAATTACATGGGAGAACTTGGTGACAACTGACAAGATTGAGGGAAAAAGAACTAAATACCAGTATGATCTGGCCACGTGGTATGGTTGAGATAAGAACACAGAGCTGATCCACGACTATGGTGTTCGCGTGAGATGGCGAAACAGTCTCCAAAAACATAGGTATATTTCTCAGAGATGCCTTATTCACATATGAAGGGAGTTATTTATTTAATAATTATGAACTAAGTAACTACTTTATAAAATAAAAATAGTCATAAAAATGTGCACTTACTGCTGCTCCAATAAGTGCTGTATGGCCAGTGCTATCTGACACATCAGGATGAACCTTCCCAGAATTCAAAAGCATTTCCACTTTTCCACAATCCCCAGCACTTGCTGCCAGTAGAAGTTCCTGAGACTGTTCTTCTAATGGACCACATTCCCCGAATTTACTTCTATCTAACTTTATAATGTCTTCCACAGAAACTTTAAGGTCACTTTTTCCAAAACTGTGTTTGAGAACATGCTTCTGTAGAGCCACCATATCAGGAGTAGCATTCCAAGCTACAACTCTGTCAGCTTCTCCTGTGTCTTGTGGCACATTTTTAAAGAACTCCTGATCAAATGTGTGTCTATCAATGGCAAGACTCTTGGGGTGCAAACCATCACTGAAGAGTTCACTCAATCGATGTTTAAGATCTGGCTTTGGTTGGTAATCTAAAACTGAAGGTGGATTTAATATCTCTCTAACAGGGTCTAAAGTTGGGTCTGTTTCTTTCATTAAAATATAAAATATACTGTCTTCTGGTTTGAATTCAAACTGTGGATGTGACTTGATAGTAAAGGCTCCTTTGATTTCAGAGCATAGCTTAATGAGCTTCTCTCCTCTCCACAAGCCAACATCCTGCTTGCCACTTGTGTATGTCATCACTCCTGGTCCTTCTCTTTCATCTTCCAAGTACAGACCCTGAGAAATAAAGGAGAGAAAATGTTAATCATCAATTACATTCTCTGGACATTTGTGACCACAGACCACACAATCTGAATTCTAAAAAGTAAAGAATCCCATTTCTTTACCATTCTGACAAATTGTGATCAATCATGCGCCATGCAGGAAAGCGTGGACGGTCATGACTCGCCATTTCACTCGATCACCAGAGTCGTGGATCAGCTCAGTGTTCCTGTCTCGTCCATGCCATGTGGCAAAGCCATCCAGATATTTTCCTCTCGGTTTTCCTCTTGGTCTGTTCCCTTTGATCTTGCCAGTTGTCACCAAGTTCTCCAGTCCATTTCTTCTCATAACATGTCCAAAAAATATTGACTGTCTACGTCTAATTTCTCTAATCAATCTACGATTTTCATTTGTCTCCTGTAGGGGCTGCGTGGTCTCCAGGTATGGTGTCCGCCTCGAGTGCTGGAATTTCTCCAGACTCAGGTTTGAGTTAGGAGGAGAACGGAGCACTTATGGGTTGATCCATCTACTAAACTAAACTAAACTAAATTAAGTAATTGGTCATTGGATTTTCTATCTGTCCATGGTATTCTTTGCATTTTCCTCAGAAACCACATTTCTGCAGCCATCAGATGTTTTTCAGCTTGACTGCACATTGTCTAAGTTTCACATCCATACAAAAGAACAGGCTCTATGTATCCCCTCAACACTCTTTTTCTCGTTTCAATTGACATCTTTTTATTGGTCAGAATGTTTTTCATCTTGCTAAAGGCTACTTTCGCAATGGCGATTCTTGTTCTAATCTCTTCAAGGCATCTTCCATCAGATGTTATGACTGTTCTGAGATAATTGTACTGATTCACTTGTTGAAGAATATTCCCATTTACTTGTATATTACATTGTGGTACTTTGTTCTTCCTAGTGACGACCATAACCTGTGTCTTCTTACAATTTAATTCCAACCCCAGCTGCTCAATGTGGACAACAACCGCGTCTACTAATTGTTGCAGATCCTGTGCATTGTCTGCAATCAATACTGTATCATCTGCATATCTAATGTTATTTATGCAGCCGGTTTGGGAGGACTGATAAAACGATGGGATAAGTGCATCAATGTTGGTGGAAATTATGTTGAGAAATAAAGGGACAATGCATGTATAAAAATAAACTGGTTTCAAGTTGTTATCATACTGAAATATTTTTCTACAGCCATTTGTGACTTACTTATTAACTTACCCTCGTAAATTGCTCAGGTTCCTGTAGACAAAAATTCTCGTGGTTGCATGTGTAACCACTCATGCACCACCTGCTGTGCCTCTTCATTAGACCGAACAGATTTGAAACTTCCTACTTCACTCATACACTTGCTGGACTGATAGGCATATATCACCATACTGGACCTTCATTCGCCCATGAATTTCTATAGGTGTCACCCTTTCACTGATAAAAAAACGGACAACAAAACGCTGCTCCTCTTTGATGCATGTCAAAAGTAGGGTGGCCATATTTAAACTGCACTTATGATGTCACTGTGTTTATCTGCATCATGATTTCACATGCTTAACACTCTTAACATCCTTACCAACAATAGTGACAGGTTACAAGACAATGGCATATTGTAATTTCTACCACACTGTTAAAGGTAACGTGATGTTTTTATTCTTACCTGAAATATATCTCCATTGGAGAAGTTAAAAGTTCCATAACCCTGTTTCATGTCCAAGTAAAATGTCCCATAATAGGATGAACCATCTGGCCATTTGTAATTTCCCTTACCATGGCGGCAATCTTTGAAGAATGTTCCCTCGTAGCTCTTGTTTTTGGAGAAAAGCGAACGAAAAATGATCACAATAAATATGAAAAAGTAAAAAGTATAGGACCCCTCGCCACTTCATGGGGCATATTGGGTATATAATTTAAAAAGAATGAAAAAAATGAAGGGATCCTTTTAGACGCTTTAGGTACATTGAACATATGATGCTAGACCCATATATTTATAGACCGATCGGGACACCATGGGTCATGTGGTCATTATAATACTGGCTACCTTTACTTTCCAAGACATTTCATAGTACCCAGTTTAAGCTGCCAGTCTCTGTGGCCGTGGCCATGGCGTTGCGGACGCGATTTGTAATGTCGATAATCCGAGTTCAAAACACAGTAGTGACCGCTTTGGCAGGAGACCCTGTCGCGCTGGTTTTAACGTGTTGGTATGGGAACCGGTCGTTCAAAAAGCAATGGCAAACTACTGAACGTAAAACTTGCCAAGACATCAACAATGGCAGTAAAATGCTGGTGTTGACTGCAACGTCCTATAAAGGATATGCAAATTAAAAAAAAAAAGTTTAAGCTGGGAGCCCAGATTAAGTTTACAAATCCACCCTGATTTCGATTCAAACCTAGAACCCCTGGGCCAGCAGACAAGCATCTAGTCCTTGCGCTAATGTGGTTCTCTGGGTATATGGTGCTAGTTCCATATTTTTTTTACCAATCGATAGATGATGTAATCAATATCACATCCGCCATCTTTACTTCCCAAATAATGTTTGGATACATATTCTTGTGCTGAGTCGACATACGCAATAAGTACTAGTAATTCAAACATGCACCATGTCCGTGTGATTAGAGTATAAGGTTCTATGTTCAAGTGTGAATCATCATGGCAAAGGTAGCCTTTAGCAAGATGGAGAAACACTCGCCAATTACAACAAACTATCAATTGCATACATCTGCAGTATGTACCTGATGAGATGCAGCGAAATATGCCAGGCAATAAATTGTACATTCTATGGTTTGTGTCTTCGTTATTCAAACTATCAATTGCTGTGAGGAAAAGAGTGTTAAAGTGCCATTTAGAACATATAATGTTATATGCATGTCAAATATGGACAATGAGCAGACAAGATGAGAAACATCTAATGGCAGTTGGAATGAGATTTCTGAGGACAAATGCAAAGAATATCAAGGACGAACAGAAAAACCAATGAGACAGAAATTCAAAACAAAATTATTAAAATTGTAAACTGACTTTAGAAATTAGACATAGACAGTCACATATTTTTGGGGGATTATTATGAGGAACATGGAACGTTAGGACGTTAAACGACGACGGAAAATTAGAGAACATAAAACAAGAAATACAAAGAGAAAAAATTAATATTTTAAGGATGTGCAAAACGAGATGGACAGGAGCAGGCATCAAGATAGATGAAGATTTTAAGATTATTTATTCTGGAGGTGAAGATCGACACAGGGGAGTGGCAATAATTTTGGACCGGAAAACATCAAAATCTATTCAAGGATATTGGGCCGCGTCGGACAGAGTTCTACTAGTTAAATTGAGTGGCAGACCTTTTAGCATAAATGTTATTCAAGTATATGCCCCAACAGGAGAGTCCAGTGAAGATAGTGTAGAGGAATTCTATAATGACATAGAGTCTGCCTTAAAGAAATGTAAAAATTAAGAAATAAACATCATAATAGGAGACTTCAATGCAAAAGTGGGAAATCAAGGTGACAGATACACAGTAGGAAACTATGGTTTAGGAGAGAGAAATGAAAGAGGATACAGACTCGTAGAGTGCGCTAAAGAAAAGGAAATGATTGTAGGAAACACCTGGTTTAAGCAACACCCTAGAAGATTATGGACATGGAGGAGTCCTGATAGCAGGATCAGAAACCAGATTGACTACATTCTGGTTAGCAGAAGATTTAGAAACGCACTAACAGTAGCAAAAACAGTTCCCAGTGCTGATTGTTATAGTGACCACAGACTACTCACAGGAACATTGAGGATAAAGCTGAAGAAAGTCAAGTGTATAACAGGAAACACTAAATATGATTTGTGTACATTGAGTAATGACAAGGAAATACAAAACAAATTTAACATAGAAGTACAAAACAGATTTGATATATTGTCTGATCTAGAGATGGTATTCCAGGATGTGAATGATCAATGGGAAATGTTAAAGAATTCAATCAGTTTGGCTGCAGAAACAACTATTCCAAAATTAAAAAAGGTGGGTCGTAAGAAATGGATGACTGAAGAAATTTTACACCTAATGGAAACAAGAAGACTCAACAAAAATAATCCTGCCAAATATGAAGAAATTCACAGACAAGTCAAAATATTATGTAGGAAGGCAAAAGAATCATGGCTTGAGGAAAAGTGCTTAGAAATTGAAAAACAACACAACAATCAAAATACCAAATTAGTGCACAAAAGAATTCAGGAACTTACTAATAAAAGAACAAGTACATCAACAAGCTGTCTAAAAACTAAAGATGGCAAAATCATAATAGAAAAAGATCAGATTCTACATGTGTGGGCAGATTATGTGAAAAACCTTTATGAGGATAACAGAGAGGAACAGTATGATATTAGATTTAATAATGAAGGACCACCAATTTTAAAGATGGAGGTTCAAAATGTTCTTAAGCATATGAAAGTTGGCAAGGCCCCCGGTGCAGATAACATCACAACAGAAATGATTGAAGCTTTAGAAGAATTTGGACTAGAGCAAGTCACCAGACAGCTGAACACATTATATGATACTGGAGATATACCTTCTGAATTATGTACTTCTGTATTTATTGCAATCCCAAAGAAATCAGGAACCTTGGAATGTGATCAACATAGAACAATTAGTATAATGATTCACATCACAAATATCTTATTACGAATTATCATGCAAAGAGTGAAGAAGAAAATACAACCTGAAATAGGGGAAGAACAATGTGGGTTTGTAGAAGGAAAGGGTACAGTAAATGCTGTGTATATGCTACGAACAGTTATTGAAAAAAACTAAAAAACAATACATCTTTGCTTTATTGACTACACAAAGGCTTTTGATAGAGTTAGACATGTCAACATGGTGGATATGCTTGCAGATCTATAAATTGATGGGAAAGACATTAGACTTATAAAAAACATATATTGGAAACAACAAGCTGCCATAAGGATTGATAATGAATTGGGACAATATCAACCTATTAAGAGAGGTGTTAGGCAGGGATGTGTAATGTCTCCAGATCTTTTTTCCCTATACAGTGAAAATATTTTCAGAAATGTAGAAGACATAAATGGAATCAGCATTAGAGGACGAAACATAAATAACATTAGATATGCAGATGATACAGTATTGATTGCAGACAATGCACAGGATCTGCAACAATTAGTAGATGCGTTTGTTGTCCACAGTGAGCAGCTGGGGATGGAATTAAATTGTAAGAAGGCACAGGTTATGGTCGTCACTAGGAAGAACGAAGTACCAAAATGTAATATACAAGTAAATGGGAATATTCTTCAACAAGTGAATCGGTACAATTATCTCGGAACAGTCATAACATCTGATGGGAGATGCCTTGAAGAGATTAGAACAAGAATCGCCATGGCGAAAGTTGCCTTTAGCAAGATGAAAAACATTCTGACCAATAAAAAGATGTCAATTGAAACGAGAAAAAGAGTGCTGAAGGGATACATAGAGCCTGTTTTTTTGTATGGATGTGAAACTTGGACAATGTGCAGTCAAGCTGAAAAACATCTGATGGCTGCAGAAATGTGATTTCTGAGGAAAATGCAAAGAATACCATGGACAGATAGAAAAACCAATGACCAAGTACTACAGGAGACAAATGAAAATCGTAGATTGATTAGAGAAATTAGACGTAGACAGTCAATATTTTTTGGACATGTTATGAGAAGAAATGGATTGGAGAACTTAGTGACAACTGGCAAGATCGAAGGGAACAGACCAAGAGGAAGACCGAGAAGAAAATACCTGGATGGCTTGGCCATATGGCATGGACGAGACAGGAACACTGAGTTGATCCACGACTCTGGTGATCGAGTGAAATGGCGAGTCATGACCGCCCACGCTTTCCAGCATGGCACATGATTGATTGATTATGAGGAAAAAATAAATAGGAAAATTTAGTGACAACATGCTGGCTCTGTTGCGAAGGGGTTACGAATGGAATTCGTAATCCCGCATCACATACTGAGATTGAAATATGGCTGCAAACGAGTGCTGGTCGTTCAGAAAGCAATGGCAAACTACTGAATGTAAACTTGCCAAGAAATCACAGTCACAACTTAGAAAATTGATGAGAAGAGAGCAAGAAAGAAGCAGCAATCAAATTCAGCAATTATCAGCTTTTGTGATTTTATAGGTAATTTTACCTTCAGTAGTTTGCCACTGCTTTCTGAATAGCAGAAAATCACGGCAAAGTGATGGGCTCCCAAATCGTCTGTTACTGACTTTTAACCCAGTCAGTTGAGATTGTGAAACTGCGTTCACTATCCCTAAGCCATAGATGCTGACTGGGACTTCTTATTCTTCTGCGTTCATCTGGAGATATTTGTGTGGATGTGATTGCGTTGTGCCTGTTTACAGCAGAGCTGCGTTCCTGCGCCGTTAGGCTGACACATCTGACTTCTGCTGGCATTTGTTGACCGGGTTAACCTTCCCGGTGACTGGGACTGACAGATGTAAGTAACTTTGTTGCAATGAGTGGATTACTTTTATTCGTGATTGTCTTTCTTCAGTTTTCCAGGTAAGTATCCTTGTTCTTTTGTTCATTGATAAAGGCCTTGATCGAAAGGTTCAATTGTATCCATGTATGTGGCTTTTCTTTCATAAAGCTTCAAAATTGTGTTCTTTTAATTTCTAGAAAATAAGGGAATACCACAATAACTCCCAGGATACCATGATGGCATACAAAATTGTGCCCCTCATTTGATACTTTTTGTGTGAAAAGTTGTGTGTAAAATCATCTTGGTGGCCTGTTCTTTTGTATGAGTAACAAAATGCCCAAGAAACTGGAGGCGGCAGAGATGTGCTTTTTTTATAAGAATGTTAAGAGTATCATGGACAAAGAAGAAAACAAATGCTGAGGTAATGAGTACTTAATTACCTCACTAATCTGCTTACTGTCCATGATTCACTTCCACACATGAACATTGACTATATGTAGAACTTAAGGACTCACTTTCATACCTCAGTTGACAAATACATATATTAAACAGTTATTGAGGGTATATGAAAGAAATTCCCAGTTCCCCCATCAAGTCCACTGTGTATTTAGGCTCTATAAAAGCGATCTCCTGATGACTTTTCATATTGTTCCATCTTGGGTGGGTACCCGGTGCCAAATTGTCAAGCGCTGAATGAATTACAACTTGTTAGTAGGATTTTATAGAAATATGAAATATTTGTACTAACAGGCTAGAAAATCAAGGCCACTAACCTCACCATTAGGCCAACACATAGTACCCTCTCCTTGTCTCAGATCGTTGACAAAACCACCAGTGTATGTGCTGCTATCACTCCATACGTGTATTCCTACAGATATGAACAATCATGATGTGAAATGCTCATGTGACCCATTAATACTTTCAACACAATGTATGTGAATGTAAACACAGAAGCCACAAACAATATGTTGCACGATTTATTGTCTGACGTATTTCATTTTGCTGCATCTCGTCAGGTGGATATTACAGAGTTATATATCATATGTAGTGAATAAATAAATAATACTTTAGCTCAAACAATTAAAACACATAGCCACAAGCTACTGAATATGTAGCATCTGTTATCTCATAATACTTTGTTATCATCATTATTTAAAACAATATGGTTGATTAATTGAAGAATCAATATCACAACACACTACAAGCTCTGCCTTCTTCTGTTGTCTAACTGCTTTTGCCGTCAAGCGTTCCAGAGAGGAGGCCGATGCAATTCTCTGTATTTCAATTGTCCTGTTGCTTCAGCAAATATCACATGGTGTAGATGCTGAGTAGTCAGGTCTTAGTCAGATATGACTGAGCTGCTGTATGACATTAGACAGTAATACCAGGGTTTTGCTAGCGCTGAATGTTGGGCGGCACTTACCAAACCTAACATCCCACATTCTGCCTATGGCTTCAGGCAGAGGAGTGCAATTGGCAGGGTAAGGCTTGCCTTACCATAGTCCGAGGAAATGCAACCTAACGAATAAATTTCATGGCAGACCAGGCCCTAAACCTAGATCGACAACTGGTATAGGATAGAAGCTCTGACAGTTAGAGCACTGCTTTGCTGACCCGACAGCTTCTGTAGCTTGCCTTGTTCCAGATGTATTGGTGTTACCTTTCCTCTGGAGTAAACTAGACAGGCCGAGAGAGGGCTCATGCTGCGTGGGTAACACGTGGTCTCTAAACTCAGCCCAGGCTTTGTTTTATGGAAAACTATAACTCCATTTTACAGGCCAGGTGCCAGTAGGTCAGATGCTGATCATTACAGCAGCATGTTGGTTGTGCTGTGATGAATTATGATCTGATTACACTCTAATATGCCTCTCAGTAGACGTGAAGTTCCAGTATCGCTCATGCACACCCTGCCAGTTTTTGGTTTTCGTGAGGGGGAGAAGTGCTCTCCAACCCAGCCCTTGTGGAAATGGTACTTTAATATCTAGTCATGAAAAATCCTCTACATCAACCTCAATCTTCTACACCAGCCTCAATACTCAACATTAACCTCAATCTTCTACACCAGCCTCAATACTCAACATCAACCACAATCTTCTACACCAGCATCAATACTCAACATCAACCTTAATCTTCTACACCAGCCTCAATACTCAACATCAACCTCAATCTTCTACACCAGCCTCAATACTCAACATCAACCTCAATCTTCTACACCAGCCTCAATACTCAACATCAACTCAATCTTCTACACCAGCCTCTATACTCAACATCAACCTCAATCTTCTACACCAGCATCAATACTCAACATCAACCTCAATCTTCTACACCAGCCTCAATACTCAACATCAACCTCAATCTTCTACACCAGCCTCAATACTCAACATCAACCTCAATCTTCTACACCAGCCTCAATACTCAACATCAACCTCAATCTTCTACACCAGCATCAATACTCAACATCAACCTTAATCTTCTACACCAGCCTCAATACTCAACATCAACCTCAATCTTCTACACCAGCCTCAATACTCAACATCAACCTCAATCTTCTACACCAGCCTCAATACTCAACATCAACCTCAATCTTCTACACCAGCATCAATACTCAACATCAACCTCAATCTTCTACACCAGCCTCAATACTCAACATCAACCTCAATCTTCTACACCAGCCTCAATACTCAACATCAACCTCAATCTTCTACACCAGCCTCAATACTCAACATCAACCTCAATCTTCTACACCAGCCTCAATACTCAACATCAACCTCAATCTTCTACACCAGCCTCAATACTCAACATCAACCTCAATCTTCTACACCAGCCTCAATACTCAACATCAACCTCAATCTTCTACACCAGCCTCAATACTCAACATCAACCTCAATCTTCTACACCAGCCTCAATACTCAACATCAACCTCAATCTTCTACACCAGCCTCAATACTCAACATCAACCTCAATCTTCTACACCAGCCTCAATACTCAACATCAACCTCAATCTTCTACACCAGCCTCAATACTCAACATCAACCTCAATCTTCTACACCAGCCTCAATACTCAACATCAACCTCAATCTTCTACACCAGCCTCAATACTCAACATCAACCTCAATCTTCTACACCAGCCTCAATACTCAACATCAACCTCAATCTTCTACACCAGCCTCAATACTCAACATCAACCTCAATCTTCTACACAAGCCTCAATACTCAACATCAACCTCAATCTTCTACACCAGCCTCAATACTCAACATCAACCTCAATCCTCTACACCAGCCTCAATACTCAACATCAACCTCAATCTTCTACACCAGCCTCAATACTCAACATCAACCTCAATCCTCTACACCAGCCTCAATACTCAACATCAACCTCAATCCTCTACACCAGCCTCAATACTCAACATCAACCTCAATCTTCTACACCAGCCTCAATACTCAACATCAACCTCAATCTTCTACACCAGCCTCAATACTCAACATCAACCTCAATCTTCTACACCAGCCTCAATACTCAACATCAACCTCAATCTTCTACACCAGCCTCAATACTCAACATCAACCTCAATCTTCTACACCAGCCTCAATACTCAACATCAACCTCAATCTTCTACACCAGCCTCAATACTCAACATCAACCTCAATCTTCTACACCAGCCTCAATACTCAACATCAACCTCAATCTTCTACACCAGCCTCAATACTCAACATCAACCTCAATCTTCTACACCAGCCTCAATACTCAACATCAACCTCAATCTTCTACCCAGCCTCAATACTCAACATCAACCTCAATCTTCTACACCAGCCTCAATACTCAACATCAACCACAATCTTCTACACCAGCCTCAATACTCAACATCAACCTCAATCTTCTACACCAGCCTCAATACTCAACATCAACCTCAATCTTCTACACCAGCCTCAATACTCAACATCAACCTCAATCTTCTACACCAGCCTCAATACTCAACATCAACTCAATCTTCTACACCAGCATCAATACTCAACATCAACCTCAATCTTCTACACCAGCATCAATACTCAACATCAACCTCAATCTTCTACACCAGCCTCAATACTCAACATCAACCTCAATCTTCTACACCAGCCTCAATACTCAACATCAACCTCAATCTTCTACACCAGCCTCAATACTCAACATCAACCTCAATCTTCTACACCAGCCTCAATACTCAACATCAACCTCAATCTTCTACACCAGCCTCAATACTCAACATCAACCTCAATCTTCTACACCAGCCTCAATACTCAACATCAACCTCAATCTTCTACACCAGCCTCAATACTCAACATCACCCTCAATCTTCTACACCAGCATCAATACACAACATCAACCTCAATCTTCTACACCAGCCTCAATACTCAACATCAACCTCAATCTTCTACACCAGCCTCAATACTCAACATCAACCTCAATCTTCTACACCAGCCTCAATACTCAACATCAACCTCAATCTTCTACACCAGCCTCAATACTCAACATCAACCTCAATCTTCTACACCAGCCTCAATACTCAACATCAACCTCAATCTTCTACACCAGCCTCAATACTCAACATCAACCTCAATTTTCTACACCAGCCTCAATACTCAACATCAACCTCAATCTTCTACACCAGCCTCAATACTCAACATCAACCTCAATCTTCTACACCAGCCTCAATACTCAACATCAACCTCAATCTTCTACACCAGCCTCAATACTCAACATCAACCTCAATCTTCTACACCAGCCTCAATACTCAACATCAACCTCAATCTTCTACACCAGCCTCAATACTCAACATCAACCTCAATCTTCTACACCAGCCTCAATACTCAACATCAACCTCAATCTTCTACACCAGCCTCAATACTCAACATCAACCTCAATCCTCTACACCAGCCTCAATACTCAACATCAACCTCAATCTTCTACACCAGCCTCAATACTCAACATCAACCTCAATCCTCTACACCAGCCTCAATACTCAACATCAACCTCAATCCTCTACACCAGCCTCAATACTCAACATCAACCTCAATCCTCTACACCAGCCTCAATACTCAACATCAACCTCAATCTTCTACACCAGCCTCAATACTCAACATCAACCTCAATCTTCTACACCAGCCTCAATACTCAACATCAACCTCAATCTTCTACACCAGCCTCAATACTCAACATCAACCTCAATCTTCTACACCAGCCTCAATACTCAACATCAACCACAATCTTCTACACCAGCCTCAATACTCAACATCAACCTCAATCTTCTACACCAGCCTCAATACTCAACATCAACCTCAATCTTCTACACCAGCCTCAATACTCAACATCAACCTCAATCTTCTACACCAGCCTCAATACTCAACATCAACCTCAATCTTCTACACCAGCCTCAATACTCAACATCAACCTCAATCTTCTACACCAGCCTCAATACTCAACATCAACCTCAATCTTCTACACCAGCCTCAATACTCAACATCAACCTCAATCTTCTACACTAGCCTCAATACTCAACATCAACCTCAATCTTCTACACCAGCCTCAATACTCAACATCAACCTCAATCTTCTACACTAGCCTCAATACTCAACATCAACCTCAATCTTCTACACCAGCCTCAATACTCAACATCAACCTCAATCTTCTACACTAGCCTCAATACTCAACATCAACCTCAATCTTCTACACCAGCCTCAATACTCAACATCAACCTCAATCTTCTACACCAGCCTCAATACTCAACATCAACCTCAATCTTCTACACCAGCCTCAATACTCAACATCAACCTCAATCTTCTACCCAGCCTCAATACTCAACATCAACCTCAATCTTCTACACCAGCCTCAATACTCAACATCAACCTCAATCTTCTACACCAGCCTCAATACTCAACATCAACCTCAATCTTCTACACCAGCCTCAATACTCAACATCAACCTCAATCTTCTACACCAGCCTCAATACTCAACATCAACCTCAATCTTCTACACCAGCCTCAATACTCAACATCAACCTCAATCTTCTACACCAGCCTCAATACTCAACATCAACCTCAATCTTCTACACCAGCCTCAATACTCAACATCAACCTCAATCCTCTACACCAGCCTCAATACTCAACATCAACCTCAATCTTCTACACCAGCCTCAATACTCAACATCAACCTCAATCCTCTACACC
The DNA here is from genome assembly GCA_963921405.1 of Cepaea hortensis. Lineage (NCBI taxonomy): Eukaryota > Metazoa > Mollusca > Gastropoda > Stylommatophora > Helicidae > Cepaea > Cepaea hortensis. The sequence continues at coordinate 57,939,349 of OY992888.1, forward strand.
AGCCTCAATACTCAACATCAACCTCAATCCTCTACACCAGCCTCAATACTCAACATCAACCTCAATCTTCTACACCAGCCTCAATACTCAACATCAACCTCAATCTTCTACACCAGCCTCAATACTCAACATCAACCTCAATCTTCTACACCAGCCTCAATACTCAACATCAACCTCAATCTTCTACACCAGCCTCAATACTCAACATCAACCACAATCTTCTACACCAGCCTCAATACTCAACATCAACCTTAATCTTCTACACCAGCCTCAATACTCAACATCAACCTCAATCTTCTACACCAGCCTCAATACTCAACATCAACCTCAATCTTCTACACCAGCCTCAATACTCAACATCAACCTCAATCTTCTACACTAGCCTCAATACTCAACATCAACCTCAATCCTCTACACCAGCCTCAATACTCAACATCAACCTCAATCTTCTACACTAGCCTCAATACTCAACATCAACCTCAATCTTCTACACCAGCCTCAATACTCAACATCAACCTCAATCTTCTACACTAGCCTCAATACTCAACATCAACCTCAATCTTCTACACCAGCCTCAATACTCAACATCAACCTCAATCTTCTACACCAGCCTCAATACTCAACATCAACCTCAATCTTCTACACCAGCCTCAATACTCAACATCAACCTCAATCTTCTACCCAGCCTCAATACTCAACATCAACCTCAATCTTCTACACCAGCCTCAATACTCAACATCAACCACAATCTTCTACACCAGCCTCAATACTCAACATCAATCTCAATCTTCTACACCAGCCTCAATACTCAACATCAACCTCAATCTTCTACACCAGCCTCAATACTCAACATCAACCTCAATCTTCTACACCAGCCTCAATACTCAACATCAACCTCAATCTTCTACACCAGCCTCAATACTCAACATCAACCTCAATCTTCTACACCAGCCTCAATACTCAACATCAACCTCAATCTTCTACACCAGCCTCAATACTCAACATCAACCTCAATCTTCTACACCAGCCTCAATACTCAACATCAACCTCAATCTTCTACACCAGCCTCAATACTCAACATCAACCTCAATCTTCTACACCAGCCTCAATACTCAACATCAACCTCAATCTTCTACACCAGCCTCAATACTCAACATCAACCTCAATCTTCTACACCAGCCTCAATACTCAACATCAACCTCAATCTTCTACCTAGCCTCAATACTCAACATCAACCTCAATCTTCTACACCAGCCTCAATACTCAACATCAACCACAATCTTCTACACCAGCCTCAATACTCAACATCAACCTCAATCTTCTACACCAGCCTCAATACTCAACATCAACCTCAATCTTCTACACCAGCCTCAATACTCAACATCAACCTCAATCTTCTACACCAGCCTCAATACTCAACATCAACCTCAATCTTCTACACCAGCCTCAATACTCAACATCAACCTCAATCTTCTACACCAGCCTCAATACTCAACATCAACCTCAATCTTCTACACCAGCCTCAATACTCAACATCAACCTCAATCTTCTACACCAGCCTCAATACTCAACATCAACCTCAATCTTCTACACCAGCCTCAATACTCAACATCAACCTCAATCTTCTACACCAGCCTCAATACTCAACATCAACCTCAATCTTCTACACCAGCCTCAATACTCAACATCAACCTCAATCTTCTACACCAGCCTCAATACTCAACATCAACCTCAATCTTCTACACCAGCCTCAATACTCAACATCAACCTCAATCTTCTACACCAGCCTCAATACTCAACATCAACCTCAATCTTCTACCTAGCCTCAATACTCAACATCAACCTCAATCTTCTACACCAGCCTCAATACTCAACATCAACCACAATCTTCTACACCAGCCTCAATACTCAACATCAACCTCAATCTTCTACACCAGCCTCAATACTCAACATCAACCTCAATCTTCTACACCAGCCTCAATACTCAACATCAACCTCAATCTTCTACACCAGCCTCAATACTCAACATCAACCTCAATCTTCTACACCAGCCTCAATACTCAACATCAACCTCAATCTTCTACACCAGCCTCAATACTCAACATCAACCTCAATCTTCTACACCAGCCTCAATACTCAACATCAACCTCAATCTTCTACACCAGCCTCAATACTCAACATCAACCTCAATCTTCTACACCAGCCTCAATACTCAACATCAACCTCAATCTTCTACACCAGCCTCAATACTCAACATCAACCTCAATCCTCTACACCAGCCGCAATCCTCTACACCAGCCTCAATCTGACAGATGCTCTTTTCGGGGCCTGATTCTTCTTTCGTTTGCTTGAAATGTATTGTCTATATCTGCAATGGCTCTTGTGTAAACTTCACTATCTTGTATAGTTTACTCATTGGTTTATAAAGTGTCTGCGACTGATGATCTTAACTCCAATGCACTGTATATAAGAGTTAAAACTCAGTCTTCAAGAGAATTTAACCAACCAGCTGACCGACCGTGCGACCAACTAAAGAACTAATCAACAAACATACAATCACGTGACTACCTGATTTGTTAAAGAAATGTTACTTACCTTTACCATGCCGAAGGTTGTCTAAGAATTCACCGTCATATTTTGATCCATTTGGCCAGATGAAAGTTCCTCTTTCTGGCTGTTCATTGTCTTCAGATGTGCAGTCAGACTGTTCCTCTGTTGTGAAGTGTATTTCTGTCTCTTCTAACTCCCCATTCTCATGAAATGTGGAAGCTGCATTAAGTGTCTCCATTGTTTCAGAAGCCATTTATGAAATTAGATGACTGAAGTAACAGATGATCACTCTACATATGGCTCTGTGTAGACATAGATACATACAACTCTAAATATATGAATGAACAAACTGTATTGTCAAAACTGTGAATAATAATTTTAAAAACAATATATACATATATATTTTTTTTTTCACTATCTCGTAGTGACTGCCGTTGAATGTACAATTAACTATTTTTACCATAAATAGTAACTTTGTTTATAATTGACAGAGACTTGAATTTTATTTCATCAGCTATTTTCAACAGACCTTTTTGTCATAATGTAGAAAAAGTTAATTAAATGACTAGTTAGAGGAAAAGGAATTAAGAATTAAGATGTGACAACCAAACGGCCACTTTCTACACTCCCTGCCCAAATGATGATACTGTGATTTGGCGGCAGACCACCTTACGTTGGTTTTTTATGAAATGGTATGGGTGTCGGTCGTTCAGAAAGCAATGGCAAACTACTAAACGTAATCTTGCCCAGGAATAACGAACAGTCATAACATGCTGAGGTTGACGTCTACGTCCTGTAAAGGATATGCAATTAACTTAACTTAAGCATTGAACAAACACAAATAATCAAATATGGCATCAATCAAACTCATTCCACCAAAACTGTACGGGGTTGTTGTGAACCTGAAAGTAACTAGTAATTTAATTAGACATTAGTTTTAATAATATTACTATATTAGTTAGCGACGTTAACGAGCGGATCTTAACTTTATTTGTGTCGGTGAGTGAAATGTCAGAGTCATCGGGTTTTCCCGTTTACTTCCTGTTTTGTTTTCGTATTTTCGCGAACTTTTAGTCGCGACCAACGATTTCACTTCCGGTTTGAGCATGTCCTTCTAAAAATAAAAAAAAAAAACGAAAGAAGCGTGGTGCGATGAAAGGGGAGGTTAATTTAATATTTTAAGTATTGGATCGTCTGCTTCGCGGCAAAGTGATTTTCTCAAGATTTTATTTGACTATATTCACGAATATTACGGTACTTTGTCTTATAACTCTTGTAGCTTAAAGAAGGCTAAACTTTTTATTGTATTTTTGAATGCCTCGTCCAATTTTACAAAAATTTGAAGAGTTTCAACACAGCTGCTGTTAGCTGAAATTCAGGGGAAAAAAATTAGTGACATCGCCATGGCCGTCATGTCATGTAAGATTGCGGCGCCCATAAAATAAACTATAGCGGACCTGTATTTATTTATAATTAGAACTGGTGGAATGCCAGTGGAGTGAACTGCGATGTATTTTAACACAGCTGATCTTGGATGAGGGCTATGAGTGGTTGAGCTGATTCAGACTTCATTCTCGCGCAACATTCACTCCCGCTCTTCAATCAGACATCATCTCCCCAGACCAGTGAGAGTGTTGAGAACAGAGCTTGCCGCCTAGTATCCTGGTAATGCTAATCAACTACACTTTCCTACCTTCAACCGGAGTTCACCCTAATCGAGCTCCAACGGCCCATGTCCTTGGCCCGGTCATAATTAGACCCGTGCGAATACCAGAAATGCCAGCGACCATGGAATCAGTAGAGCCAGGAATGCCTGTAGTCAATTGCAGGACACAAACCAGCGTGACTTCATGTGGACACCGAGGACTGGCCGCAGTATAACGGTCGGTATTCCGTGAATGCTGGTGAAACACATCCTAACGCTGTCTTTGCTGGATCACACCCTAATGCTTGAGCCGTTACGGCGTTATGTGACGTCGTACCATGACGTCTAAATTGCGTTCAATGTTGGTGTCACTATGTTCAACATTTGTGACACTCTGTATCTTCTTCTTTGATGAGCTAGCTCATCACTTGAATGTTGCACCACTGTCATTTGCCATATGACAGTTACTTACTTTAATGTTTATAATATTTAATCAACAAAAGAAAGCTGTCGCAATGCAGTTAGTACATTAAGACAATATGATACATTTTCATGAATTGTTCTTTCACTAACGACGAACATTTCACATAACATTTAATTAATATAATGTGCAGCTATTTTTAACTAGCAATTAGGTCACAGCACATCATAACAAAAAGTCTTATAAGTCAAGTGCATCTTTGTCAGAGACTCTGAGACTCTTGTGCTTTGTTCGATGCTTTCGCCAGGCCGCCGTGTGGAAAGAGACTGAGCAAACCTGGTGCAATGAAGTTGATCCTCTCATTCCTCTCAACATTCTATCGAAAGAGGAATGTGACCTTTACTTTCCTGTTACCAAATCATAAGTAGAAACCCCATTTTAAAATATTCTCTGTATATGCAAATACTAATAATAATCATCATCAAGTGCCGGCTGGCGTAGGCGTTCATGGCTTTCCACAGATCTCGGTCTTTGGTGTTCTGGATCCTAATACTAAATTATATTATACACCTGCGTTATACACCTGAGAGAAGTGAGGAGTCTCATTCATGCCAACGAACCAGGCAAGCTAATACAGGAAAGTACTCTTACTAATAATTTACATATATTTAAAAAATTAGTTGTGAAACATAAAAAGCAATTAACCAAAGAATGGCCATCACTTGTGACACTCTTTCTTGAACCATTTCCTGTGACATTCAGTCACACCTACTTTGCCACAGCCTGTGTCAATTTGATAAAACAATTCAGGTGCACACCTTCCTGTGGTGAGTTTCTATATATTTGAATAACGAAGACACAAACAATAGATTGCACGATTTATTGCCTGACATATTTCACTGCATCTCGTTAGGTAGATACTGCAGAAATCAAATACTTACGTGAATTAACTAGATAAATCTTTCAAACTGAAATATACACATGTCTCCCGACCAATGAAGCCGGACTGTTCCGGTGTGTCGGTCTGCCTAGGCTACCATCTTCTGTGTGTAGTATCTTGTCCACCCAATTCGGAATGTGTAGCTATTAAAATTATGTACCGCCGACATTCAATTCAACTGTCTAAACAAGTCATATCGCCAAATTGAGCGAGTGGCCATGGGCAGCCCACTTGGACCTATTCATCTCCTCGGAAGGTTAGCTGGATGAAATATTTCACTTGTCTCTTTTTTTTTTTCTTTTTGTACTGCGACAAATCTGAAAATATAAAAAATATAAAATTACACAGAGTAATGAAGCTTACATAAAAGAATAACGAAAAACACAGGACGTTTTAACTAGTTTCATCAGCAAACAAATACCTACACAAAATACAATAAATAATCACGGAGAAGACCCTGCAGTGGCTACATTGTTAATTAGGTCACGGCACATCCTATCGAAAAATAAATAATACGTCAAGTTAGGCCTCGCCGCTCCGGACGCAATGATATATGGCACACCGTTGTCCGTTTACAAATAAACAAGCCACGGTAAAAGAAGGCAAAGAATAAACAATTGGCGGCCATTTTCAATTGTTAATTAGGTCACGGCACATTCTATCGAAAAATAAATAATACGTCAAGTTAGGCCTCACCGCTCCGGACGCAATGATATATGGCACACTGTTGTCCGTTTACAAATAAACAAGCCACGGTAAAAGAAGGCAAAGAATAAACAATTGGCGGCCATTTTCAATTGTTAATTAGGTCACGGCACATCCTATCGAAAAATAAATAATACGTCAAGTTAGGCCTCGCCGCCCCAGACGCAATGATATATGGCACAACGTTGTCCGTTTAAAAATAAACAAGCCACGGTAATAGAAGGCAAATAATAAACAGTTGGCGGCCATTTTAAATTGTTAATTAGGTCACGGCACATCCTATAAAAAAAATAAATAATACGTCAAGTTAGGCCTCGCCGCCCCGGACGCAATGATATATGGCACAACGTTGTCCGTTTACAAATAAACAAACCACGGTAATAGAAGGCAGAATTTCTCAAATTTCCAATCTTAGGGCCGCGATAAATCCTGACTTATCAGTTAATTCATCATTGCGCTTCCTGTTATTAAATTACGTCACCATATAATTCATAACTCCGCTTAGAATCAACGTACAGTCTTCGTTGAGATACCGTTGGATTCGTCTCGTCAAGCTCTATCTAACTGGTATGATTTAATAAGTAAAAACCCAAATTTTAAATATTGACCAAAATACCTAATAATAATAAGTAAGTCTTGTTTACAGAGATAATGTCGGCCTTTTTACACATATAACAGTACTTGACTGATTCTATATCTGAACACCGACTTTGTAAATTGTAATATATTACTGCTTAAAACAACAACAGCCAACAACAACAACAACAACAACAACAACAACAAAACAACAACAACAACAACAAATACAGTTACCGCCACAACATCAGGACTTTCACTCCCCACAATTGCCTAGCAACAAACGACGGGGAAGTCACTCATATAAATTCACTCAACAAGGGAGCAAACAATGTCCGTATTCTTTCATTCATTCAGTAGCATGTCCCTCGCAGAACTTCCCTCCTATTACAACCTTCCGGAAATCCTCTCGATCATAAGCAAGATATTCCACGTCCGATACACCCATCTGGAGATCATCTGCAACATCCTGCACCCGTCTTCTCTTTGGCCTTCCTCTTCCTCTCTTCCAGGGCATATACCCCTCCATTATTTTTCTCTCCAAACTTTCGTGACGTTTCAAGTGACCAAAATATTCAAATTTTCTTTGTTTTATCGTCTTTAGTAGCCAACCTTCTTAAGTATTCAGCTCTTCAAGTATGGATGTATTTGTTCTTTTCTTTATCCAAGATATTCTTAGAACTCGTCTATAATATTTATATTTAAAGGCATGTATGCGCTATTCCTTATAACGTAGCCAAAGCAAAAACAAGTAAGTCACTCTCTGTGATAGACTTCTTTTGATGTAACCATCAAGGCACTATGTCTAACTTTAAAGAAATTAGTTACATAAACAGACACAGCCCCTTATAAAAGAGTGTTCTGTAGGGAAATTTCCCCCCCCCCCCCCACCCCGGATATTGGGCTCAAGTAGCTTGACAATAAAACATTTTAAAAGACAACATTAACAACCCCAGGCTATTCCACAGACTAATGTCTGCCCAGAATATCCCACAGACTAATGTCTACTCAGGATATCCCACATACTAATGTCTGCCCAGAATATCCAACAGACTAATGTCTGCCCAGGATACACCAGAAACTAATGTCTGCCCAGGATGTTCCAGGATGCCCCACAGAGTAGAGTCTGCCCAGGATGTTCCAGGATGCCCCACAGAGTAGAGTCTGCCCAGGATGCGCCACAGATTAGTGTCTACCCAGGATGCCCAACAGACACCCTACAGACTAAAGTCGGCCCTTGATGCCCCACAGACTAGTGTCGGCCCATGATACCCCACAGACTAGTGTCGGCCCATGATACCCCACAGACTAGTGTCGGCCCATGATGCCCCACAGACTAGTGTCGGCCCATGATGCCCCACAGACTAGTGTCGGCCCATGATGCCCCACAGATTAGTGTCGGCCCATGATGCCCCACAGATTAGTGTCGGCCCATGATGCTCCACAGATTAGTGTTGGCCCATGATGCCCCACAGATTAGTGTCGGCCCATGATCCCCCACAGATTAGTGTCTACCCAGGATGCCCAACAGACACCCTACAGACTAAAGTTGGCCCATGATGACCCACAGATTAGTGTTGGCCCATGATGCCCCACAGATTAGTGTCGGCCCATGATGCCCCACAGATTAGTGTCGGCCCATGATGCCCCACAGATTAGTGTTGGCCCATGATGCCCCACAGATTAGTGTCGGCCCATGATGCCCCACAGATTAGTGTCGGCCCATGATGCCCCACAGATTAGCGTTGGCCCATGATGCCCCACAGATTAGTGTCGGCCCATGATGCCCCACAGATTAGTGTCGGCCCATGATGCCCCACAGATTAGTGTCGGCCCATGATGCCCCACAGATTAGTGTCGGCCCATGATGCCCCACAGATTAGTGTCTACCCAGGATGCCCAACAGACACCCTACAGACTAAAGTCGGCCCGTGATGCCCCACAGACTAGTGTCGGCCCATGATGCCCCACAGATTAGTGTTGGCCCATGATGCCCCACAGATTAGTGTCGGCCCATGATGCCCCACAGATTAGTGTCGGCCCTTGATGCCCCACAGATTAGTGTTGGCCCATGATGCCCCACAGATTAGTGTCGGCCCATGATGCCCCACATATTAGTGTCGGCCCATGATGCCCCACAGACTAGTGTCGGCCCATGATGCCCCACAGATTAGTGTCGGCCCATGATACCCCACAGACTAGTGTCTGCCCATGATGCCCCACAGACTAAAGTCGGCCCACGATGCCCCACAGACTAGTGTCGGCCCATGGTGCCCCACAGATTAGTGTCGGCCCATGATGCCCCACAGACTAATGTCTGCCCAAGATTTCCCACAGATTTGTAAGTTGGTATTCGTTTCTCTAGTGTCTGCCCAGGACGCCCTACAGACTAAACTAAGCACGATACAAACACTTGAGTTGGAACCCGCTCTCTTCAAATATCGCCGTTACCTCGCCAGAGGAACAACTATGCTTCGAAGCTTATCCAACTAGTGAATCAACGAAAATGGTAAGTAGATTCAGTAAGCTGTTCTAGAACACAATCACGCTTGATCAAAAGGACGTTGTCTCTATAGCGTTTGTCAGCACACAAACAACCAACATCTACTTCATGAAAATGTCTACATGAATATACAGATAAAGGTTACTCATCTGCAGTGAAGGGTTGACTAGTTATGGACGCGACATGTGTGTAGCACGCGCCTCGTATATATGCAGAAGACAACAACATCCAACTAGACACGTCTAATTCGCGTTAACAAGGTGGTGGGTTCATGTTCGGGCTCGGTAATTCAGATCACTAGCGCAATTATTTCGGAGACACATGATAATCATTGTTGGAGCTCGAGCTCTATGCGACTCTTCCGTCAGGCCGCTCTGGAGAACGAGACTGAGCTATACGGGACAAAACCCGGTGGCAAAATTTCTTTGCCCTTTAACCCCCCCCCCACTCTTTCCCATACTGAACGTAACCATGCCCTGCAATCACTAACAGCCAAACATGCTTGGAGTTGACTGCAACGTCCTGTTAAGGACATGCTACTAACTCCCCCCTCCAGCCCGCCCACTTTGGCAGTTTACGTTGCCGAAAGGTTTTAACGTGCTCGCGCCTAAACTTACGTTCCGCACGCCGGTCAATTGGACTTAAATGTTGACATCGCGTCCTTGACTTGGGGACGTTAATTACAAGTATCTCAGAAGTCGGAGTGGATTCGTCAGATGGCGCGGGACAACAGCAATTAGGAGAGCTAGCCCATACACAAACATCAGCCCAGTGCACTCCTTAGTAGTGACAATATAGGAATAGTAGTAACACGTGAGTGGACAACGCCCGAGTTCAGCGCGAGAGAACGAGGAAAAAAAGTTTCTAAACGTCTAATCTATTCATATTAAAAACATGCATGGAGTATTTTAAACAGTGCAGAAACGATCCAAACGTTTCGAAACTGGAAGGCAAGGTGCGAATATACTACAGGAGAAAGACGCACAGAGTCATAACCTAGATGGAGCCCGCCCCTAGAGAGTGTTAGTACTGTGAAGAAGGTAAGGGGTCAAAACATTCGGCGAAGAGGGACACCATCTGATGATAGGACACTTAATGACGTGATTGCTGCACTGCGGAGTTATTAACCACAGTGTGGTTAATTATGTTAGCTAAGCATATCTGTTTTCCTTATTCAGACTGCATGGGGTTGTTCTATTTTATGCCCCGCGTCGTACTGCCGAAACCAAGTCGGGACCCTGTTACGAACCGCATGTCAACGTATCAGGCGGCGTGTTAAGGTAAGGGAAACCTAAGCCAACAGTGGGGTTACATAAATACAACTGACGTGATGAGGACATAAATCATGGGTAAGAGTCAAGGCGCCTGGCTGTTAACTTTAGTAACTTCCCTTTCTAACGAAAGCTGTACACAGTTGCCAGATAGGTACACACCTCCTGAACAGGACTTTCAAAGGATGGAACGAACGTGGTAAATTAATTCTAGGTTCAAACAAAATACGCATAAATCTACTAGCTTTCATAACTTGTTAATTATATTGATAATGTGTTTTAATATCAATAAATACATTTAAATCCTTTGTCTTGAATGAATAGATAGAAGTTGTCACTGTTAAATATTGCTAGGGAGGGGAACAGTGCACTTTGTGTATTCTTGAAATCTGCTGTATAAATATTTAGTTGTTATACATGGCTCTAAATTTATACCACTTCAAGCATAATGCCGTGTGCAAAGAGTTCACTCGCTAGTACCTTCAATATTGAATGACTTAATTTCCCAATAAAGTAATTTATGTATGCCGACATTACTTATATTTACTAGCTAGTGGCGCTGGCCTGCTTGCCATGTAGTTATCTATTTTTTTTGGGTGCTCGCTCGCTTTGAACTCAAGCGTAGTCCATACACAATACTCCTTGTCGTGCTGGACTGAATTTTGCATGTGGATTAGCTTTCCCTATTAACAGTGTCCCCCGCCATCAGGCGAACCCGCTCCAATTTCAGAGGTATCACGTGCATTCTCATCAAGGCGGGAATTTTGTTTTTTCACTGACTTGGACTCCTGGCTCGACCCAGCCTTAAATGAATGGGCATCAGCAAATCTCACGGGAGGTGAAGGCTATCAGCATGGTTATAGTTATCCATCTAGTGTCAGTAGGTCTAAAATATGAGGCTAGAACCATATACCCAATACGTCTCATGACATTGAAAAACGGCACTTGCTTTGCCTAGCTTTTTGTACGCTTAGTTTAGTTTAGTTTAGTCGACGGATCAACATCACAGCACACGGGTGTAACCTATAAGTGCTCCGTTCTCCTCCTAACTCAAACCTGAGTCTGGAGACACTCAGCTCAGTGCACGAACTCCGTAACACCGGCGAGGATCCTGAAATACTTTGTTTCGTTCGCCTGCTTTAAACTCAAGCGTAGTACGCATGTGCTACTACTAGTTGTAACTCATGTTTGCTTCTACTGGACTTATTTTTGCGTGTGGGTTGGCTGTCCCTATTACCAGTGTCTCCAGCCATGAGGCGAACTCACTCAGACTTCTGAGGTACTTGTAATTTACGTCCCCAAGTCCAACGACGAAAAGTTAACATTTAAGCCCAGCTGACACGTGTGTGGCTTTACCTTTTTCTACAATACAGATACATGCGCGAGAACACGCGACTTAACAGCTGTAATGTTTTATAAAATTAACTTATAAATCTTCTTTCATCTGGCCATTATTCATAGCTTGTGCGTCTGTATACAAATTTTCTTAACTTTTTAGAATTGTGTTGCAGTGTATCTTAACCATCTTGATAGTAAACAGGATACATCACATGTTTGTTGTCATAAATTTCTGGTGGGAGTTTACACATTTTGTCCTGACCTTATTTTAGAAACAAAACCTGGCAAATCTTCTGCTAGTGTGTAGCAGACGTGAACATTCAGACATGATGGAGTCATTTTTTTTATTGTGTTGTTGTTCTGTTTTGGTTGTGACGGATTGTGTATACAATTGATGGAATAATGGTAGGTCACTTTGAGAATAGTGAAAACACACGACTAAGGATGTTTACGTAAAGACCTGTTGTTAATTTGAGGTAAGTGAATTTATTATCTTCTGGTTAACTAAGTATTTAGGTAGTTAATAGTACTACTATCACTAGTACTACTAGTAGTAGTAATTTAACTATAACTATAACTATAAGTGTAAGAAAGAACAACTGTTACTACTATTTAGTTAGTTAATGGACAGATCATCCTGATTGCACATCGAACTGTAAGTCCACAAGAGCTCAGATCTCATCCGCAGTATCTTCCTCAGCGTGTAGCGACTGGCGGCGTCAGTTATGTGTTGGTTGTTTATTCTTCTTTGGCCTCCCGCATGTCGTTCTAGGGCACTGTAAGCTTGACCCCGTTTAATTTGATGTCCTTGCAGTCTGGTCAAAGCTGAAGACTTACATTAATCCGATGAGTGGTTTACTCGCCCTGCCTCCTCGAGGACATCCAAGATGGCAGCCTGGTCAATTGCAGTCCGCTCCCAACAGCAATAAAGTCTTCTAGTTCATGACCTTCTACACCCGCATGACCTGCCACAAAAGTGAAACAGATATTAGACAGCCTTGACCGACTCAGAATAATAAAACTTCTGCAATAGTAACAGCTTAGTAATAGTAGTTGTGGTGGTGGTAGTAATAGTAGTTGTAGCAGCGGTGGTGGTAGTAGTAGTAGTAGTAGTAGTAGTAGTAGTAGTAGTAGTAGTAGTAGTGGAAGTAGTAGTAGTAGTAGTAGTAGTAGTAGTAGTAGTAGTATAGTAGTAGTAGTAGTAGCATCAGCGGTAGTAGCATCATCATCATCATCATCATCATCATCAGCAGCAGCAGCAGCAGTAGTAGTAGTAGTAGTAGTAGTAGTAGTAGTAGTAGTAGTAGTAGTAGTAGTAGTAGTAGCGGTAGTAGCATCAGCGGTAGTAGCATCATCATCATCATCATCATCATCATCATCATCAGCAGCAGCAGTAGTAGTAGCAGCTGCAGCAGTAGTAGTAGCAGCAGTAGTAGTAGTGGTAGTAGTAGTAGTCGTCGTCGTCGTCGTCGTAGTAGTAGTAGTAGTAGTAGTAGTAGTAGTAGTAGTAGTAGTAGTAGTGGTAGTAGTAGTAGTAGTGGCAGTAGCAGTAGTAGTGGTAGTAGTAGCCTTACATCAAAGATCATCTGTGACGAGACCAAGAGGACGTCCAAGAAGAAAATGGATTGACGACATCAAAGACATTGTACAGCCACACGGAATGACACTATCCAGTGTGCCCACCGGGCGCTGGAACGCAAATTATTCCTCCCCGCGACGCTTGACGGCAGAAGTGGAAGATGATGATTATGATGTAGTAGTAGTAGTAGTAGTAGTAGTAGTAGTAGTAGTAGTAGTAGTAGTAGTAGTAGTAGTACGTGTAGTAGTTATAGTGGTAGTTGTAGTGGTAGTAGTACATGTAGTAGTTGTAGTGGTAGTAGTAGTAATAGTAGTAGTAGTAGTAGTAGTAGTAGTAGTAGTAGTAGTAGTAGTAGTAGTAGTAGTAGTAGTAGTAGTAGTACATGTAGTAGTTATAGTGGTAGTTGTAGTGGTAGTAGTAGTAGTAGTAGTAGTTGTAGTAGTAGTAGTAGTAGTAGTAGTAGTAGTAGTAGTAGTAGTAGTAGTAGTAGTGATAGTAGTAGTAGTATTTATAGTTCTTCTTAGTAACTAAGTTACACTGTAATCCTAAGTTTGGGAACCGAGCTGGGTGGCTGCAGGTTCATCGTAACCTAAAGTGACTTAACCACTTCCATTCGGACTGCCTAGTATAATTAAAAGATAAACGATGTAGTCCCGCAGCAGATACCGCCTTTGGGGTGTGAAGTATAGGGTGTATTTTTAATGACTGTGCAGGGTTTGAAAATATTGCCGGTCCAAGTTTTGTATTCACCCTCTGTAAAGTTCATGCAACATAATAGGTAAATACAAAACTTGTACAGGCAATATTTTCAAACACTGCAGTCATTAAAAATAAACCCTGTGTTAGGCCTTTCCATATTCAAGGTCATGACTTATGAGATGGAGTAGCGGGTTCTTTTCCTTGTCGTCTTTCCTTCCACGGCACTCCTCAAAAAGTTCTTAGAATGATGTGGCACTTATTTTTATGAAGCTAGGTCGACCTAAAGTCGTACTCATTCATTCATTCATGCACTCAGTAGCATGTCTTTGCAGAACCTCGCTACCATAACAACCTTCCGAAAAACCTCTCGATCATATGCAAGATGTCCCGCGTCCGATACACCATCTGGAGATCATCCGCCACATCCTACACCAATCTTCTCTTTGGCCTTCCTCTTCCTCTCTTCTATACCCCTCCATTATTGTTCTCTCCAAACTTTCGTGACGTTTCAAGTGACCAAAATATTTCAATTTCATTTGTTTTATCGTCTCTAATAGCCAGCCTTCTTCAATATTCAGCTCTTGAAGTATGGATGCATTTTGCAATTTTCTTTATCCAAGATATTCTTAGAACCCATCTATAACATTTATATTAAAAGGCATTTATGCGCTGTTCAGCTTGTTTAAAGTCGTACTTGTCATGAAAAAAAACTCTGAGGGTTAAATCCTGAAGATTGTCTTAGCCTGCAAGAGCACTCACTAATTACTATGCCACAGCCGATCCCGCCTAGGGAAATTGATGAACATAAGATACTCAGGTTGGTAGGATATGCATCCACATTATAGCATGCAGTTTGCCGATGAGATGGACAGGCCGGGTTTCTCGCTTGCCAAGTGAAGGGCTTCCAAAGAAAATACATTATCTATAGCCAGCTTACGGTGTAATTAAAAGCCACACCACAATGACATCACGAAAGCCTTTATGAAAAACTGTGGCATTGGCTTTAAAAACTGGAAGAATATTGCTTCTATCACCCTGCCTGGCGTAGTCAAATCCTCAAAAGTAGTCTTATTCTGTTCTTTCGCTCTTTTTCCTAGTTGAGTATATACCCTCAATCAACTCACGCCATGCTGTTCTATCGTTTCCTAATTTGCACAACTGTAACAGTTTTTGTGGGGTTGGCTTAAAAGCTGTACAGGGGTATCATGAGTCTATCCTAGCCTTACCCAACTAGTTTTCCTGCTGACCCCTTGGACTCAAGAATTACAAAGTATACACATGACTTTCATTCAGGGCTGTACACCAACACGACACGAGTCATTCGTTTCAAAATTTTAATTAACTCGGTTCCACAGCCACAACATATACAACAGAACACTTTATACAATTAAGATAGACTATCAGAAGATAGGATAAGTTGGAAGGGAAGATGTCAGATCCTTGTCTGAGAGTTCATCATAGATGGGGATCAGTTATGGTCTGTTTACTTTTTTTCTGCCCCAATATAAAATTCCATATCTCAGTAACCAACTGAGGAAAAATTATTAGATTTAGCATATAATCTTATCATTATGTCCACCCAACAAAAAAAGTTTTGTTCTGGAGATTGTATAGCAGATTTCAATGTTTGTTTATATGCGGTATATAATTTACGGGTCAGAGATTAAGTCCATAATTTTAAAAGTATTACACAATTACCAAGACACATCCGCGCTTTTAAAAAAAATTGTCTCGTGGTTTCCGTTTTGGCACAAACTGCGCGCAGTTAAATGGGATTGTTCAGAGGTGTCGTCAATGTGGGTTCATGAAACGTGATTATATAAATAAATATATAAATAAATCTTACAATTAATATAATATTAATAGCTAATATTTGAATGTGAATATTGTTCAATGGGATTGAATGTGAAATTTTGTACACTTTTGTAAGCATCGCTATGAAGTTGTACACATATTTTTGTCAAGAAGCTGATCGCAGGAAACTGTTTCATACTGTTACAAATCCCGAAAAAAGAGCACTGGGTTTGAGTAAACGGTTATTTCGTCAATGGGTGCAAGAATCTGGAATGAAACCAACACGCGATAAACAAACGGTAGGTAGAAAGGCAATTGTAGACAGCTTTGACAAGGATGTCATAAGGCGAGTTATTATAAAAATGATGGATGCCAAAGAAACAGTGACTGTAAGAAAACTTAGGGTTTGGTTGAGAAAGAACAATAACATATAGCTATCCAAAACAACCTTGTGGAAAATTATAAGGACATTAGGCTTCACTTTTAGAAAGTACAAGGGAGGTAGAAATATCCTTTGTGAGCAACCGCATTTAGGAGCCACGAGAAGCAGATACATATGTGAAATAAGGGAAATGAGCAAACAAAATTATGACAGTGTATTTGGATGAGACGTGGATCAATGCGCACCACACAAGTGAAAAGGAATGGCAATCAGTGGATGGAAAGATAAAGCGTTATGCGCCCAGTAGTAAAGGATAGCGTTTGGTCATAGCCTATGCTGGTAGTACTCATAATGGCTTACTACAGAATGCTGGACTCGTGTTGGTATCAAAGCATACAGACAATAGGCATTATCATAATGAGATGAATGTTAATGTATTCAGAGATTGGCTCGAGAATACAGTACTTCCATCCCTTGATAGACCGTCTTGTCTAATCATGGACAATGCATCATATCACAGTGTTGTTGCCCATTCATTCATTCATTCATTCATTCATTCATTCAGTAGCATGTCCTTTGCAGAACCTCGCTCCCATAACAACCTTCCGGAAGACCTCTCGATCTTGCAAGATGTCCCGCGTCCGATACACCCATCTGGAGATTGTTGTTGCCCAAGAAGACAAAATACCTACGGCATCGAGCACAAAGGAAGCCATAAAGATGTGGCTCCGAAGGGAAAATATACCATTTCCAGAAACATATTTCAAGCTACAGTTGTGTCCCTTGTAAAATAGGCGCACAAAAGCAAGAAATATAAAATCGACAAGTTGATAGAAGAGCATGGCCATAGGTGCTTGAGACTTCCGCCGTACCATTCTCATTAAAACCCTATAGAACTTGTGTGGGCTAAAATTAAAGGCAGGTGGCAGCTGCCAATACTACATTCATATTGTCTGACGTCAAGATATTAACCCAGTCCGCGCTAATAAATGTTGATACAAGTTACTGGAAAAAATGTGAGGGCCATGTGTTGAAAGAGGAAGAGGACTATTGGAGAAAGGATGGATTGAATTTTATGCAACCGAGAGCAGTTATCAACCTACTGGAATCGTCCAACACAAATTAAGGTCTGAGCAGATCGTAGACCTTAATCCACGTGCACATTTACTGGGATATTTTGCTCCAACTATTCAGACGAATTGCAGGCCCTAAACATTACAGCATCAGCACAATGTCAATGGCAACAGTTTGTATTCCACAGTGATGAATTTTCAATTCCACAAGCCCTCAGCGGTGACAAACTGGTATTGAAGAAAAATAAACAAACACACTAAACGCATTGAATACCAACAGAAGAGTAATATTGCGGTGGAAACTGACATATTGTGGCATAACAAGAAACGTGAGAGCAAACACCTTATCAAATTAGGGGACAACACACGTGCATACGAATCAATCTATAAACTTCAATGAAAAGAAGACCAACATCTTGGTCGTTAAGAAGAAAGCACTCTACAGAGACACTGACAACTATTTTCATAGTGCAAAACAGGTAATCATGTTCCGTCTCTGAACGGTAAACAGCAGAGTAGACAATCTTTCACGAAGACTCAAAGCGGGTCTGTCACCCATGTGTACGTGTGAACAAACTACACAGACAGCTGAACAGATCCTTAAAAATGGACACTTGATGACTAAATTGCGGTATCATTTCTGGTCACCCCATACGCACATTTACGCACAGCTATTTGGAAGCTTTCACGAACTCAATATAAAAAGCAAAATGCATCCTAGTAACATGAATACTTGTGTACACATTATTAACCAGCAGCTGAAGAAACAAGAAGGAAATGAAAAATAAGGTAAGAAATATATTCCTTCTACTTTCCTGTCAATTTACACATTATTTACCCCATGCCTCTGTAAATTCTCTGTCTTTACTAATATTACACATTGCGCCCCTCTCGGGAGTCTCCGTGGTGAAGTAGTCAAGCCGTGTGACTCGGGCTCCGAAGGTTGCATGTTCGATTCCGGGCCGCGTCCTTCATTTCACGAGTGCATTTTTTCGGAGACTCCCGAGGGTCGTCGCTGGAGCTACGGAGTTCGTGCTTTGTGCGACGCTTTCCGCGCTGTGGAAAGAGACTGAGCCATATGGGATAAAAACCCGGTGCAATGCAGTCGACCCTGCCGACTTTTAAGCGACTTTTTTTTATTGCACCCACTCCCATACGAATCTGGCTACGCCTTGTATTTGTGTCGTTACCCGAAATGACGTGCTTTACTGTAAGACTAGTTTGTTAGCGTGAATTCACTACATTTTCGCCAAAACATCAAAGAAATGTCGCCGCTTTCGATGATTTAAGTTGCTTTTGGACCTATCAAAGACATATTCCTTGGGTGGGGGTAAATACAAGAGGGCAGACAAAATTTCATAACGATGCAACAGACAGTTTTCAAAATAATTGATCGTGAATGACGGCATTCATTTCTGGACAGACTATAGCTGTCCGCCTGTCTGGTGACACATAATTCACCTGGTGTTTGGAAAGCTTCCCTCTGGAACTTCTTCCGGATGCAGTCAACTCTAGAAGTGTGAAGTCAGCTTCGTCCTGGAACTATGACGACACTTCTTTAACCACTTTGGAGAATATAGTATACTTCCTCTTTATATGGTTGGTATCTCACTTCCAAGCTTCATCAAAAACTTCTCATAATTCCAGCGTAGAACATATTTATATGGATGTTTCTTATGTTCGAGTTCACTGGATCCCTTCACAGATGTTCTTCGTGATAGAATAACTTGATTATATATATATATATATATATATATATATATATATATATATATATATATATATATATATATATATATATATATATATATATATACTATAAAACAGAGTGTATGTGACTTTGTTTGTGTGTATTGGATGCGTTCGATAACGGTACATCCGATTGAGATGAAATTTTCTACACGTCTTCCTTTCATTCCTGTGCAACCGACTATAATAGTTTCTTAGTGTAAAATCTGCTACTTATTTAATAACATTTACTTTTTCATTTTCATTATATAATTTCTATATAGCAGGGGGACTTCACTCTAGAAAAGTTATTTCAAGGGGCATAACATTTAATAACATTTCTATATACTTTATAGTCATATTGTTGGACTTACTTGCACTATTGTTAAACTCTTTGTCTATAGTTATTTTCAGGCATATGAGTTATGCTTGCTTGCTTGTGTTCATTGGCTTGAGCTCCAACGCAAAGTCCTGTATGTCGGATGAAGGCATCCTGTTGTCCAACATAAGTGTGATGTCATACAGGACCTGAGGTTTGCGTGAGTATCCGTTGTCCCATGTCTGGCTTATTGGTGTGCAGACTGGTGGTTCCTCGCCTTACAGGCAGACACTCTCCGACTTCGGAGGACCACTGCAGCTGATCTACTTAATAAAATCTCATTCTGGGTTTAGGTGTCGAACATCCCATCGGGACTGGAATATTCTCGGCAAATGTTGCTAATGTTTGGGCAGTGACATATTTGTCCGAAAATATAACCGCCCAGTGACCCTTTGTGTAAGCTTTGAACATGGGCAAATCAAGAGCGCCCTCTTTGAGACACAGTTGTCTGTCTGTGAGGCAATTCACCGCGGCAAACGCTGCGTCTGGTACGTCTGTTATTTTTGCTGCAGTGGCGAAAGCTCCTTCCGCTTTCTTGCACGGCTCGTGATTAGGGTTGTAGAACATGACCAGAACAAGGTCATGGTTCATGAGAAAACTGTCAAAAAACCCGTAGCCAAGGTGAGTTATAATAAATAATGATATAATCTTTAAGGCATTTTCAAAGTTTTCATAAAAATAATGCATAATGCATAACATTGTAACCCATCTTTTTCTGCTTAAAGAACTTATCAACTGTCATGTCGGTGATTAAAAACAGTTTTCATTGAATGGTGTGTGGAAGGACATTCTTTTAAGTTACTGTGCGCCAGGAGCTGGGCGAAACCACGCCGGGTCAGATAGATAGACAGACAGACAGATAGTCGGGAACGGAAGCTTATTTGACTACTTATATGAATTAAATTCATGCTCCCCACCAGGGACTGGGTGAAGCCGGGCCGGGTCAGACAGACAGACAGATAGACAGACAGACAGTTGGGAACGGGAGAGCTTATATGACTACGTATATGAATTAAATGAGATGCTCCCCACCAGGGACTGGGTGAAGCCGGGCCGGGACAGACAGACAGACAGATAGACAGACAAACAGATAGTCGGGAACGGGAGAGCTTATATGACTACGTATATGAATTAAAGAGATGCTCCCCACCAGGGACTGGATGAAGCCGGGCCGGGTCAGACAGACAGACAGACAGATAGACAGACAGACAGATAGTCGGGAACGGGAGAGCTTATATGACTACTTATATGAATTAAATGAGATGCTCCCCACCAGGGACTGGGTGAAGCCGGGCCGGGTCAGCCAGACAGACAGACAAACAAGCAGACAGACAGACTGATAGATAGATAGATCCCCTCCAGGGCCTGGGCGAAGCCGGGCCGGGTCAGCTAGTATATATATATATATATATATATATATATATATATATATATATATATATATATATATATATATATATATATATATATATATATATGAGTTGAACCGCCTGCTCGGGTTTGATGTAGATAAAGCGCTGTCGAAGAACTTCACTTTTTAATAACTTGAAATTGATTGACATAAATCAAGCGCTGACGAAGAACTTCAGTTTTCTCATGGCTTGAAATTGATTGACAGAGTTCAAGCGCTGTCGAAGAACTTTACTTTTTCATGACTTGAAATTGATTGACAGAGATCAAGCGCTGTCGAAGAACTTCACTTTTTCATGGCTTGAAATTGATTGACATAAATCAAGCGCTGACGAAGAACTGCCCTTTGGGGGACGTTCCGTTTAAAACACAATGCCCTTATTGAAAGAAGGATGAATGGGTACTTTTGCCTTAATTCACCCCAAACAAACGTCACCAGCTATATTTAGGATCACCAGCTATATTTAGCAATGACGGTGATCTCCTCTGTGTTCGGGTACAGTGCGTTTCAATTGCCCCACAGTGTTTCTTTGGCTTTGGCAGCCGTTTCTGTGAGAGAGTGTGTGTGTCTGTCTCATCATGAGTTTTCTGGAACTGGCAGCAGCTGTCCACAACAAGCAGAGTAGCGTTGCTTTTCTGCAGCTTCATGGCGTCTTACATTCTGCTAGACGCTGTTCTCATAATCATGTCATCATGGTGCTATCGTTGACTGAGCGTCAGGACAGATGGACGATGCCAACGACATTCACCATGTATGTCGGTAGGACATCCTCCCGCTGAGACAAGGCCGCATGGCTGCAAGGCCTCGCGTCTTCCGTACAGACAGATCATCATTCTTTTCGTATACTGCTGGTCTCAAGAGTTGAGAAGCATTTCATTTTGCCATTGTATGGATATTTTGCCCTGCCCATGCGGGTGTACGAGGGAATGAACAGGCTGATAGGCTAGCACCTCTTGGTGGTATTTTGCCTATGGACAAGGGGGAGATGGTCGTGCGCTTGTGTGACCAGGTGGAGAAGGCGGAGGAACAGATTGAGAACCCATATGTGGAAAGAATGAGATTGCGGGGGATCGGCAGGGGTTCTGGAAGAATATCAAAACTGAGAGGGAAGACCAGGAGAACTTTTAATCAGATAGCGGTGGGAACGATTAGTAGTATGACTCTTCGCTGGCTGTTGAACGAGGGGACGGAATGTCCCGAATGCAGTGATGTCGGTTCTTAACTCAACTCAGCTCAATTCATTTTGCCAGTTACAGTTGGGGGGATGTCGCCGAGAGCAATTGTTGCACACCGATAAAATTGCGCACCGAGCTACGGCGCAACACAGGGAACCCCTGGATGTGACGTCATACCCTGGGATTCCGTTTGTTTGGGGTGAATTAAAGCAAAAGTACCGGATGGAGTACCTTTCTAAAAGACTCGAATCTCCTAAATTTCACATCTGGTTTCAAAACCGTCCGAATTTAAGCTCAACTTGACATCCACTGCTGACAGTTTACAACAATAACTACGGGGAGGCGGAGCTAACTAAGATATTCTCTGTTTCTTCCGGGATTTCACTGAATTTGTAAATTCACGTAATTCCCGTGCATTAACTGTACTTAATTGTTGGTTACCAGTAAAGTTCACCCCGTGATTAGTGAAAGTTAGGGAATCTCAATTTTCTCCACTAATTGCCATCTGTCTTAACCTTCGAGAAAGATCTATGCTAATGAGGTTATCTAGTGGGTCAAGTTGAATCAGTGTATGGAAACCCGTTTTGGTCAATTTTCCATAGAAGTAGGACCAAAACTGCCTATTGTTTTGCGTCAAGCTTCAATTTAGGGAATGTGGAGAGAGACTGCCAGGCAATTTTGTTATAACAACTGCCCCCAAGCCCTCTCCATATTACTACTAATCGCTGTCTTTAATCACCTTCTCCGTGTCTTGTAGGTCTCCCCCTGTTTCGCTTGCCCTATGGGTTCCAGAGAAAGGACTTTTTATTTATACTATTATCAGGTATTCTCAAAGCATGTCCTATATGTTATATTAATATCTCTGCTAGTTGTCCAATGTTTGTCTACATTGCCACCTAAATGAGAGTATGAATGATTCCACGGTTTTAAAGAAGAACATTGGAATAAACTAGAAGAAGATTATTTCTAATCATTCTAACTGGGGCAATTTAATCTAGAGTATAGAGCAGTGGTTCTCAACCGGTGGGGAATTCTCCCCCACCCCCAGGGGGGTTTCCGGGGGGGGGGGATTAAGATTATTTCAAGATCGCATTAATACAAGAACCAGTTACTTGATATTGTTTTTCCCTCTAAATTTTACGGTTCTGTACTTCTCGCCCTAATGAAATTCGTTTGATAACGAAAGTAGACCCGGAAATCACGTTTTATGTATATGTCTAGACTTGTTCTAGTATGTGTTATTAAATTTAGCTTCCATTTTTATGTATACCTTGTAAGGGTGGGGGGATTTATAGGGAGGAAATTCGAAAAAGGGAGGGGGAATGAACATATGGTAAAAGGGGGGGGGGGGCATAAGCCAAAAAAGGTTGAGGACAACTGGTCTAGAGGAAGTTAGATGGGGGATTTCTGCTCAAATCTTGAGGAAGCCAGATGGGGAATTCTCAAATCTTGAGGAAGCTAGATGGGCGATTTCTGCTCAAATCTTGAGGAAGATAGATGGGTTAGTTCTGCTGAAATCTTGAGGAAGCTAGATGTGGGAGTTCTGAAGGAAAATCTAAACTCCACTTACTCTTTTTCTTCTGCTTCTTTTCCCCCACTGGAGCATAGGCCGTCAACTAACCCTGTGGCTGGTTTGATTTTCCAGCTAAAGTTTCCTACGACATGGGGAAACCAGTCTCACACCAACCATCCTTATTCAGCCCTTAAGACATGCATGGCAGATTACAGTATTAATATTGCATTGCTTTATAAAGAAACAAAAACAGATTGTTTCTAGACCAGTAGTACACTATATAATGTACAAGACGCTACTGAAACATACCAACATTGTCTTTAGACCACAAACATATCGAATGCACTTTGCAGGACGTTGCGATCAACTCCAGGATCTAGGCAATTTTACGTTCAGTAGTTTTCCATTGCTTTCTGAACTAAGTTGTCTACGTTGAAATCCAACTGAATGCCGGTGTAAGTGTTGAACCTCTAGTGAACTGTATAATGTACAAGAAGCTAATGAAACATACATACATTGGCTGTAGATCCCTATTGAAGTATACAATGTACAAGACGCTAAAAGAACATACAAGGTCCAAGGTGTCTGCAAAATACTGCAGCCTTCATCGTGCTGATAGACCCCTGCCTCTTCTCAAGGATTCACCATTCACACCCCCCCCCCCCCAATCATATCATTGTTCTCTTTGATGCGGCTGTCTAGGGATGCCCGCGGTGGATGTATCAGCTATGTTCAGAAGTAGTGGTATGAAGCTTTATATATAAATCGTTATCACGTATAATATGTCGCAAATAGTTCAGTTTCCGATATGATGCTTTTTTATGATCCGGGTTTCTTTTATGTTCAGATCTTGTCTAGACCACTAGTGAACTATACAATGTGCAAGTGCAAGACGCCAGTGAAACATACACACATTGCTTGTAGACCGCTGGTGGTTCTCTATGTGTACAAGGCGCTAATGAAATACACAAGCTTTTAGACAGCCAGTGAACAAGTTGTGGTTCATAAAGCTCTATACCACTACTTCTGAACGTGGCTTATACGTCCCCGGCGCGCCATCCCTAGATTGCTGAATTATTAGACAGCAACATCAGTTGTCATGTTTCAGGGAAAGGGGAAGAGGCTGGACAAATCAGTTTACGAACAGGTCATCCAATATTAACTGCCAGACGCATGAGATTAGCATATTTTCGCTTTCAGACTGTATGCTAGTTTTAGGCATGTTAAGCCTTATGGCTGAAAAAAAAAAAACGACAATGTCGTGTCAAGAGCACGTACATTTGCAGATGCATACATTTGCATAAATCATTACAATTCACATCACACACACACATTGGCACCTTGCTGTCTTGACAGACGATAGTTTGTGCTTTAAAAAGGCATAATAACTTTTAACTATGGCGGTAGCGAGTGTGACTGATAAGGCCAATTTGCGCTGTAAATGTCCGTTCACAGTGGGTGCATGTGAACACGTGGTCATTTCCACCATCATGCACCATCTTACGTCTCAAACGCTTGGTGTGTGACTTTTCTGCAATAATTTTCTCCTTTGACTTTATTCCATTTCTGATATTTGCCCTCCATGCAACACGTTCAGCGGCGACTTGCTCCCAATGTGCATTATCAATGCCTGTATCAATCATGTCCCGCTTACACACATCTTTGTATCGTAGTAGAGGCCGACCCTGAGATCTCTTACCCATCTGTAATTCACCAAAAAAGATATCCTTTGGTATTCTACCATCATCCATCCGCCTAAGATGTCCTATCCATCTAAGTCTACGAAGACTGAGCATGGAATAAACTGTCACACAATCTGATCTTTCCAATACTTCAGTATTTGTGATTTTGTCTTGCCACTTAATACCAAGAATTCTTCGCAGACACCGCATATGAAAGCTGTTTAAATTGTTCTCTTGGTGTGAGTAAGTTGTCCAGGTTTCACTGCCATTACAATTACCGCTGTCTTTTATGCTTGCTTGCCTGTCGGTCTGTCTATTAGTATTTCTTTCAAACTTCATGGTAGTCATCTCGTGCCTATCTATGTAACATCACCATGTGCAGAACCCTTCACCATAAGATCTAGAGTACGACAAGGTTGTGTCCTGTCCCCTCTCTTGTTCATAACATATATAGACAACATATGTAAAGAAACCAGCTAAGCAGAGACAACAAGAATACCGCATGACGAGAACACAAAAGAAGAACCATCTGCAAATCTAACCATTAGAGAACTCCTGTTTGCGGACGACCAAGCACTAATAGCAAAATCAGAAGCTGAATTACAAGACCACTTGAATAGTCTAAACGAAATGTGTAGGGAACATAACATGAAAATTAGCACAAGCAAAACAGAGGTAATGACTATAACTAAAGAAGAACAAACAACAACAATTCACCTAAACGAACATCCCTTGAAACAAGTAAAGAGTTTCAAGTACCTAGGAAGTATAATATCATCAAATGGCAGATCAGAAGACGAGATCGAAAATAGGTGCAATAAGGCAAATCAACTCATTGGACAAATGGCACCAATACTAAAGAACAAACATGTATCAATAACTACTTAGAAAGCACTTTACAACACAATCTTCCTACCAACTCTATGCTACCAATGCCAAACCTGGACAATGACAGAAAAAGAGAAAAGAAAAATCACAACAACAGAAATGAGGGTCCTGAGAAGAATACTCAACGTATCAAGAAGAGATAAGATCAGAAATGAAGAAATCAGGACTAAAGTGGGGGTTAAAACAGCACTAGATTTCATTAGAAAGCAGCAAGTCAAATGGTTTGGCCATGCAAGTAGGTTACCAGTCAACAGCATACCACAAAAAGCAATGATGTACATACCAGATGGAAACAGAGGAAGAGGCCGACCACGTAAACGTTGGACGGAGTGAATAGCAGAATCCATGGGAATATCGATATATGAAGCCCATAATCGGGCACTCTCACGAAGTTTATACTTCACCTCGACACCGCAAGGTACAAGAGGAACACGATGAGATGAGATGAGATGTGCCATGCCGATAAGCGTTGGTGGTCTGTTTCGCCATTTCACACGATCACCAGAGTCGTGTATCAACTCTGTTCTTGTCTCGACCATGTCATGTGGCCAAGCCATCCTGATATTTACTTCTCTGCTTTCCCAATCCCAATGTTCTTTCCCCCTCAGTCTTGCCAATTTTCACGAAGTTCTCCAGTATATTTATTCTCATATCGTGCCCAGCAAAATCTTGACTGTCTAATCTAATTTCTCTAATCAGTTTACGTTTTTCATTTGTGTCTTGTAGGACTTGCTCATTGGTTTTTCTGTCTGTCCATAATATTCATTGAATTTTCCACAGAAACCACAATTACACTGCCATTTGATGTTTTTCAACCTGTTTGCCCATTGTCCACTTTTCACATCCACGCAAAAGTACATGTTATATGTAGCACCTCAACACTCGTGTTCTCGATGCAACTGACATCTGTTTATTGGTCAGTATGTTTTCCATCTTGCAAAAGGCAACCCTTGACATAACGATTCTTTTTCTATTCTCTTCAAGACACCTTCCCATCAGATGTTATGACTGTTCCGAGATAGCTGCAACGATTCACTTGCTTAAGAATATGCCCATTTACTTGTACATTACACTCTGGTATTTATGTCTTCTTAGAGACAACTATATTCTCTTGTCTTTTTACCATTTAATTCAAACCCTAGTTGTTCACTGTGTACAATAACAGCAACTACTGTATGTTGCAGATCATTGTACGAAATCAATACTGTATCATCCGATATTTAATTTTATTGATCTTATGTCCCTCCATGATGATTCCTCTCATATGTTCTAAATTTCTAAAAAATATCTTCACTGTATTGCGAAAAAATATCTGGAAACATTACACATCCCTATCGCACACCTCTCTTAATAGAATGATGTTGACCTACTTCATTGTCAATTTTTATGGCAGATTGTTTTTTCCAATATATGTTTTTACAAGTCTAAAGTCTTTCCCATCAATTTCCCATCAATTTGTAGATCTGCAAACATCTTTATCATATCGACATGATAATAAACATTAAATCAGACAGCCATGATAACAAACAGACGACCGGACATATTATCATGTCTTCTACTTAATAAGCCTACCCAATTATCTGCCTGCTTATCTATCCATCCACATTCTGGTTTAGATGTTCAGGCATCCATCCATCTCGTTAGCTTTCCGGTTATCTTGCTTGTATTTATGTGTTCCCCTGGGTTGATTGAACTGCCCATTTGCCTTGTCGGTTTGTGATCGTGTCTATTTTTACAGTTGACAATTTGTCATGTTTGTCTGTCATTGTTGACTGTTTGTGATCATACATGTCTGTCTGATTGTCTGTTTGTACAGTTGACCATTTGTCATTTATGTCTATCTGTTTTGACTGTTTGTAATCATACGTGTCTGTTTGAACAGTTGACAATTTATCATACATGTCTATC
Source organism: Cepaea hortensis (assembly GCA_963921405.1). NCBI lineage: Eukaryota > Metazoa > Mollusca > Gastropoda > Stylommatophora > Helicidae > Cepaea > Cepaea hortensis. Next base: position 57,967,509 of record OY992888.1, read on the forward strand.
TGTTTTGAATGTTTGTGATCATAGTGTCTATTTGTACAGTTGACTATTTGTCATGTATGTCTATCTATTTTGACTGTTTGTAATCATAGTTTATGTTTGTACAGTTGACTATTTGTCATATATGTCTATCTGTTTGGACTGTTTGTAATCATAGTTTATGTTTGTACAGTTGACTATTTGTCATATATGTCTATCTGTTTGGACTGTTTGTAATCATAGTTTATGTTTGTACAGTTGACTATTTGTCATATATGTCTATCTGTTTGGACTGTTTGTGATCATAGTGTCTATTTGTACAGTTGACTATTTGTCATGTATGTCTATCTATTTTGACTGTTTGTAATCATAGTTTATGTTTGTACAGTTGACTATTTGTCATATATGTCTATCTGTTTGGACTGTTTGTAATCATAGTTTATGTTTGTACAGTTGACTATTTGTCATATATGTCTATCTGTTTGGACTGTTTGTAATCATAGTTTATGTTTGTACAGTTGACTATTTGTCATATATGTCTATCTGTTTGGACTGTTTGTAATCATAGTTTATGTTTGTACAGTTGACTATTTGTCATATATGTCTATCTGTTTGGACTGTTTGTAATCATAGTTTATGTTTGTACAGTTGACTATTTGTCATATATGTCTATCTGTTTGGACTGTTTGTAATCATAGTTTATGTTTGTACAGTTGACTATTTGTCATATATGTCTATCTGTTTGGACTGTTTGTAATCATAGTTTATGTTTGTACAGTTGACTATTTGTCATATATGTCTATCTGTTTGGACTGTTTGTAATCATAGTTTATGTTTGTACAGTTTACTATTTGCCATATATGTCTATCTGTTTGGACTGTTTGTAATCATAGTTTATGTTTGTTTTGTACAGTTGACTATTTGTCATATATGTCTATCTGTTTGGACTGTTTGTAATCATAGTTTATGTTTGTTTTGTACATTTGACTATTTGTTATATATGTCTATCTGTTTGGACTGTTTATAATCATAGTTTATGTTTGTACAGTTGACTATTTGTCATATATGTCTATATGTTTGGACTGTTTGTAATCATAGTTTATGTTTGTACAGTTGACTATTTGTCATATATGCCTATCTGTTTGGACTGTTTGTAATCATAGTTTATGTTTGTACAGTTGACTATTTGTCATATATGTCTATCTGTTTGGACTGTTTGTAATCATAGTTTATGTTTGTACAGTTGATTATTTGTCATGTATGTCTATCTGTTTGGACTGTTTGTAATCATAGTTTATGTTTGTACAGTTGACTATTTGTCATATATGTCTATCTGTTTGGACTGTTTATAATCATAGTTTATGTTTGTACAGTTGACTATTTGTCATATATGTCTATCTGTTTGGACTGTTTATAATCATAGTTTATGTTTGTACAGTTGACTATTTGTCATATATGTCTATCTGTTTTGAATGTTTGTTATCATAGTGTCTATTTGTACAGTTGACTATTTGTCATGTATGTCTATCTATTTTGACTGTTTGTAATCATAGTTTATGTTTGTACAGTTGACTATTTGTCATATATGTCTATCTGTTTCGACTGTTTGTAATCATAGTTTATGTTTGTACAGTTGACTATTTGTCATATATGTCTATCTGTTTGGACTGTTTGTAATCATAGTTTATGTTTGTACAGTTGACTATTTGTCATATATGTCTATCTGTTTGGACTGTTTGTAATCGTAGTTTATGTTTGTACAGTTGACTATTTGTCATATATGTCTATCTGTTTGGACTGTTTATAATCATAGTTTATGTTTGTACAGTTGACTATTTGTCATATATGTCTATCTGTTTTGAATTTTTGTTATCATAGTGTCTATTTGTACAGTTGACTATTTGTCATATATGTCTATCTGTTTCGACTGTTTGTAATCATAGTTTATGTTTGTACAGTTGACTATTTGTCATATATGTCTATCTGTTTGGACTGTTTGTAATCATAGTTTATGTTTGTACAGTTGACTATTTGTCATATATGTCTATCTGTTTGGACTGTTTGTAATCATAGTTTATGTTTGTACAGTTGACTATTTGTCATATATGTCTATCTGTTTGGACTCTTTGTAATCATAGTTTATGTTTGTACAGTTGACTATTTGTCATATATGTCTATCTGTTTGGACTGTTTGTAATCATAATTTATGTTTGTACAGTTGACTATTTGTCATATATGTCTATCTTTTTTTTGACTGTTTGTAATCATAGTTTATGTTTGTACAGTTGACTATTTGTCATATATGTCTATCTGTTTTGAATGTTTGTTATCATAGTGTCTATTTGTACAGTTGACTATTTGTCATGTATGTCTATCTATTTTGACTGTTTGTAATCATAATTTATGTTTGTACAGTTGACTATTTGTCATATATGTCTATCTATTTTGACTGTTTGTAATCATAGTTTATGTTTGTACAGTTGACTATTTGTCATATATGTCTATCTGTTTGGACTCTTTGTAATCATAGTTTATGTTTGTACAGTTGACTATTTGTCATATATGTCTATCTGTTTGGACTGTTTGTAATCATAATTTATGTTTGTACAGTTGACTATTTGTCATATATGTCTATCTTTTTTTTGACTGTTTGTAATCATAGTTTATGTTTGTACAGTTGACTATTTGTCATATATGTCTATCTGTTTTGAATGTTTGTTATCATAGTGTCTATTTGTACAGTTGACTATTTGTCATGTATGTCTATCTATTTTGACTGTTTGTAATCATAGTTTATGTTTGTACAGTTGACTATATGTCATATATGTCTATCTATTTTGACTGTTTGTAATCATAGTTTATGTTTGTACAGTTGACTATTTGTCATAATCTGTTTGGACTGTTTGTAATCATAGTTTATGTTTGTACAGTTGACTATTTGTCATATATGTCTATCTGTTTGGACTGTTCATAATCATAGTTTATGTTTGTACAGTTGACTATTTGTCATATATGTTTATCTGTTTGGACTGTTTGTAATCGTAGTTTATGTTTGTACAGTTGACTATTTGTCATATATGTCTATCTATTTTGACTGTTTGTAATCATAGTTTATGTTTGTACAGTTGACTATTTGTCATATATGTCTATCTGTTTGGACTGTTTGTAATCATAGTTTATGTTTGTACAGTTGACTATTTGTCATATATGTCTATCTGTTTGGACTGTTTGTAATCATAGTTTATGTTTGTACAGTTGACTATTTGTCATATATGTCTATCTTTTTTGACTGTTTGTAATCATAGTTTATGTTTGTACAGTTGACTATATGTCATATATGTCTATCTGTTTGGACTGTTTGTAATCATAGTGTATGTTTGTACAGTTGACTATTTGTCATATATGTCTATCTGTTTGGACTGTTTGTAATCGTAGTTTATGTTTGTACGGTTGACTATATGTCATATATGTCTATCTGTTTCGACTGTTTGTAATCATAGTGTATGTTTGTACAGTTGACTATTTGTCATATATGTCTATCTGTTTGGACTGTTTGTAATCATAGTGTATGTTTGTACAGTTGACTATATGTCATATATGTCTATCTGTTTGGACTGTTTGTGATCATAATGTATGTTTGTACGGTTGACTATTTGTCACACATGTATATCTGTTTGGACTGTTTGTGATCATAGTGTATGTTTGTACAGTTGACTATTTGTCACACATGTCTATCTGTTTGGACTGTTTGTGATCATAGTGTATGTTTGTACAGTTGACTATTTGTCACACATGTCTATCTGTTTGGACTGTTTGTGATCATAGTGTATGTTTGTACAGTTGACTGTTTGTCACACATGTCTATCTGTTTGGACTGTTTGTGATCATAGTGTATGTTTGTACAGTTGACTGTTTGTCACACATGTCTATCTGTTTGGACTGTTTGTGATCATAGCCACATGTTTATTACCGTCGCCGTCTGTCATATTGTCTGTCATCTTACTTGTCTGACTTGTTGTCTGTCTGTTATTATTCTTGTCTGTCTTGTCGTCTTTTTGTTGTCATGGTTGTCTGGTTTAATGTTTGTTATCATGTCGGTATGCCTCATTGTCTGTTTGTTATCATGTCTGTGTACTTCTTTTACTGTTTGTTGTCATGCCTGTCTGTTTATTTGTCTGTTTGTTATCATGCTTGTCTGTTTTGTCGTCTTTTTGTTGTTATGATTGTCTGGTTTAATGTTTGTTATTATGACTATGTGCCTCGTTGACTATTTGTAAGCATGATTGTCTGAATAGTTATCTATTTGTTATCAGACCTGTTTTTCTGGTTGTCTGTTTGTTATCATGCGAATCTGTCTTTTTGTCTGTTTGTTATTATGTAATTCTGTCTGGTTGTCTGTTTGCTATCATACCTGCCTGTCTGGTTATCTGTTATCATGCCATTCTATCTATTGTCTGTTTGTTATCATACCTGTCTGTTTTTGTTATCACGTCTGTCTACATGGTTGTCAGTTTGGTTTTAGGCGTGTCTGCATGTGTCTCATTGTTACCATACGTGGCTTTCTGTTCGTCATTAAGTTTAGTCATCTTTCACCACATGTCTCTGTGTTGTTGACTATTAATCATCAAACATGTCTGTTTATCGCCAGGCATGTCTGTCTACTTATCTGTGTCATGTTAACCGTCTGTCTTGTTGACTGTTTTCTATCATTTATACTGTCTATTTACTATCATGCCTGTCTGATATTCTGTTTGATATCGTGAAAGTTGACTGTTTTCTATCTTTTCTATCTGTCTATTTATTATCATATCTGTCTGTTTGTTATCGTGTTTTTCTGTCTAGCTTTTTGTTTGTCATAGCGTCTGTCTGTATCGTAGACATATGTTTCTTCATGTCTCAGTGCTAGTGATGGGGACATGCCCTAGCTGAACATTTCTACTGAATTTACTCTCATAGTTATGGCGCGTCTGTGGCTTACAGGGTTAGTGAACACAGTTTAGCAAATCCCTGGTATACTGGGTCCAGAGTTCACAATCAACCGAAGGCGATTTGGGAGCAGATCCCTTTGGGTTGATTTCAATGGCATGAGCGTTGCCGCTCCTAACGCAATGGCAAACTACAAAACATAAACTTGCCTAGCAAATTACAAACATCCGATACGTACTGGGATTGGGTGTGAGGTCCTGTAAAAGGACATGCAAGTTGCTCATATTTTTTACTCTCGTAGTTAGTCAGTCAACTAGAACTGTGGCTCGCGATGTAGCCACCGGAGCACAAACGGTATTCGTGAAGCCATGTATGAGTTGGCAGAGAGAAGGAACCAGCTTTAGATCCTGACAATCTGAAAGGATATAGCTGTCACTGTCCCAGACTTACTATCCATCTCTCTATCTTTTATGACAAACGACAGACCGTAGACATCCAAGGACATAACGTGAAATCTTAACTGTTTAAAGATGCATATTATTTTGAATTTGTCACATTCCAACCAAAATGTCCAACCTTCATAAGAAAACGCTAATATCTTTTCTTTTAAACGCAACCGAACGTTTCGTCGTCATCATCTTCATCTGTTCTGCCACCAGGCGTGGGCAGTCATGCATCTCCATAGTTCTCTATCCCTGTTGTTCTCATATACAATGAAACAAAAAGGCGCTTTTGATTCTGAGGAAAAACAATACAAAGAAATACATATACATACCTGAATTGTTTTTAATACATATTGTAATATCCTGCTGCAGGCAATATATTTCTTATCCTTGATGTTCTGGATCAATTCTGTTGATGATATTCCTTCTGCCACCGCCCTGATCCATTCAGCATAATTTCCCTCGGTCTGCTTCTGCCTCTTCGGCTTCTACCACTCCGCAAACGCTTACTGTTTTAAAACTGTTTAGGCGCCGAAGGATAATACAGTATACCGTGAAATATGACCCCTCCCCCATTTGGAAAGAAGGACGATATATCTCCATACTAGAGTAATCGTGTTATGTGTTTCGTTTCGCGGTATCTTCCACAATTTAAATGCTCAGTGAACGGAAATGTTCATTATAATACTTGTTATTTGATTATGTACCATATCTGGTCAAACCGTCTTTTTGTTTGACACTGAATCAGTTAATAAGTCCAAACTAATTCACAATATCCTGTATCAAAGTGCTCCAAGCTACCTTTGGCCATTGTTTAAATATAACGCAATCATAACAAACGTTTAACCATACTGCATGTGCTTAAGTCTAGAACAGATATATACATAACAAGCTGACTCTGCAGCTCAGCTGTGGGACAATCTTCCACGACAAATTAGAGACAGCACCAATCCCTATACATACAACCACAACGTATTTGAACATTATCAAAGTACATACTATATGTTAAACAATAATAATAATTTCTAAAGACAACCAGTATAATAAACACTATGCAAAATTTGGTACGATACATCTACTTTAGCTAATTATAATTGCCATGCCATAAATTAGCTTTAGTGAGTCATGTATTATAGATTATTCCACATTGTCCGTGGATTTATAATGCTCATACTCTATCTGATGTTGTCGTTGTTGTCTATGATACGTTTCATAAGAGATGTATGAATGAAGTAATGTATGAGGGCTAAGAAAAAAAGAATGCCAGACGGGACTGTGTGCCAAATTCTTAACCATTTGGAAATAAAATTCATTCGTTCCTCTGCCGCTGATCTTTCTAGTCATGATACTTTCCAAAGCCTCTCATCTCATGACATCACCAAAGCCTCTCATCTCATGACAACACCAAAGCCTCTCATCTCATCACATCACCAACGCCTCTCATCTCATGACATCACCAAAACCTCTCATCTCATGACATCACCAAACCCTCTCATCTCATAACATCACCAAAGCCTCTCATCTCAATACATCACCAAAGCCTCTCATCTCATGACATCACTAAAGCCTCTCATCTCATTACATCACCAAAGCCTCTCATCTCATGACATCACCAAAGCCTCTCATCTCATGACATCACCAAAGCCTCTCATCTCATTACATCACCAAAGCCTCTCATCTCATTACATCATTAAAGCCTCTCATCTCATGACATCACCGAAGCCTCTCATCTCATTACATCATCAAAGCCTCTGATCTCTTGACATCACCAAAGCCTCTTATCTCATGACATCACCAAATCACATCGTTTGTTTTTCATTGGATTTTACCTGGCACTCGTTAGTTTCATTGGCAGTCCAAGGATTTTACAGCATACGTCCCAGAAATCATATCTCCCTTGCCTCCAACCAATTCCCCAAGTTCAATGACTCACTGCCATATATACCATAACATGTTCTATATAATCCAGTATTCTCTGTCTGACATTCAGTGACAGTGACTTATTGCATAAGATTGTATAATCAGCCAGTGAACACGTACCACTGTTTTAATTCCGTTACATTAATGGCTTCAAAGTTCTCTACTGTGTAGCTTGTCCTTGTGTAATCAAACAGACAGTCTCTCCGCTTGTAATTTACTTTAGAGGAGAGACAGAACAGAACGGTGATTTAAGCATCCTGTCGCTATTTTCGTCGCGTGTTAAAAGTTCCCGTAAGAGAATAATTAATTGTCTGTGTTGTATATAAAAGCTCGCCTATGTGCCTTAGTCGAGAT
>OY992888.1:57980127-58000977 GCA_963921405.1 Cepaea hortensis
GGTGCCGTTCGTTCAGTAAGCAAAGGCAAACTACTGAAAATAAACTTGCCAAGAGATCACGAACAGCCAAAAATGATGGGGTTGACTGCGATGTCCTGTAAATGATATGCAACTAACTTTTTTTTCTACGAGAAGTAAGATTTTTGTGAGATCCAAGTGATGACTGTGAATCTACAACCATCTTCAGACTGCGAGAATAGCAAGATAAAAGTTAAAAGAGGTGTAGCCCAACAAGAACACTATACAGGAAGCCAAGAAAGATGATTAATAAATCAGCACAGAACTGGTGTCGTTAGCCGCTACACGCTGCGGGATTGGCTGAGGACGGGATCCAAGCACTTATGGACTGAATGGTTTGATGTGCAATGATGATGATCTGTCGACTAACTGATTGACTGACTGACTGACTGACTGACTGACTGACTGACTGACTGAATGACTGATTGACTGACTGACTGACTGAATGACTGGCTGGCTGGCTGGCTGGCTAGCTAACTAACTAACTAACTAACTAACTAACTAACTAACTAACTAACTGGCCGTCCGACCGAGGAAAGCAGAGAGTTAAATACCTGGGTGGCTTTTCCACATGGCATAATCGAGACAAGAACACAGAGCTGATTCCAGACTATAGCGATCGAGTGAAATGACGAACCGTGATCGCCCACGCTAATCGGTATTGCATAAGAAGATGATAATTCCAATACGCCTGGGAGGCCTGGGAAGGGATCATTACTTACACATGCTAGCGTCTCATCTCTCATAGTCTCACGATGTTCTTGATGATAAGTTCGTGATATGGTCGTTGTCTAGGTAACGATGTTCTTGAAAACTGAAAATGGTGTTTATTCTTTGTGCCATAATTGTCGTTGTAAATGGGCATCCGAATAATGTCTCTGATCTTAGTATCCTCTCTAATCGACGAGTTCACAGATAAACAGAATGACAACAATGTCTATAATGCAATGGGTTTCTTGATCGGACGAGCTCTCAGATATCTCACGATGTTCTTGATGATAAGTTCGTGATATGGTCGTTGTCTAGGTAACGATGCTCTTGGTGTGTCAATTGAGTTATCTAACGGTCTCACAATGCAACTCACCCCAGTAATACACATCCGTCAGTCATTAAACAAGATTGAGTTGGCGCACATAATCCTTTAATACAGAAATAACACAGACCCACGGAACATATTTATATATCCAGAGACAATATAATCCATAGAATATCCATATCCTCCTCACAACATTAACACGCACACATCACTGTCTTCTCACGGCCTGCTTAATCTCAAATTCACAAGACAGGTAATCCAGCTCCTATCCATCGCTGGACCTCACACAATACACCCACACACTGGGTTTAGTCTCCACTAACTATATCACCCACTCTGGGTTCAAGCCTCCATTAACTATCCAACCCCCACTGGGTTTTAGGCCTGCATTCACAACTGGGAGAACAACACAACACAAGAACTGACCCACAGTCAGTCTAAACTCCCACGTCCTCGACAACCGATCCGTTCGGCGCCAAAACATCAACTGTCCAGAAGTCCCCTGACTTCACACGAACCGAACCTCAGTCGGTCTCAGCTTCCACTGCCCAGTCAAAGTTTTCCACTGTCTTTTAACCCTGATGTGTAGCCCTTCCCTGGGCTCCCCACAACATTACACCCCAGCCTAAAACTGTCTCTCCCCCCATCCACCCTGGGGTCTCTACTCACCCTCATCATTATTTTTCATGGCTGGTTGTTTTTCTCGTAGTCAGGTCACTCACCTTACTGTCTTCAACTTTCATCTATTATTTCTCATGCCCGGTCACTTGTTTATGTACTAGCACGGTCATTCTCCTTAATGTCAATGACCCCAGGCATGTGTCACTACCCCACCCTCAAAAGAAAACATCGTTTTCAAATGTTGGGAGACTAATACTTATCAAATATGTGACCCAGACACATTGCCTGGGTAGTCGTAAGTATAAATCCAACTTACTCTAGCTACCACCCTAAATAATACATCAAATGCTCATAGTACACTCCCATATTCCCCACACATCAATACAACCAACTTTACATCTTGTGTACCAATACATGACTGGTATCTCACATAATAATAATAAACATATCATAGGGAACATGATATCTGTGTACTTGCAAGTCTATTAACATCCTCAAGAAGACACAACCTATTTGTATACCGACCCTGTATCAGGTGGTTCTTTTCTTGCCTCAAACCTCCACCTATTTCTGTCGATGCTGTGTCTACCCTTCCTGTACCCATGCCTCATGTTTCCTATATCTTTAAAACATCTGTTTGCTAATACTGGTTCAGTGATGTCGTTAACACGCTTTTGAACTGCCTTAACTTTGCAATCTACATATTGTACCGTTACACTGGAGTCTCTGTTTCGTCTGACCTCTTTATTAAATCCTGGCCAATATACCTGGCATCCTGCTCTATGCTGCTTCCGCCTTACTCCTATGTGCCCTGCACATGCCCTATCCTGAGCTGTTCTAGTATATCGATCTCTATGTGTTAACGGTAATACTACTTGCCCACATGCAGTTCCGCCATCTGAAAATCTGCGAGTGAGACCATTGTTCTTCCTTTCAAAGCACCATCTACCCTTCTTTGATTGCCTATGTCTCACTTTACCACACCCTTGGACACATTTGTCCAGAGTAGTATCTTGTCTCTGGGATTCCCTACAGCTATATATGAGATCCATTCTCACCTGCTCAGCTGTCCTATCGTTGTCCTCTGTGTCTACTTCAAGTGCCACTTTTTCTTCAGCCATACTCTCTATTTTAGGTTTTCTTTTTGTAACTACCCCGTTACTACTTACACTACGTATCTGGTCCCAATAAACTACTTCTTCTTCTGTACAATCTTTAACTCCTGCTACATTTCCTATGATCAAATCCGCCACTGGTGCGTCCAGAACACACGCTGTCACTCTTCCTGTGATATATGGTGTTTTCATTGTTATCACGGCTAATGGGTAGAATTCTACTGTCCCATTAAATGTTATGGATCTAATCTTTTTCCCTGTGTAATCCGAGGGATGCACTAAACTCTTTCTAACTCCGATGGACGTACATCCGGAATTCCTAATTGTTAACGCTGGCCTATCATTAACAAATCCATGGTGCATCTTCAGATTACCTCCTTCATGCACTGCTGATCCTGCTTTAACTGTGTGACCACATATTAAGACCGGCTGACCGTCTTTCTCAAAAAGAGGTTTACATCCACTACAATTTTCATTGTTAAGCGTCTCAATTACTTGCGCTGCATTTGAGTGCTCTGTTTCTCTCATCCTACATTGATGGCTGACATGCCCCTTCTTTCCACATTTGAAACAGATGATCTCCTTCCTTGCGTTACTTGTTGGCTCACTGGATGGTTGTGCATCACACTGTGCTGCCTTGTGTCTCCGGCTCCCACAATTCCAACATCCGGCATAACTATTTGGACGACTCTGAAAGTTCCCCCCTTTGTATGCGTACCGTCCTGCTCTGCTAAAATGGTTGCCACGGAAACCATTATCTTGAGACTCTTGATGTTCATACGTCTGTGCTGAATCCACACTTTTCGCCCTTGGTCTGATAACTGGATTCTGGTCCTGTTTAATGTACGCTGCACAGACTGTTTCCTCACTCATTAGTCTACCAATAGAATTGTTTGGATGTGCAGTCATGTAGTTTTGCCCTAACTGTGACATTGTGTCTATGTCCTTTGGCTTACGTTCCTCAAAGAAAGCTACTAAGTTTGTATTGCATGCAGATACTACCTTGTCTCTTAACATTAAATCCACTAATTTATTAAAATCTTTCCCTACTTCTGCAAGCTCCATCCATTTGTTACATGTGTTCTTTACTGTATTAACAAAATCTGTGAAATCTTGATTTGTCTCTGGCCCTAACTGTCTAAACTTTGTTCTGTATCCATACTCAGTTAGTTGGAACTTTGTTAACAAACGTTGACGCAAAATAGTGTAGTTGTTTCTTTCTTCCACAGGTAAATTAAACATTGCATCTAGGGCCTTACCCGTAAGAAACTCGCCAAGTCGCATCGCATACTCTCCTTCTGGGATGTCTAAAGCTTTCGCTGATGATTCGAATCTGGACAAATAAGTTTCAAGATGGTCACGGTCTGTAAAATATGGCAGTTTTAGTCTCTGTGACGACTGCGAAGGTCTTCTGCTTTCCTCACTTTGACCCTTCGAAGATAGTTCTAATTTTTTCAACTCAATTTCAGTTTCCCTTTTGAGCTTTTCTTTCTCAATTTCTATTTTCATTTGTGTTTCTCTCTCAGCTAACTTTTCTTCCTGTAGGCGTTTGGCCTCGAGTTCTGCCTGTCTCTGTTCTCTTTCAGCTTGTCTTAGTTCTCTTTCCGTTTGTTTTTGTTCTTTTGCTTCTGCATACACCTGTAACTCTTTACCCTTCAGGCCTAACCGTTCACCTGCTTCAATATATTCCATTAACGTAGGCATCTTGTACTTGTGGACACGTTGCTGTCTCTCAGCCAACTATAATATAAAGATTCTGCTGCTAGTCTTTTTGTACCTTCCATAAGTACACCTACACTCCCTGTGTACGCAAATTCGTAGTGCTAAAATAGCACTCTGTACTCACCCAGTCACTCTATAAGCACTAGGTAGTGAGGGGAAATATCACCTATACTCCCTCGCATATATCTATAACAGATAGTTGTATAAAATTATCAGGAAATATTGTTAACATACATATAAATACATATACAAACGAATGGATGATCCACACTAAGTGTTGCTATAAACCGTTAGATGCACAAGCCAAGTACACGGAGACGGTGATCACAAAGAAATAAACCACAGTAACATTCACAAGCTTGTGTGAAACGACCACAGTGCGCGTAATAATATATATATATAACTGACACAGACCAGTAGACAGTAGATATGACGAAAGATCACAATAATAACATATATCCGAACACAACAAATATAATATGTAAATATAACGAAAATAAAGAAAAAAATATATCCTCAAAATATACACAGATCGGACGTTAGACCCCAAAAGGCACGGTATATTATCCAGGACCGACACTGCGCCACCGCAGAAGCAAACAAACCGACCTTTTGATTTAATTCCCAGAAAATATATGGTGCACCTAAGACAATTCCTGTTTGCTCAGTCTCACGACCTTCGTGAAACAACACAAAAATCTCCTACTCCTGACAAACACTGGACCACATACATATAATTGCGTAACACCCGACAACAAATAAATATGACGATGGGAGCAAACAAAATGTCCAAATGGTTGGCCGACAAATATGTGCTTATTAATCCGTCGCCAAAAGTTCTTATTTTGCTGTTAATAGTTTTTCACAATAGGATAGAAGTGTCTGCTGGTTAAAATTCCGAAATGTCTACGACGCTAGATTTCAAAACGACTTCTTGATTTGTTATGTGGTTACTGAATTTCACGTGGTAATCAAAAGTTCCACCCGTCGAAAAAATTGAAGGTGATAGTAGTTATCCAAAATGTTCTGTCTCGACACAGTCCGTAACGTTATTGTGCTTTCTCTGGCCGTGGTGACACCAAAGTAATAATCCAAACGTCTTTATACCGTCGATGCGGAGATGGCGCTTTGCTGTATCATATATGTTATGAATTCACCGAAAGAAATGGCAGCAAATGTCCAACGCTTTCACCGTGTATAGTAATTTACTTTTTAGCAATTGTATGCACCCACGGATGCGGCGACGACACGTTAAAATTGTTTGCTCATAACAGCGTAATGATCACAACGGGATTGAACAAAGGCGAACATAAAGTCTGGCTTTCTTTCAAAACAACTTGTTTATCCAGTTCTCCTGTGAAAAATTTTAGTAAATGTCCACTGTCCCTGACTTGACCCCCGCAGTCAACCTCAGTCAGTACCTCCGTCAGTACCTCAGTACATCTTTATCAAATCAGTGGAAAAATCCTCAGTAAATATTTCCACACAACCTTCTCAGCCCCAACCCGGCTGCTCTTTTAACTCCGTGGAAAATTGACTTTACACCATTAACCCGCCCCAACTCTGGCTGCGGTAGGGTACTGTTCCTACCCCCTTCGGTCACCTGTCCTCGTAAACAGCGCTGACCCGATTTGTCCGTGGAAACTCACAATTTCCACCGTCCTCCCCGTTGTGTTACCTGTGGTGAAATTCTTCACGTGTCGACCCGCGACCAACACAGTGCGTTGCCTCAGCACACACACACACAAAATGTCTCACCACGCATAGGACTTCGCGACGAAATTGCTCACTGTCTGTGAACTTTGGTTTCAATCCTGCCTTCGTCACACCCACACACACCTGTCAGGGTATCGTCCAGCTAGTATCATGGCGCCGACTTTTCTGTGCCGCTGTTTTCTCAATGCGCGCTGACAGTTTTTTTTTTTGATGTGCCGTGGTGTCCCTTCGTGACTGTCTGCTAGCTTCAGCAATACCGCCTAGTATCAAATTTACCTGTCCTGACCTTCACTTGAACTGTCTGTATTACTTTTCGGACACTTTTGGCCTTGACCGTCTACTGAAAATTGTGTTTATTCTTTGTGCCATAATTGTCGTTGTAAATGGGCATCCGAATAATGTCTCTGATTTTAGTATCCTCTCTAATCGACGAGTTCACAGATAAACAGAATGGCAACAATGTCTATAATGCAATGGGTTTCTTGATCGGACGAGCTCTCAGATATCTCACGATTTATTGATGATAAGTTCGTGATATGGTCGTTGTCTAGGTAACGATGCTCTTGGTGTGTCAATTGAGTTATCTAACGGTCTCACAATGCAACTCACCCCAGTAATACACATCCATCAGTCATTAAACAATATTGAGTTGGCGCACATAATCCTTTAATACAGAAATAACACAGACCCACGGAACATATTTATATATCCAGAAACAATATAATCCATAGAATATCCATATCCTCCTCACAACATTAACACGCACACATCACTGTCTTCTCACGGCCTGCTTAATCTCAAATTCACAAGACAGGTAATCCAGCTCCTATCCACCGCTTGACCTCACACAATACACCCACACACTGGGTCTAGTCTCCACTGACTATATCACCCACTCTGGGTTCAGGCCTCCATTAACTATCCAACCCCCACTGGGTTTTAGGCCTGCATTCACAACTGGGAGAACAACACAACACAAGAACTGACCCACAGTCAGTCTAAACTCCCACGTCCTCGACAACCGATCCGTTCCCCGCCAAAACATCAACTGTCCAGAAGTCCCCTGACTTCACACGAACCGAACCTCAGTCGGTCTCAGCTTCCACTGCCCAGTTAAAGTTTTCCACTGTCTTTTAACCCTGCTGTGTAGCCCCTCCCTGGGCTCCCCACAACATTACACCCCAGCCTAAAACTGTCTCTCCCCCATCCACCCTGGGGTCTCTACTCACCCTCATCATTATTTCTCATGGCTGGTTGTTTTTCTCGTAGTCAGGTCACTCACCTTACTGTCTTCAACTTTCATCTATTATTTCTCATGCCCGGTCACTTGTTTATGTACTAGCACGGTCATTCTCCTTAATGTCAATGACCCCAGGCATGTGTCACATAGGTTACATGACTGAGTCATCTTGTGTTGAAAGATGCTGCGTATTGAACACAGTAGTACGGAAGTAAAGATCACCCACAGGCAGATACTAGTGAACGGATGTGATGTATTAGACCTCATTTATAAACTAGATCACGGCATTATGAGGTTAGGCTCCCTGCTGCCTTACTCGACCCCTTTCTGAAGTCTTTGTCTAGATAATCTCGTAGCAGGTTCTTTGCGGAAGGTCGTACTTATCATCGCAGGTCGATAAGTTTAAGGATCATTTGCCATTTCTCCTGCCACAAGCAATTTTATGCCGGAGGTGCCTACAATGTCCTATATCCAGTATGATGGTTTTCTTCGGTGATTAGATCTTGTAGAATTTCAGTATTTCGCTTCTTTTAGTCCACGGTATTCTGACAAGTTTCCTGTAAAATTTAAGGTCAAAAACTCCGTTCTTATTCTTTTGTGATTGCGAAATGATCAATGACTCACATTCATATGCTTCACATGAAAGTTGCATGCTCTTAAAAATTGATGTTTAAAATGTGGTTGCTGATATTGTGCTAAATACTGCTTAACCTCTGAATTGTTGTGGTCAATCTTAGTCTATATTCTTTTGAAGTCAGCATTGTTGATGACGATTACATCCAAGATTCACAAAGTTTGTGACATCTCCAAATTCTTCATGATCTATTATGATTTCTTTTGTGATCACCACGTAGCTTTTTTTGTGGACCTTCTCTCTCTCTCTCTCTCTCTCTCTCTCTCTCTCTCTCTCTCTCTCTCTCTCTCTCTCTCTCTCTCTCTCTCTCTCTCTCTCTCTCTTTTCTCTCTCTCTCTCTCTCTCTCTCTCTTTCTTTTCTCTCTCTCTCTCTCTCTCTCTCTCTCTCTCGCTCTCTCTCTCTCTCTCTCTCATATTTAAAAAAGCTGAGTATATATGTATATGTGCATGGCGTTTCTTGACAGGCGGGATCAACTTGTGTAACCCCTCAGCATTATGTCTGCCCTAGATGTCAAACAGACATGCTAGTTCTGCAGTGAAGTAGAACGTGGCCCACAAGCCCTATATTTTGGTGAAGAACCTATAGAACAACTGTGGCTCGCCCGCATTCTCTTTGTGGGAGAATGTTCTCTTGGAGCGTAATCAACAACGTGTTGCTTAATCTGTTTGTTGTGCGAACCGAGCCCGGATGTGTACAATCTTTGTTTGTGTGTACAGCTGTAAGAGCCGGTCGCCCAGAAAGCAATGGCAAAATACTGAGCGTAATCTTGCCAAGAAATCAACAATCAGCTAAAAGATGCTGATGTTGACAGCGATGTCCTGTAATGGATATGCGAACAAAAAAAAAAAAAAGCTGTAAGAAAGTTTGTATGCCTGGTCACATAGACAGGTGATTTTTTAAAGAAAAAAAAAAATCCTGGATTTTACTGCTTGAAAATATTTACGTACAATTATACTTTTACTAGCATGCGCGCGCGCGCCCGCGCGCCCGCACGCACGCACACACACACACACACACCTTAACGTGTTGCATGTTCGTTGCAGGTTGAAATGAGTAAATGGTCCGTCTATTAAATGTGTTCTTGCTATTTCACATGCGTGGATTTCACTTCTTTTTAAAAATGTAACCTTCTGTAGGTTGGTGGTGTGTTAGAATCTGCTTTCCATGCGGTATGTGTTAACTGGTTTCCTAAGCTCTTGACCACTCGATGAACAAAATGATTACAAGATTTACATAAACAAAAGCAGGTGTAACATTGATTGAGTAATAATTTGTCGAGCACCAAAGAGCTTATATATCAACTATTATCCATGTTGAAACATCTAAATGTACATAAGTCTGCAAAACAACTGATAATAAATAGTATATTCACATCAACCATCGACGATGAACTGTATTTTTCGTGGAGGACTTTTGTGTTGGCATTCTGGCGGCGGCATAAGTACAGTGAAATGCTTTTACATCCCGTCCGCAGGTATTTGTAGCGGGAACTGCATGTTTGGAATACTGGCAGCCGGTTTGTCGCAGAACTGACTGGTTTGCCTTATGCAGAAATGTGTGGCTGCTGGTTTTCTAGTGAGTGCCGCTTCCATCGACGATGAACTGTATTTTTCGCGGAGGACTTTTGTGTTGGCATTCTGGCGGTGGCATTATGTACAGTGAAATGCGTTTACTTATGTCCACGGTTGTTTATAGCGTGAACTGCATGTTAGAAATAATGGCGGCCGGATTTCGCAGAACTGAATGGTTTGCCTTATGCAGTAATGTGTGGCTGCTGGTTTTCTATTGACTGCCGCTTCAATCGACGATGAAGTGTATTTTTCGTGCAGGACTTTTGTGTTGACATTCTGGCGGCGTCATTATGCACAGTGTACTTGTGCGGGCTGTTGGTCTGTCGAGACTCCTGTCTGTTGCACTTTTCACATGGAACAGTGAGGAGCATTTTGTGTGATATTCACTGGCACAGAAACGGAGCATAAAGGGGCGACCCGTTGCTGTGAAATTGAAACCGCGACTAACTAATTAACTAAACTTGGATATTATCCCAATCATACTTACGCAAAATCAACACATGCGACTTAACTATCCAAGACAGTCAGAAATGATGTTTTCAAACAGATAGTGTGATCAACACCCTGTGCCACATATATTACAAGACAAAAGATCAAATGGTTCGACTATCTCATTAGAATGCAACGCCATCAACTTACGAGCTCTGGTGCTACATCAAAACTCTGATACGAGACCAAGAGGACGAACGAGAAATAAAATGGACTGACTATATCAAAGACATTGTACAGTCACACGGAATGACACCAGAGTCATGGATCAGCTCAGTAATGTTCACAGAATATACACAGAATTTAATGTACCCTTGCCTTCTACAACCCACACTGTTCGCCTATTTTGGGTTGTATTTTCTTCCTAACTCTTTGTATGATATTTCTTAGCACAATCTTCGTGATGTGACTCATTATATTAATTGTTCGATGTTAATCACATTCTAAGGCTCCTGATTTCTTTGGGATTGCAATAAATATAGAATTACATAATTCAGGAGGTATATCTCCAGTATCATATAATGTGTTCAGTACTGGCACCTTGCCGTCTTGAGAGACGATAGTTTGTTACATTGCAGTTGAAAAAGGTTAACAGCTAAAACCCATGGCGGTAGCGAGTGTGACTAATCTGACCAATTCGTGCTGTAAATGTTCGTCCACAATGGTTGCATGTGAACACATAGTCATTTCCATCATCATGCACCATCTTACGTCTCACACGCTCGGTGTGTGACTTATCTGCAATAATTTTCTCCTTTGCCTTTATTCCATTTCTGATCTTTGCCTTCCATACAACACGATCAGCGGCAACTTGCTCCCAAGGTGCAATATCAATGTCTGTATCAATCATGTTCCGCTTACACACATCCTTGTATCGTAGTAGAGGCCGACCCTGAAATCTCTTACCCGTCTGTAATTCACCAAAAAAGATGTCCTTTGGTATTCTACCACCATCCATCCTCCTAACGTGTCTTATCCATCTAAGTCTACTAAGACAGACCATGGATCAAACCGTTAATCAACCCGATCTTTCCAATACTTCAGTATTTGTGATTTTGTATTGCCACTTAATACCAAGTATTCTTCACAGACACCGCATATGAAAGCTGTTTAAACGTTTTGCTTGGTGTGAGTAAGTTGACCAGGTTTCACTGCCATAAAAAAGGGTACTAAGGACACAGGCGTTATACACACAAATTTTTGTTTTGGCAGTAAGCTTCCTGTTCTCCCAGACTCTTTTTGCTAACATGTTCATTGTTGTTGCTGCCTTACCAATCATGATGTTGATTTCCTGATCTAGGGATAATTTGCTACTTACCTCTGATCCTAGATATGTAAAATGGTCTACTATCTCCAGTTCTGCGTCGTCAATAAAAACATGGTAACCCATGTGCACCTTGTGACATAATCTGTGTCTTCTTTTTGCTATTTGTTAAAACAAATTCAGAACAGGCATTGGAGAATGCAGATAGTTAACGTTGCAATTCTTCCTCAGAGTGGGTCGTAATTGCAGCATCATCTGCAAATGCAACTTTCTGATCAGTACCCTCCTAAGTTTGGTTTTGGCCTTCAATCTCAAAGCATTGTAGAGGCCGCCATCTGAGCGTGAGTGAATGTATATACCACCATCCTGATCACGAAAGGCATATTTCAGTAGAAGTGAAAAATATATTCCAAAAAGGGTGGGAGCTAGTACACAACCTTGCTTAACTCCCCTCTTGATTTCAAACTCTTCAGAAGTTGCACCATCAAACTTGATTATTATACCCTTCATGTCTGTGTGGAATAATTCCACAATCGACAAAAGATTTGGCGGGCAGCCGATCTTCATTAGTGCCTTGAACAGACCATCACGACTGACCAAATCAAATGCCTTTGTGAGGTCGATGAAGGCAATAAATGGTGGTTGGTTCTGTTTACGGCATTCTTCTTGCATTTGTCGCAATGAGAATATCATATCAATGGTAGACCGGTTCTGTCGAAAGCTGCACTGTGATTTGGGATAGACTTGATCTCCCAGGAATTGAAGTCTGCGGAGAAAAATTCTGGCAAATATTTTCCCAACAATACATAGAAGTGTTACAGTCACTCCGAGCCTCCTTGTACATTGTTACGATGATTGAATCTTGCAATCCTGTGGGGCTTGTCCTTCCCGCCAGCATAACTCTAATAGCTGGTAGATCTATAGAGTGAGTGTCTCTTGCCCACTCATGATAACCTCTATTGGAATCCCATCCTTACCTGGAGCCTTGCCAGATGCAAGTTCATTTATAGCACACTTAACTTCTGTTATGGTGGGAAGTGTGTACTGGTCAAGAGTTGGCAGGGCCTCTATAGCGTTGAGCGCATCATCCGCTGGTTTGATATCGCTTGCGTAAAGCTCCTAAAGCTCCATATAGTACTCTACCCATCTATCCATCTGCTGTTTCGTATCAGTGATGATTTCTCCAGTCATGTTTTTTAATGGTGCACTTCTTTAAATTATTGGACCACAGGCCTTCTTTATCACTTCATACATGCTTCTGATGTTTCCCTTATCACTTGCATTTTGAATGCACTCGCATAATTTGATCTAATAGTCGTTTGCTGAATGTCTGACAGCCTTTTGTGCATCCTTCTTAGCTTGTTTAATCTCACCGAGAGTGTTTCAAGTTGTTCTTTCCTTGTTTCTTAAGACAGCTATTTTCGTTCTATTAATCAAGGACTGCAGTGTATGGCTGTTTGCTGCAAACCAGTCCTGTCTCTTTTGATCCACAGTGCCATAAACCCCTACCGCTGTTTTATAGTTTCTTTAGTTAAGTATATCCCACTTTTCATCTGCTGTACAATTTTCTGTTGTATCAGTGAAAGCGTTTCAAGTTGCTGTTGGAGCTCAAAGCACTTATCAGGATCTTTGGTGTTGAGAATATTAATCCTGGGGATAAATTAGTGTTTAGCAGTCTATCCCTTGCAACAACCAAACAATGATCCGTATCACAATCAGCACTGTGGTAACTTCCAGTTATCAATGTTTGGTTCAGATGCTGTCTCTGTGTGATGAAGAAGTCCAGCTGATTCCAATGGCCGGATCTTGGGTGCTTCCATGTGACCGTATGCCGCTCGTTTTTTTTTTTTTTTTAAAAAGGAGTTTCTAATACATAGGTCATTCCTGATGCAATGCTTCAGGAGCCTTTGTTCATTTTCATTCATGCGACTAATGTTGTGTTTTTCAAGGTACACTGGCCATGAACTCGAGTCTTTGCCCACACGCGCATTGAATTCACAGAGCATATAAATGTAGTCGGATTTTGGAACTGCCTTGATCACAGAGTCTAGCTCCTCATAGAACGAATCCTTCACATCATCAGAGGAAGTGAATGTCGGCGCATATGCAGTGATAATTGTGGCAAAAGCACAAGAGGTTGCCAAGCGCAGGGATAATAGTCTTTCATTACCTCCAGCTGGAATTTCAATCATTCCCAGTAGCGAATTCTTTACTGCAAAGCCCACACCATCTTGCCTTTTTACTGCCTGTCCTCTACCAATCCAAAAAAAAAAAAAAAAGATGTAATAGTTTTCCCCGAGTGACCCATCCTCAGCGAGGCGAGTCTCCTGCAGGCCAGCAATATCAATGTTAAGACGATTGAGTTCGGCATCAATCACAACCGTTTTTCTCACATCATCAATATTCATCAGATCAGTGGAAAATCCTGGACACAAGGTTCTTATGTTCCAGGTTGCAAGCCGTAGTTTAAGGTTTCTTTTATTCTTTTTAGTGTCTGGTGCATTGGTTTTACAGGCCGCGATGCCGATTTTGTCCTATCCCTGAGCACCCATTGAAGCAAGCAGACTGTGGTGGATCAGCGCCCAGTTGGCCCGGGGCTGCCCAGCTTGAGGCGGGCGGTAGCTGCTCAGTGACATCTGTAGGTGTCTCCCACCGTCAGAGGCAACCCGTGGCGCCCCATGCCTACGCCAATTGACAAGGACTTATAACCCGTAACTGCTACCTTTCGCTTTGATTCCGAGACCGGTTAAGACCAGAGATGGAGTTATACTTCTCCACAGCACAAAGCCTGGATTGAATTGTAGAGACTATGTGTTGCCCATGCAGCATGATCCCTCTCTCGGCCTGCCTAGTTTACTCCAGAGGAAAGGTAACACCAATGCATCTAGAACAAGAACAACTGCAAAAGCTGCAGAATCAGGAAAGCAATGCTCTAACTGTCCGCCTGTCGGGGCTTCCATCCTAGACCAGTTGCAAACCAAGGCTTTGGGTCTGGCCTGCCCTGCAATGACATTTAGTTCAGCAGTCTGGTAACTTGTTCTGTTCCATATTCTTCTAAGGCGTTGATCATTTCTGTTGAGATATTGTCTGAAACGGGGATCTTACCTGTTTTCATATGGTGAAGAGAATTCTGAACTTCCATCTTCAGAATTGATGATCATTCATTATTATTTCGAATATCGTACTGCTCTTCTCTTGTATCATCATAAATGTTTTTCACATAATCAGACCATGCATGTAAAATCTGATCTTTTTCTATTATGATGTTTCCATCATTTGTTTTTAGGCAGCCTGTTTGATGTACTTATTCTTTTAATAGTAAGCTCCTGAATTCTTTTGTGCATTACTTTGGTTGTATAAACTAAAACAACTGAATAAATTGTGTGTGTGTGTGGGGGGGGGGGGGGGGGGGGTCAGATAGAACTACAAAAGATGTGATTTTTAAGAGCATGCATCTTTCCTATTGCAACATCCGCCTGTGAGACCTGGACACTTACTAAACAAGCTGAATAGCGCATAAATGCCGTTGAATATAAATGTTATAGACGAGTTCTAAGAATATCTTAGATAAAAAAAAAAAAAAAAATAACAAATGAATCCATACGACAAGATTTGAATATTGATGGATTGTGGCTGTTAAAGACGATAAAACAAAGGAAACTGAAATATGTTGGTCACTTGAAATGTCATAAAAGTTTGGAGAGAGCAATAATCAAGGGGTATATGCCCAGAAAGAAAGGAAGAGAAAGACCAAAGAAAAAATGGATGCAGAGTGTGGCGGATGATCTCCAGATGGGTGTATCGGACGCGGGACATCTTGCTTATGATCGAGAAGTTTTCCGAACGGTTGTTATGGGAGCGAAGCTCTACAATGGACGTGCTACTGATTGACTGAACAAATAAATAAATGAATTAATTTGGTATTTTTACTGTTGTGTTGTTTTTCATTTTCTATGCAGTTTTTCTCGAGCCACGCTTCTTTTGCCTCCTTACATAATGTTCCCACTGTTCTGTGAATCTCGTCATATTTGTCAGGATTATTTTTGTTGTTCCTTCTTGTTTCCATTAGGTTTAAAATTTCTTCAGTCATCCATTTCTTACGAATACTTTCGTTAATATTGGAATAGTATTTTCTGAAGCCAAACTGATTGAATTCTTCAACATTTCCCATTGATTATCCACATCTTGAAATAGGATCTCTAGGTCAGATAATATATCAAATCTGTTCTTTACGTCTGTGTTAAAATTATCTTGCATTTCCTTGTCATTTTTTAATGTACACAGATCATATTTAGTGTTTCCTGGTGTATACTTGACTTTCTAGATGGATTAAAGGTGTGATAATTTACACATGACAGTCATAGAGACAGGAAGTCTGAATTATGATAGGGAGAGATTTCAAAAGACTGTTATAGAGAAAAGTTATGTATAGGACAGACCACTGGATGAATCATCGTCATGTGCCTCCTCAACTGGCGTAGGCAATAGTGCATCTCAACAGATATTGCTTTTTGTGTGTTCTGGATCTATTTTGTTGATGTTATTTCTCCAGCAGAGCGTCTAACGTCCACCTCATTTATCTTGTTTCTTCCCTGCCTCTTCTACCGCAGATCTTTTCAGTCGTCACGATGTTTTCCATTGCCTTGTCTCACTATCTGACCAATGAACGTTGTTTGCCACCTTCATACAGTTGTATACAATATTCTAAAAATGTTGTTAGTTACTATTGTAGTCGAAGGCATTCACAACATTCGTCCCAGCAACCACATTTCCGTTGCTGCCAAGTTCTTCCTAATTTATTCATTCACTTTCCACGATTCACTGCCATACGGCAAAATATGTTCTATTAAACATTTCAGTATTATCTTTCTTATATTCAACGACAGTGACTTATTGCATAAAATACTTTTCATTTTGTGAAATATACCGTTTGCTTAGACTGTTCTGTTCTTTTTCTCTGTCACTCATCTTCCATCGGATGTTTTGATTTCCCACAGCTATTTAAATTTTTAAACTTTCCTTAGCATATGACAATGTCGTGTTTTTCGTGTGTGTGTGTGTGTGTGTGTGTGTGTGTGCGCGCGCGCGTGTGTGTGTGTGTGTGTGTGTGTGTGTGTGATAGAACCATTGCTTCTGTGTTCGTGATTTTCAGAGGAAGTACTTTTTTTGCTCTCTCTCTCTCTCTCTCTCTCTCTCTCTCTCTCTCTCTCTCTCTCTCTCTCTCTCTCTCTCTCTCTCTCTCTCTCTCTCTCTCTCCATCTCTTCTTCTTCTACTATGTAGTTGTAGAACTTTTGTATTTTCCACGATCAATACTGTGCCGTCTGCATCTCTCAGATTGTTTCCATTATAATTCCAAACTCGCATTCTTTGCCTGCCTTTGCTGAGAGAGAGAGAGAGAGAGAGAGAGAGAGAGAGAGAGAGAGAGAGAGAGAGAGAGAGAGAGAGAGAGAGAGAGCTAAGGGGTGGCTAATTGGATTCCCGTGTTCTATCTAAATCAGCTGAGGAAGATTTGGAAGCAGACACAGGCGTGTGTTGATGTTTAACAATGGTATGTCCGCCCGTCGCTCAGAAAGTAATGGCAAACTACTCAACGTAAACTTGCTAAATAAATCACAGCCAAACAAATTCTAGGATTAATTGCGACGTACTGTAATGGACATGCAACTAACCTGCTTTTTTTATATATACTCCTTGCTTTCTCTGTTCTTAACTGCCCTCTGTACTGGCTGAATGAATTAAATGTCATCTACTGCCTTTAGTACCTTGCAGTGTAGGACAGGGGGAGGGGCGGGGGAGTCTAGAGCCTGATGGATTAAGGCTGCCTGGCTATTGCAGTCGCCGCGAACTGGGCAGATGCAGGTTAGGCAACAAGATTAAACACTCTACAATAGGACATAACTGAAACCTGCTTTGCGTTATTTCAAATTTCATGTTTGTGTCCCCTGATTTAATCTCCGTCAAAATGTATTCTGTCTAGAGATCAGCGAGCGCCCATTCTAATGGGTGGCTTAAGAACTACAGTCACGGCTCTGGTTTTGCTGCTGGTGTCATCGGCTGAGGGTGCTGCGATATCTGTCAATGAAGATGGCGACACTTTACAGGTAACGTTTGCGTGTTTTGTATGTTTAGACAGTGGCGTCACTGGGGTTGGTGTCACCCAGTGCGGTAAACTCTTGGTGTCACCCCTCTAGACTTTCACTATGGTCTTCTTCCGAGTGTTCCTGTACCATATATAATCGCATATAGTAATGTTTGTAAAATAAGTCAAAAAGTTAATAAGGACATAAGAAAGAAAACAAATTGAACAATATAACTTCAATACTTCAGGTAAAACATAAATAAAGAACTTCGACAAACTCGGACAAAGTTAAATTTTTGTTATTTAACATTAAAATTTATAAGATTAACAATGAACGGTTATGAAACCCGACTAGACAGAGCTATGTCTGCTTTGTCAAATTTGCAATTTTTTTATTTTGGTGTCACCCCTTGATGGTGTCACCCGGTGCGGCCCACACCCCCGCACCCCCCCCCCCCCTAGTGATGCCCCAGCGTTTAGAGACATTTCAGTACATGCCATGTAAGCTTATGTAGTCCACATATGTGTGTTGTTTCTGAACCGTCATTCCAGATTTGTGACATGAGTACACGCCCACGGTTAGGAAAATAACCCGATTGTTTCCCCTTGACTTCAAAATATGTATCTAATATTATTTCTTCTTTGGCAAAATCGCTCCTCGGTCATCGGTTTTGATTTTTTTTTAAGGGCTTGCGGTGTTAAATCGTCCGCAGCTGTATTTCGATCGCGGTATGCGGGAATGCGGGAATGCGGGAATACGAACTGAGTTCCCAACGCCTTCGCCACAAACCCAGCAAGTTTGTTACCATAACAAGAAGCAAGGACAGGAAGGGCCCAGTGAGCTGAGTCCAGTTGTGAGCCGTGTTGAAATAGAGCTGAGTCCACTCGCCTACCGAAAATGAGCCCATAAGTTCCATCAGTTGTAGCTGCATCGGACTAGTTATCAGCTGTGGTTTCACACACACACACACACACACACACACACACACACACACACACACACAGACACACACACACACACACGCGCGCGCAAACACAGAGAGAGATATTTCTCCTATACACATATATAGAGACAAATACATATAGATTTCACCCGTACACATGTAAACAGACACTTACAGGCATAGACTTCGATACACATATATACATACACAGATGTACACACATATACACCTCTCTATACGCATATAGACATACACACATATACTCACGGAGACTTCTCCTATAAACATATTGACACACACACATACACACAGAAACTTCTGTACACATATAGACATACACAGATATACACACATATACACAACTCTATACGCATATAGACATACACACATATACTCACGGAGACTTTACCTATAAACATATTGACACACACACACATACACACAGAAACTTCTGTACACATATAGACATACACAGATATACACACATATACACCTCCAATACACATATAGATATATCATATACACACATAGACTTCTCCTATATAAATATGAAGAGTTAATCCCTAGCCGGCCTTTTTTCATTGGGAGGAGACAACCCACTTCCATACTGTGTTACAGAAAGCTGTATTATTATTTCCACTGGAACCAGTTTTTCACCCAAGTTAACGCCCGTTTACACAGCTTCCACGTGTGTTCCGCCGAATGCGTTCGTTGTGCGTGTGTAATTATTCAGCATAATTATTTCTTTCTCTTCTGAACATTAGCCATAATAAGAAATAATAATCAGGGTATAATCATAGCGGGCATGATACAGAAAATAATAACGTATTTAATAATAGCCTGCGATTGATTCTGTAATAGAACAATTACAGTAGCAGCTGTAGTATAAGTGCAGCAATTTTGTATCTTTGTAATAGGTGTTATCGTTTTCAACAGTTACGGTTATAAACGGGACAATTTTTTTCTTCTTCAGATAATGGATTTATTAAAATTATTTAATTACGTTCTCCAAGCATTTATAATTTTCATATCACACTTTCCGACTTCGTACAGTGACGTAAAATTTATAGTGGTCTTGTTCATATCGTGTAGGTGGGTTATATTTTCCTGCTATTTCTGCTTTTGTATTTACAAGTGAACATTACCTGTACATTTACCTTACGATTGTGATGCATAGACTTTTGTTCTCGTGATGATATATTGCATAATCTTACTGTGGAGCCATCTGGGGGCAATGCTATCTTTAACGTGCTTTCATTGTCGTTGCTATGATTCATATATTCTATTAATCGTAAGATGCGCTCATTTTTTTTTTTTTGGGTGTGCATTACAGTTAGTAAATCATCATCATCATCATCATCATCATTATCATCATCATCATCACATCATCATCATCATCATCATCATCATCATCATCATCATCATCATCCAGTGGCTTGTTCTATATAGAACTGTGTCTCCATAAAAGTCCTTCGAAATGTCCCACTGTCATAAGCTGTGTGTCATGCATAAATTATCTTTGTCATTTAAAATCCATCTACGTTGTTCTCTTCTTCTCTGCTTCCTCTGTATACCTTTTCCAGTCATTCATGTCATTTTATGCCCAACATAGTTAACTTTAGTCTGTTGTATTTGTCTTAATAACCTGTGTTCTTCAGTATTGAGCTCTCGCTGGGTTTATGTGCTACTACAAGTAACGTGTATGAACTACGCTTGAGTTCAAAAGCGAGCGAGCGCAAAAATATAAATATATGTGTTAAGTATTAATACCGTTATCTAGGATAAGTGAGGCGTAATGATTTACGACATACATTTTGGTCTTTGACAGCAATTGTCTGTGATACTCAACATCCTGCTGTCTGTCTTGTATTGAACTACCTTCCCCTGTCCCAAAACAATCTTTCGAAATTTCTGTATTTCCTGCCTTTTGTTTATGTTATGTATTAATTATCTCTCACGTGTTGAATCCATTTATGCTGTGGCCTTTCTCTTTTCAGCTTCTCAAATACGCTTTCCTTCATAATATTTTTTTTCTAGACTTCCATGCATTTTTACAAGTCCAAAATATTTAATTGTCCTCATTTTTGTTTGTCTTAATAATCAGTCTTTGTGGATATTGCGTTTTTCCCCTGTGTTTTCCTTTCCGTCCAGTGAAGTTTTGATACTCTTCTGTAACATGTATACTCGGGAGTCTCCGTGGCGACGTGGTCAAGCCGTTTGCCTCGCGCTCCGAAGGTCGTGGGTTCGATTCCGGTCTACGTCTTTCGGTTTACGAGTGCATTTTTCTCGGAGACTTCTGGGGGTCGTCGCTGGAGATACGGAGTTCTTGCTTTGGGCGACGCTTTCGGCAGACCGCCCTGCAGAAAGGCACCGAGCCATTATGGGATAAAACCCGGTGC
>OY992888.1:58001177-58196177 GCA_963921405.1 Cepaea hortensis
CAAGCACGAACAGGTCAACATTTTAGTCCAGCTGTCCGGTGTAGGTGTCGAACCGCTAACCTCGGCATTAGCACAACGGATGTTTAAGAACACACGTTCTTACCCATTCGGCCATGTAGACTTGCAATAATAATAATAATAATAATAATAACAATAATAATAATAATAATAATAATAAGAAGAAGAAGAAGAAGAAGAAGAAGAAGGAGAAGAAGAAGAAGAAGAAGAGAAGAAGAAGAAGAAGAAGAAGAAGAAGAAGAAGAAGAAGAAAAGTCGGCGTTAAGAGGAGGGGAAGCAGAAGAAGAAAACAAAAAAAAAGACGAAGAAGAAGAAATATAAGAAGACGAGGAGGAAGAAGAAGAATGAAGAAGAAGAAAGGTCGACCTAAATTCCTCTGGCTCAAGACAAATACCCCACCCCCACCCCCTCCCGTCCTACACTGCAAGTACTATAGGCAGCAGACGACAGGACTTTCTCATCCACGCACCGACCATCGCGCATATGGAAACAGATAATACATAAGCTAGACAGACATAGAACTGGCTGACATAGAAATGGAAAACTCATAAACACGTCGTGAACGAAATTACTACACACAAACACAGGAAACTAGTTCTCCACTGGCTGAGAGTCAAGAGAAGTTTGGAAAGCAATCGATCAAATATACTAACTTTGATATCTGAATGATTCTGTATATGTATTTGAACAAGCTGTCAAATCATTTCAGTACATCTCTGCCTATAAAACGCATAACTATTGAGTCAGCGAAGTTGATACAGAGCTGTACTGAATGAGCACGGGCGGACGTGAGTTCGATACCTGGGCTCTTTGTCAGCGAAAGTGATGGAAAGAATGGCCATTTATTCCTCCATGCAGTCCGGCCTATCAAAGTGTCATGGAAACAATGGTCATCTATTCCTTCATCAGTCCGGCTTACAAAATGTCATGGAAACAATGGTCATCTATTCCTCCATCAGTCCGGCTTACAACGTGTCATGGAAACAATGGTCATCTATTCCTCCATCACTCCGGCTTACAAAGTGTCATGGAAACAATGGTCATCTATTCCTCCATCAGTCCGGCTTACAACGTATCATGGAAACAACGGAAACAATGGTCATCTATTCCTCCATCAGTCCGGCTTACAAAGTGTCATGGAAACAATGGTCATCTATTCCTACATCACTCCGGCTTACAAAGTGTCATGGAAACAATGGTCATCTATTCCTCCATCAGTCCGGCTTACAACGTATCATGGAAACAATGGTCATCTATTCCTCCATCACTCCGGCTTACAAAGTGTCATGGAAACAATGGACATCTATTCCTCCATCAGTCCGGCTTACAAAATGTCATGGAAACAATGGTCATCTATTCCTCCATCACTCCGGCTTACAAAGTGTCATGGAAATAGTGGTCATCTATTCCTCCATCACTCCGGCTTACAAAGTATCATGGAAACAACGGAAACAATGGTCATCTATTCCTCCATCACTCCGGCTTACAAAGTGTCATGGAAACAATGGTCATCTATTCCTCCATCAGTCCGGCTTACAACGTATCATGGAAACAACGGAAACAATGATCATCTATTCCTCCATCAGTCCGGCTTACAAAGTGTCATGGAAACAATGGTCATCTATTCCTCCATCAGTCCGGCTTACAAAGTGTCATGGAAACAATAGTCATCTATTCCTCCATCAGTCCGGCTTACAAAGTGTCATGGAAACAATGGTCATCTATTCCTCCATCAGTCCGGCTTACAAAGTGTCATGGAAACAATGGTCATCTATTCCTCCATCACTCCGGCTTACAAAGTGTCATGGAAATAGTGGTCATCTATTCCTCCATCACTCCGGCTTACAAAGTATCATGGAAACAACGGAAACAATGGTCATCTATTCCTCCATCACTCCAGCTTACAAAGTGTCATGGAAACAATGGTCATCTATTCCTCCATCAGTCCGGCTTACAACGTATTATGGAAACAACGGAAACAATGATCATCTATTCCTCCATCAGTCTGGCTTACAAAGTGTCATGGAAACAATGGTCATCTATTCCTCCATCAGTCCGGCTTACAAAGTGTCATGGAAACAATAGTCATCTATTCCTCCATCAGTCCGGCTTACAAAGTGTCATGGAAACAATGGTCATCTATTCCTCCATCAGTCCGGCTTACAAAGTGTCATGGAAACAATAGTCATCTATTCCTCCATCAGTCCGGCTTTCAAAATGTCATGGAAACAATGGTCATCTATTCCTCCATCAGTCCGGCTTACAAAGTGTCATGGAAATAGTGGTCATCTATTCCTCCATCAGTCCGGCTTACAAAGTATCATGGAATCAACGGAAACAATGGTCATCTATTCCTCCATCAGTCCGGCTTACAAAATGTAATGACGCTATCACATTACAGACCCATAGCATTAAACTACTTCAGGACAATACAAACATTTCACGTATTTCTAAAATGTGAATCCTGAATCCCTGAACGACAAGACCTGTCGAATCTCCGAGTGAGTGACGTCGTGTCGAAGTGGTTATGTCATCGTGTCGAAGTGGTTATGTCATCGTGTCGAAGTGGTTATGTCATCGTGTCGAGGTGGTTATGTCATCGTGTTGAGTGGTTATGTCGTCTTGTCGAAGTGGTTATGTCATCGTGTCGAGGTGGTTATGTCGTCGTGTCGAAGTGGTTATGTCATCGTGTCGAGGTGGTTATGTCGTCGTGTCGAGGTGGCTATGTCGTCGTGTCGAGGTGGTTATGTCATCGTGTCGAGGTGGTTATGTCGTCGTGCCGAGATGGTTATGTCGTCGTGTTTGAGGTGGTTATGTCATCGTGTCGAGGTGGTTATGTCATCGTGTTGAGATGGTTATGTCGTCGTGTCGAGGTGGTTATGTCGTCGTGTTGAGATGGTTATGTCGTCGTATTGAGGTGGTTATGTCATCGTGTCTAGGTGGTTATGTTATCATGTCGAGGTTGTTATGTCGTCGTGTCGAGGTGGTTATCTGCTGTTTCTTACTCAGAAGGTCGTGCGTTCGTTTTCGGATCCCGTCTTCGTCTTTCGATTTTCGAGTGCAGTTTTTGTTTTTCCGAAGAGATCCTGGGAGTCGCCTCCGGAACTACGGAGTTTGTACTTTATTCGACGCTTTCTGCAGTTGGTTGGCTGCTCTGTGTAGAGTGACCTGGCTATATGGGATATAATCCGATGGAGATTTCTTACTAGAAATATATTTAGTAAACCAGAAAGTCTCCATGCCAGAATACGATAGAAACAGGCTACAGTAGGTTTGATGGCTAAATGCAGTCGGCTGGCATCAAATACAGCAATCGATTCACCAGATATAGCAACTTATATATAACCTGAACCCAGGACCGGTAGATGAGATGTTGACGCACTGTATAATGATGGCTGACGCACTGTATAATGATGGTTGGTGATTATGTCACATATAACCTGAACCCAGGAAACGAAGTGTAAAAACGTCCCATTAGAGTAACTCTGATAGGCAGAGTTGCAAAAGACCCGGAACACAGAGGAACTTCAGAACACCCGTGTATCATTTTTCCTTTGGCTACAAATGTACAGTACAGAAAGGCAGATGGAGAACGTATGATCAAAACAGACCGGCACAGAATTGCTTTGTTTAGGCCAGGACTTCGGTATGGTATTGTCAGTTTCAAAAGGAGATCGCCTTTTTGTGGAGGGTTTCTTGCTTATGACAATGAGACTCCTTAAATGTGGATGGTATATTATTCTTCGACATGCATAGACCCCTAGTCCATTAAGCGATGATGAAAACTAAGTTTCATTAATGTCACTCACTTCATAATTGGGGAACAAAATATCCATCTTTTTATTAGATATGAGAAGCCTGTGTTCAGTATCTCTCACTTTTTCGCAGGTGTTACACGTACCTATCTGAATTTATTTCCTATCATATTTTTATTAGTTCATAGCTACAGTGATTTTCTCGGAAATTTAAACATTAAACACATTTTAAAAATCATATCCTTGTAAACTCCGTGTGAATCTCCTAAATCAGCTATGTCATGATCTATTGCTGCGATTCATCCCCAGATGAGACTGGCAAAGTACGCCAATCACATAGAGAGAGGACTGCGACTAACAGAGGGAGTCCACGGTGTTCCAGTTGCTATTGATAATCTTTTTGATCAGATCCTGTCACTTCCCTCAGGTATATCACCTCTTGTATATGCTCGTATATGGTAAAAGTGTTACTTACCATAATCCACACAACTTTAAATATGTTAAGTGAGTTTCTAAAGCAGACAGCCATTGGGGTGTGAAGTTTTAGGCTGCGACTTATGATGTGTGGTGGCCACTTCCCTTTCTCATTGCCTTACCTGCTCACATAATTCCCAGAATATTGCCTGATATTCATTTTACGAGGCTAGGTTAACTCCATAACCGTAATGGTAGACACTAAAGTCTTAGAAAGAGCGTCCATGCCCAGTTTCCACGCTCTACTAATAAAGAATCATATCTGCTGGGCTGGTCACTTGACACTTGGGAGACTGCTGACAAAGACCGAAATTCGTAGCGTACATCGTTACGCAAGGGTTTAGTAACTTGTGAAGCAAACATGACTGTAAGAGCTGTGAAAAACAGGCTGGACAAAACATCACTGCAGGAGATTCTCTTCGTGGAACGTCAAGCATTCTTTGCCCACTTGGTCAAAGAACATTTCGAGCCAAAAAGGCCTTACTAGCCATCTCAGAGCTCACGGCTCCAAACTTTCAACCCTACTGGATGAAATGAATGGTCATCATCATTCTTCATGGAAAAACATTAATATTGTGTGTGTGTGGGTGTGTGCGTGCGTGCGTGCGTGCGTGCGCGCGCGCACACACACAAGAATCATGTTTTAGCTAAGGATTGAATCCGTATTACTGTCTTTGCTGGCAAGCGTATTAGTTAACCACTATGCCAATCAAATGAACCACAACTACTACTATCACCTTTACTACCGTCGCTAGCACCACCACTACCACAGTCACAATCATTACTTTCACAATCACCACCATTACCTCAACCATGACCGCAACATGCACCATCATCACTACCACCACCACTTACCGACACGCCACTACTACTATCACCGCCACTGCCATATCACTACCGCCACTGTCACCATCACAACCACTCCCTCAACCACGACTACCACAATCACAATCATCACTACCACCCCCACCGTTACGACTACCACCTTTATCACCATTACTTAGCAACCAATACCACCACTGCCTTAGGCATGAACACTACCACGACCACAGTCATTACCATCACGACTATTACAACCACGAGTACAAGTACCATCACCACTACCACAACCACTACCACAACCATCACAGCCACCACCACTACTGTCATCACCACTACTACTACTACCACCACTACCAAAATCACTACCATCGCTGCTTCCGCCATCACACCCTTCACAACATATGCACAGTAATCACCACATCCACCGACGCCAACATCACCATTCCACACTATATAACTGACTACTGGTCAGTCTAAGCATAGCGTGCTGTGTTGTCTGTATTCAATTAGTTGAACTGCGGTAAAGTTGTGGAAATGTAAACAATATAAAATAACACAAAGTAATGCAGCTTTACGGGGCAGAATTACGAACAATACAAGGACGTTGCGGCGACTAGCATTCATCAACACACAAAAACATACACAAAACACAACATATAATCACGAAGAAGACCCCCTAATGACTACATTAAATCATAAGAACGGGATGAGAAGAATAAACAGATGAAAAAATGAGGACAATGAAGAGAAAATGCAAATTTGAAAAATAAGTTTTAGTTCTTATCTTAGAACCCCAGGCTATGATACTAACATAAATTTCACTTGATACTCTTATATAGACAGCCGTGGTAGTCTGGGTCATGAGAACCGAGATAGGGGATGGTAACGGTTCAGTGAAGATCCCCGGTAAATGAGTGAAAGTGGTACATGAAAAAAATACGGGAAGGTTGGTAAGGCGGGAAACTGGAAGCAATTGGGATGCGATGGCGGTCTGAGAGTGAAAACTAAGGAGTCCCCCGGAGGGAGGGAGAGAGAGAGAGAGAGAGGGGGGGGGGGGGGGGGGTTGGTATAGTACTTGTGATGTGCTAGATGGGATATGCGGAATTAGAAGATCTAAAAATACCAGGTTTCACTCATAATTTTCCATATGAAACAGGGTCGGTAGGGTTGATTGTTAAACCACGTATTGCAGGATCAAATCCCTCGATACATTGTGCTATTGGGATTGTATAAGATCAGACCACCGGTAATACACATGTATATTACAACAATATAAACAAAGCATATGAGCAAAAGAAAGAAGGAAAGAAATGCAAATAAATTAATAAATGTATAAAGAAACAAAGAATGTGATGAAATAAAGAAAGAAAGATGGGCAGCAGGCAGAGAAAGAAGGAATAGTAACTCTGAGAAACAAAGAAAGGAAGACAGAATGAAAGACAAAATTGCAAATAAAGAAAAAGCTAGAAAGAAAGACATATCCAAAGACAAACAGAAGAAGAAGAGGAAGAAAAAAAAGACGAAGAAGAAGAAGAGAGAGAAGAGAGAGAGAGAGAGAGAGAGAGAGAGAGAGAGAGAGAGAGAGAGAGAGAGAGAGAGAGAGAGAGAGAGAGAGAATGAAAGCACAGAGAAAAAAAATGGGAAAAAATCAAAGAAAACAATCTAAATTTTAAAACAAAATAGCAGAGGACGGATATAAAATTAAAAAAAAAAAAAAGAACATTTCCAAGAAACTTAATAGGTTGTTGATCTCAACATCCTGCAAGGGCCATGCATTATGTTTGTTATTTAGATTTCTAAGCGCACATATCACAGAATGTGCTGGAAGTCTTCTAATTAGAACAACATTTCCCCGTGGAGATGAACACCTTAAGTCTGTGTATCTTTTTGCAGACGACCAGGGACAGAATGTAGATTCTGAATGCCTTAACGGGAATGAACTCTCAGAGATGGACATGTGTCTTACACCTTCCCAGGCTGGAATGTTTACATCAGTTAGGTAGGTCAGTTTGTTTATTTATGCACGCAGCATCTTTAATTAGAAGCCTCGTTCATGCCAACTATTCAAAAAGTCTGAAAAGACTTACTTCTATAGTCTAATGCTTTATATTCGTAGTTAACATGACATTCTTGTGAACGGGAATCTGAGGCAGTCAGTCAGAAAAAAAAAAACATCGAAATTAATTGATAGGACTCACAGATAATCTTCTTCACAATGTGACACTATTAATTAATGATGCTACCTTATTTATTGAGCCACAGTAGAAACATTTCAGCTCTGTTCACGAACACACTAGCATCTACGAGGTTTTTAATGTGTGTATAACAACATTAAATCTCACTATATTACTTTGCCAGTGCAGAGAGTATACGGTCTACTCTAAACAACGCTCTTTATTTATATAACATCTTAAAAAAAATATTGCGCTTTAACTGCACATGACCACCACGGTCCATTAGATTGCCCTGTGCTAAAACATGACATCGTAGAGGACTCTCGTATTGGCATTCTGGCAGCGGCCTCATGCATAGTGTACCTGTGCGGACTGTTGGTGTGTCGAGATTCCTGTCTGTTCCACTTTTCACATGAGGCAGTGAGGAGCATTTTGTATGATATTCACTGGCACAGGGGCGGAGCATAATGGGGTAACCCTTTGCCGTGAAGTTGGAACTGCGACTGACTTACTAACTTATATAAATGAAATGCCAATTGAAGAAACATTTGAAGCATCTAAGACGGTTCATGCCGGCTTCCTGGCCTAGAGGTTAGCAACTTTTCTCCGTAATCTCGTATACTCTCGTGGGTAACGTCATGACGGTGAGAATCAGCAGTGGTTCGAATCGCGTCGGTAACTTAGGGGTATGTGAGCCGGCCGCTCAGAAAGCAATGGCAAACTACTGAGCGTAATCTTGCCAAGAAATCAACAATCAGCTGAAAGATGATGGTGTTGACAGCGATGTCCTGTAAAGGATATGCAAAACATTTATTTATTTAAAGTCGCTTAAAAGTCGACAAGGTCGACTTCATTGCACCGGGTTTTATCCCATATGGCTCGGTCTCTTTCCGCAGCACGGAAAGCGTCGCACAAAGCACGAACTCCGTAGCTTTTAGCGACAACCCACAGGAGTCTCCGAAACATTTAACTCGTAAACCGAAGGACGCGGCCCGGAATCGAACCCACAACCTTCGGAGCACGAGTCAAACGGCTTGACCACTTCGCCACAGAGACTCCCATAATTATTTATTTAAGACGGTTCATAAATACACACACATGTGTTGTTTGGCGTTGGTAGAAGTAGAAGAAAGAATTGGAGACTAGAGGAGATAATAGCCAACATTAAACACGTGTACTGTGACG
This sequence comes from Cepaea hortensis, assembly GCA_963921405.1. Lineage (NCBI taxonomy): Eukaryota > Metazoa > Mollusca > Gastropoda > Stylommatophora > Helicidae > Cepaea > Cepaea hortensis. The sequence goes on from OY992888.1 coordinate 58,009,606, forward strand.
CATGGCAGTGTGTGTCTAGTTGGTTGTGTGTTGGAGTACACTTGCTCCTTCAGCGAGACGCTGTGGTCATTTGGAGGTGAAAGGTTCCAATCCCGGTCGGCAACTATAGCTTTCAATGTTGTCGAGTATGTCCTCTAGTCTCTACTTCCTTCTGCTACTTCTATGAACGCCAAACATTACATGTGTATTTATTTATAAACTCAGAGACATAATACAATGGTATGGAGAAATAACATCAATAAAATTGATCCAAGACATCATATTTTTGTTGTATGTAAAGTGCTTGGAAGCCTTGGAGATGTGCTTTTATAGAAGAATACTGAAAATTAATTGGACAACCAAAATGAGCAATCTGGACATTATGAGGGGAACTAAGTCGCAAAAACAACATATCATAAACATCAGAAAGAAACAGTCATCATTTTTTGACCACATTATGAGAAGACAAAATCTGGAACACGTGACAACCGGCTAGATTTATGGGAAGAGAGGTAGAAGAAGACAGCGTGAGGAAATTCTTGATAGCATTGTGTCATGGCACGAAAGAGAGTCAACACACGAACTTGCCGTCGGAGCTCGCAGTTTGTGGATTGCCCATGCCAGCCGGCAAGGCACTGGATGATAATGATGATGTGTGCGACTTTCATTAACCTTTTCCAGGCATTCGTTGTTAGTTACTCTGGCAGTCCAAGGTATATGCAACATTTTTTGCACACACAAAATACAACCCCCCCCCCCCCCCCCCTCCCCGGATTCCATGTTCTTTCTAATTTGTTCTTTTACATTGCAATATTCACAGCTATACAGTGAAACGGATTCTGTATGACATTTAAGTACACTCTTTTAGACATTTAAAGTGAGTGACTTATTTTATACACACAGATCCGGAATGGGTCTTAAAATAATGGTTGCTGGGACTAAAAGATCATTACATTTTAAACATATTGTCTAATGTTTATTGTTTAATGTTCAGAAAGCAATGTCAAACTACTGAACGTAAACTTGCCAAGAGATCATAAACAGCCAAAAAGGCTGGGGTTGACTATGACGTCCTGTAAAGGATAAGCAACTAACTAATGTTTATGGGTGTCCATTTCATAGTGGCCTAAAGGGCTCAATTACCACAGGGGCAGCTGACGTCCTGGTCAGTCCGGCACAGCCTACACGGACTTCCCGTATTATTATTCTTTGTCTCTAATTCCTTCTAAATCGAAGCTCCGAGGGCATTGCTTTGCTGATCTGGCAGTTTCTGCAGCTTGTCTTGTTCCAGATTTAGAGGTGTTACCTTTCCTGTGGAGTAAACTAGGCAGGCCGAGAGAGGGATCATGCTGCATGGGCAACACATGATCTCTATATTTTAGCCCAGGCTTTGTACCATCAATCTTTATTGACGACGCCGAACTAGAGATGGTAGACCATTTTACATATCTAGGATCAGTGGTAAATGTCAAATTATCCCTAGATCAGGAAATCAACATATTGATTGGTAAGGCAGCAACAACAATGAACGGTTTAAGAAAAAGAGTCTGGGAGAACAGGAAGCTTACTGCCAAAACAAAAGTTCTTGTCTATCAAGCCTGTGTCCTTAGTACTCTTCTTTATGGCAGTGAAACCTGGACAACTTACTCACACCAAGAGAAACATTTAAACAGCTTTCGTATGCGGTGTCTGCGAAAAATTCTTGGTATTAAATGGCAAGAAAAAATCACAAATACTGAAGTATTAGAAAGATCAGGTTGTGTGACAGTTTATTCCATGCTCAGTCTTCGTAGACTTAGATGGATATGACATCTTAGGAGGATGGATTATGGTAAAATACCAAAGGACATCTTTTTTGGTGAATTACAGATGGGTAAGAGATCTCAGGGTCGGCCTCTACTACGATACAAAGATGTGTGTAAGCGGGACATGATTGATACAGGCATTGATAATGCACATTGGGAGCAAGTCGCCGCTGAACGTGTTGCATGGAGGGCAAACATCAGAAATGGAATAAAGACAAAAGAGAAAATTATTACAGATAAGCAACACACCGAGCGTGTAAGACGTAAGATGGTGCATGATGGTTGAAATAACCACGTGTTCACATGCACCCACTGTGAACGAACGTTTACAGCGCGAATTGGCCTTATCAGTCACATTCGCTACCGCCATGGGAAAAAGTTATTATGCCATTTTGAAGCACAAATTATCGTCTGTAAAGACGGCAATGTGCCAATGTAAATGTAAATTCCTTCTAAAGAATATTTCCTTGGAGAATAATTTATCAGAAATGCATAAACAATGACACTGTGAATGAGTTAAATATCTTGTGTTGAAGAGGTATCCACACAGTCTAACAGGTGCCTCTCTGTTTCCAGCGTTTCAGGTCACGCGAGCATAAGGAGACGTCGCCAGGCTTCAGCTAATGGATTCTCTCTGTGGAAGAATGGAGTCATCCCTTACTTGTTCAACTCAACCTTTCGTACGTTAACCTTTTGATTTTATTCTGTTACATTTATGTTATTTTGTTACTTGCATTTAATTCTGTAATTTTGTTGCGTGTCTGCAATCGATATTTTATTGTTTTATGTGTATGTTATTGTGATTTATATGTTCAAATTACGTTTATTTTAGTCTGTTACATATATTTTATTGAGTTATGTTTATTTTAGTCTGTTACATATATTTTATTGAGTTACGTATATTTTAGTCTACTACATATATTTTATTGTGTTATGTTAATTTTATTCTGTTATATATATATATATAATATATAACAAAAAGATAACAAAATAATATATATATATATATATATATATATATATATATATATATATATATATATATATTATTTTGTTATCTTCATTACCTAAACAACCATGAAAGATCTTGGAGAAAAGAACAAATGCGTCCATACTTCAAGAGCTGAATATTGAAGAAGGCTGGCTATTAAAGACGATAAAACAAAGAAACTTGAAATATTTGTGTCACTTGAAACGTCACGAAAGTTTGGAGAGATCAATAATGGAGGAGTATATGCCCGGGAAAAGAAGAAGAGGAAGGCCAAAGAGAAGGTAGGTGGCGGATGATCTCTAGATGGGTGTATTGGACGCGGGGCATCTTGCTTATGATTGCGAGGTTTTCCGGAAGGTTGTTATGGGAACGAAGTTCTGCAAAGGATGTGAAATTGAATGAATGAATCTGTTATATATACTTTATTATGTTATGTAAATGTTATTCTGTGACATATACTTTATTGTATTATGTGCACGTTATTTGTGATATATATCGTATTATTGTATGTGAATGATACTCTGTTACATATAATACTATATTGTGTCATGTGCACGTTATTCTGTTACTCATACTTTATTGTGTTATGTGCATGCCACTCGGTGACATATATTTTACTGTGTTATGTGCACGTTATTCTGTGATATATATATTATTGTGTTGTGTGCATGCATATCATCTTTCCCTCATCTCTATATTCACTGAAATCTGTTTCGTTCTCTTCCTAAGCTCCTCACTAGTAATTCTGTCATACCATTTTAGTCGCCCTTGCCACGGGGAGTGAGAATGAAAGAATGATTGAGCGAGTCAATCAATCACCAATCAACCACATGCACACCAAACAACGAGCGTCCTTGTCAGAACGAATGACAATTATTCACCATGTGGTAATGGTATCTCAATGACCGTCACTGTGGGTATGGTTATGAAGTGACAGGTATTTACTCTACATATTGTGCTGTCCTGGTGCCGAGTTTCTTTCCTGGCTGCTTTCATTCCCAAATGCATACTGATACTGAACTAGTCAGAAATACCAAAGAGCTGTAACACAATGGATCCCGTTACATTGTAATATACCTGGAAATTAAAAGGCTGACAGATTAGCAAAGGAAGGTGGTCAACTACTTCAGCCTGATGTAGACATACTTTAGGTTAAGGGGAAGGGGTTTATAAGAAGTACTTATAGATCCCGTGGGGAATCAGAGCATCCAGAAAGATAATGCATATTACCAACTCCGCCGAAGCGAATAAGCAGCTCTCATAGATTGTCGCCTTTATACGAGCCACTACCATATGGTCAGGAGATGTATTTATTTGTTTAAAATCGTTCTTTACAATGAACATCGTGAATGGGGTCAGGTCACTTCCAGTTAAAAAACGTAGGACCGCTTAGCCATTTTCTCTCTCTCTCTCTCTCTCTCTCTCTCTCTCTCTCTCTCTCTCTCTCTCTCTCTCTCTCTCTCTATCTATCTATCTATCTCCCCCTCTCTCTCTCTGTCTCTCCCCCCTCTCTCTCTATGTCTCTCTCTCACTCTCTCTCTCTATCTCTCTCTCCCCCCTCTCTCTCTATGTCTCTCTCTCTATCTCTCTCCCCCCTCTCTCTCTATGTCTCTCTCTCTATCTCTCTCCCCCTCTCCCTTTCTCTATCTCTCCCCCCCCCTCTCTCTCTATGTCTCTCTCTCTCTATCTCTCTCCCCCTCTCTCTCTCTATGTCTCTCTCTCTCTCTCTCTCTCTCCCCCTCTCTCTATGTCTCTCTCTCTCACTCTCTCTCTCTCACTCTCTCTCTCTCTCTCTCTCTCTCTCTCGCTGTGTCTCTCCCTGCCACATACAGTCCCTAGTGTGTAGGGAATACTGGTGATTGCGATTTGCTGGTAAAATATGAGTGCTATCATTTTCAGCTTCTCAAGACAGAGATGCCATCTTGGGTGCAATGTCCGAATGGGAGAAGACCACATGTATCACTTTTAGACCTGCAAACAGAGATGACACAGACGTTGTGGTCTTTCGGGATGGCAGAAGGTAAGTCGGATTGTACATGTTTTAATAGTTGTAGTAGTAGTAGTAGTAGTAGTAGTAGTAGTAGTAGTAGTAGTAGTAGTAGTAGTAGTAGTAGTAGTAGTAGTAGTAGTAGTAGTAGTAGTGGTAGCAGCAGCAGCAACAACAGCAGCAACAACAGTAGCAGCAGCAGCCGCGGTAGCTGTTGCTGTTGTTTTTAAAGAGAGCAAGTCTGAAGCAGATCAACACGTTTAGGTATCTGGACATAACAACACGTGGAAGAGGCCTTCTACTGCCTTCCACCCTCCAACACACGCCAATGTATTTGTAGACTAGTTTACGGTTGTCTGGATGTTTCAGCTAACAGCTAGGGACGCAGAGGTGTTTCCAAGGCACCAGGGCCGGGTTATATACTGCCCAAGACCTACTGACGCGTCCTCGTCGAGCGTCCTGGGCAACAGGTCCCTTCGGGGTCCTGGCTAAAGTCAGTAGGATCGCCGATTCCTCCGAAGTCGGAGAGTGCCTGCCTGTACGGCGAGGAACCACCAGTCTGCACACCAATAAGCCAGACATGGGACAACGGATACTCACGCAAAACTCAGGTCCTGTATGACATCACACTGATGTTGGACAACATGATGCCTTCATCCGACATACAGGACTTCGCGTTGGAGCTCAAGCCAACGAACACAAGCAAGCAAGCAAGATAATAGCTACAGTTTTCTCTGGCATGAGGTCGCTGATCTCACGCCAACCCTCCTTAGTCGCCTCTTGTGTCATGCATGTTAGTTTGAGATGCTAGTATTGTTTGCTTCCCTTGTGGGTTCTGGTAATATACAGGCGGTATGGAAGATGTTTTACAAAAGTAATATAGAACAGACCAAGCAAGATCTGCATTCGTTTTAAAGAAACAATAAAGATAGTCCCACATCAGATACAATACATGTCCCCCTGATATTGTGGGTAGTAAGGTCGCATACCTAGCCTGCTCCGATAAGTACAAAAATCAGAAGGTCCCGCGTAAAATTGCGCACGTTGAAAATCCCACGGTAACTAAACATCGCAAAGAGTAGGCCGTAACCGCTTCCCAGGCAAAATTGTTAGGTCAGCGAGTTACGGCCTACTCTTTGCGAAATTGTTAGGTCAGCGAGTTACGGCCTACTCTTTGCGAAATTGTTAGGTCAGCGAGTTACGGCCTACTCTTTGCGAAATTGTTAGGTCAGCGAGTTACGGCCTACTCTTTGCGAAATTGTTAGGTCAGCGAGTTACGGCCTACTCTTTGCGAAATTGTTAGGTCAGCGAGTTACGGCCTACTCTTTGCCAAATTGTTAGGTCAGCGAGTTACGGCCTACTCTTTGCGAAATTGTTAGGAAAGAATACCTACCCGAGGGTAGAAAGATCCCGTTACCTTGGATGGAAACTCTTTAGAAGAAGCAGACATTACACAAATGTAAAGCAGACTCATTAACCTGTTAGGCCCATAGCTATGCGTGACACACTTCTCTCGAAAAAAGAACAAAGAAGAAAAAGAAAATAGTTGCACTTCTGGCCAATTACATAATATTTCAATAGCATTAATGGTCGTTGATGTCCAGGTATAACTGTATATTTCAACTTGACGGACATATGTTCTGGCTTTAGTTTATGTTGTGTCATTTCTGCAGTATGTACCTGACGAGATGCAGCTAATATGACAGGCCATAAATCGTGCAATCTATTGTTTGTGTCTTTGTTATTCAAATTTACTACGGGAAAATATTGTTTTGAATTACAAACAAGACCACTGATAAGTATAGTAATTATTTGTATTGAGAAAGAAGCATATTTTATAACCTAATGTTCACTAATAACGTGTGTTTAGCAGATGTATCTAGTTTCTGTCTTTGTTAATGCTATGACTGTCTAATTTATGTTTCGTTTGTCATTGCTTGGGGCAAGAGGAGCCGGTATAGCACTCAATCAATCAGGTGTCGTCTCCCCAATGAAAGTTTGCTGCAATGGATCTCCAACACTGTCTGTCTCTCGCCTTGACAGTACACTCTGTCAGATTGATGTTCATCCGTCTCTTGATGTTATCTACCCACTTGTATCGTTGTCTACCTCTTGCTCGCTTACCCTCAACCCTGCCCTCCAGTAAGGTTGTTATAAGAGTGTTATGTCTTTTATCGTGGCCGAAATATTTCACTCGCCTCTTTTTTATTTCTTTCATCAACTCTCTCTTCATTCCCAGTTTTTCTATAACCTCTGTATTTGATTGTTTTTGTTTCCGTGAAATACGGCACATTCGTCTGTATATCCACATTTCCAGGGCCTCTGTTAGACTTTCTAGTTGTTTGTTCAATATGCAGGCTTCCGCGCCATACAGTAGTGTTGAATATACATAACATTTGACAATTCTGTTTAATGCGTTGTTAATCTCTCTAGATGTTGCTTGCTTGCTTGTGTTCGTTGGCTTGAGCTCCAACGCGAAGTCCTGTATGTCGGATGAAGGCATCCTGTTGTCCAACATCAGTGTGATGTCATACAGGACCTGAGTTTTGCGTGAGTATCCGTTGTCCCATGTCTGGCTTATTGGTGTGCAGACTGGTGGTTCCTCGCCGTACAGGCAGACACTCTCCGACTTCGGAGGAATCGGCGATCCTATTGACTTTAGCCAGAACCCCAAAGGGACCTGTTGCCCAGGACGCTCGACGAGGACGCGTCAATAGGTCTTGGCCAGTATATAACCCGGCCCTGGTGCCTTGGAAACACCTCTGCGTCCCTCTCTAGATGTTGATATTGATTTCATGCTGTTGAAAGCATTTTTGGCCCTTCCTATTCTCCTTTTGATTTCCATTTCACTTCTGCCACCATCTGTTGTACATATCCAAGATAGGAGAAACTTGTTATTTGTTCTAGTAGTATCTACTAGTTTACTGTGATGTTTATTGATGACCTGTAATTGTTTATGATTCTTCCATTGATGTTAAGTCCAGGCAGTTTGACTTGTTTAAAAATTATTTCTGTGTATATGTTGAAGAGGCTTTGGGACAACACACATCCCTGCCTTACTCCTCTTTTTATCTCTATGGGCGACTAATAATTATTTCCGCATCTAATAGATGCCACTTGTTCCCAGTACAAGTTATTAATAAGTCGGATGTCCATTCCGTCTACTGCTACTTCTTGAAGGCATGTAATTAGTCGTTCATGTTGTATAGCACTATAGTCTGTTTACTTTTGTCTGCCCCAATATAAAATTCCATATCTCAGTAACCAACTGAGGAAAAATGATGAGATTTAGCATATAACCTTATCATTATGTCCACCCAACAACAAAAAAATTTGTTCTGGAGATTGTACAGCAGATTTCAAAGTTTGTTTATATGCGGTATATAATTTACGGATCAGAGATGAAGTGCACATTATTAAATGTATTGCGACTTCACACGGGAACATTAGCGTTGAATAGTTAATTTTCTCGTGGGACATGGGATTGGCCTTATGACAAGAGCCTCGCGTAGTGGAACGGGCATTACTGTGAAACGTTTGTTAGCGAGAAATCACTAGTTTTTCACCAAAACATCAAAGAAATGTCGCCGCTTTCCATGATTTAAGTTGCTTTTGGATCTATCAAAGACATATTCCGTGGGTGGGGGTAAATATAAGACGGCAGTAAAAAATTTCATAATGATGCAACAGACAGTTTTCAGAATAATTGATCGTGAATGAAAGCATTCATTTCTCGACATACTATAGGAAATAGGCGACATAGTCATTTACACCGATGGGTCAGTGGTGAGAAACAGACGCAGTGGCTGGGGCTTTATTGCAAAGGCTAATGAACGAGTCTTGAAAAAGGAGAGTCTGGCATATGAGACTACGACCTCCATAATGAGAATGGAGGTGGAGGCAGTAACAGCGGCATTCCGGTGGCTAGAGGAGACCACTGCAACACACGTTGTATTCATTACAGATTCAAAGAGTATGCTTAGTAAGGTGGAGAAAGGAATGTTTCGCGTGGAATGGTTCTCGTCGCTTCAGAGGTCACAGATTGTAAGAATTGTATGGATATTTTGCCCTGGCCATGCGGGGGTACGGGAGAATGAACAGGCTGATAGGCTAGCAGGGAATGCATCTCTTGGTGGTAGTTTGCCTATGCACAAGGTGGAGGTGATCGTGCGCTTGTGGGACCAGGTGGAGAAGCGGAGGAACAGATTGAGACCCCATATGAGGAAAGAATGAGATTGCGGGGAATTGGCAGGGGTTCTGGAAGAATCTCAAAACTGAGAGTGAAGAACAGGAGAACTTTTAATCAAATAGCGGTGGGAAAGATTAGTAGTATGACACTTCGCTGGCTGTTGAACGTGGGAACGGAGCACGTATGGGAATGTCCCGAGTGCAGTGATGTCGGTTCTTAACTCAGCTCAACTGTGTGGAAATCAAAATAAATGTAACTTAACAACAAACTTAGAGTATTTAACTCTAACCGTAAATCAATTCTAATGTATGAGACAAATGCATGGAGAGCAACTAAAGTTATTACTGATAAACTACAGGCATTCGATAATCGGTGCCTGCGCAAAACAGGTCTACAATGATATGCCAGGATCACCAGTGTGCAGCTGATGGAGACCACTAGATACATACCAGTGAGCCAATGTGGAGCTGATGGAGAAGACTATACAAATACCAGTGAACCAACGGAGCTGATGGAGAAGACTAGACAAGTACAGGTGAACCAACGTGGGGCTGATGGAGAAGACTAGACAAATACCAGTGAACCAACGGAGCTGATGGAGAAGACTAGACAAGTACAGGTGAACCAACGTGGGGCTGATGGAGAAGACTAGACAAATACCAGTGAACCAACGGAGCTGATGGAGAAGACTAGACAAGTACAGGTGAACCAACGTGGGGCTGATGGAGAAGACTAGACAAATACCAGTGAACCAACGGAGCTGATGGAGAAGACTAGACAAGTACAGGTGAACGAACGTGGGGCTGATGGAGAAGACTAGACAAATACCAGTGAACCAATGTGCAGCTGATGGAGAAGACTAGACAAATACCAGTGAACCAATGTGCAGCTGATGGAGAAGACTAGACAAATACCAGTGAACCAATGTGCAGCTGATGGAGAAGACTAGACAAATACCAGTGAACCAATGTGCAGCTGATGGAGAAGACTAGACAAATACCAGTGAACCAATGTGCAGCTGATGGAGAAGACTAGACAAATACCAGTGAACCAATGTGCAGCTGATGGAGAAGACTAGACAAATACCAGTGAGCCAATGTGGAGCTGATGGAGACAACTAGACAAATACCAGTGAGCCAATGTGAAGCTGATGGAGAAGACTAGACAAGTACCAGTGAGAGCTGATGGAGGCGACTAGACAAATACCAGTGAACCAACGGAGCTGACTGAGAAGGCTAGACAGATATCAGTGAGCCAGGAGGTAAAGAAAACACGCTGACGTTGTATAAGCCACACTCTGAAAAAACCTGAGAAGAGTATAGCTAGAAATGATTTTGTTTGGAATCGACAAGGTAAATGAAATATAGGAAGACCCTAAACCACACGAAGAAGAGAAATAGAGTGAACAGAATAATATATGGAGGACATGGACGGAGCTGTATGGGATATCTAAAGCTAGGACAGTTTGGATTAAGTTGGTTGAGGACATATACCTTCATGTGGGATAAAAGGCACAAAAGGGTGTCACGGCCTCGAGGTTTTCCCAAGGTCACCTATAATTTCTGCTTTTCTGGGCACCAATTTCATATTCATCTCATCTCATAAAAACGGTGTATATTTAGAAAGCACAACAAAGACAACAACGTGCGCTTGTGTAATACGCAGTGTCATACCGACATCTTCTTGTTGTATGCACATTTCGTGATATTTGTTTTCATTTCCTGCTACATTGTTTATCTGGACTTAGCGCGTGTCATTGTGTTGCTCTTTTTCTCCGGGCCAGTTGTTACTTCAAACTGGGCATAAATTACACCCCACTTCAAGTGGCATGCATTACGGACTAGATCTCATCATCATCAAGTTCCCTGCCAGCTGGCGTAGACGTTCATGTCTCCCCATATATCTCGGTCTTTGGTGTTCTGGATCAACTTTGCTGATGATATTCTTCCATGCCACCATTTCAATCTATCTAGCATCATTTCTCTTGGTCGGTCCTGCCTCTCTTCCCATCGATCTTTCCAGTTGTCACGATGTTATCCAGTGCCTCACTTCTCATCACATGACCGAAGAAAGCTGTGTGTCTCTTTCTGATTGTTGTATATAATGTTTTAGTTTCATTAGCCTTTTTCAGACAATCGTCGTTAGACCAGATCTATATTTACAAAAAATAAAAAAAGGCTTGTAGCAAGAACATCTTATGAATATGTGATGTTTTAGGATCATCACATAATGTAGGCCTGTGGAATAGGTGGAATAGGTGGTCAGTCGTTCCCTCCCGTAACGAACGATGAGAGCTGACTTGGAATCTTCCTCCGACCCCACTCATGCCATTCCCAGAGCAAATACTAACCACTAGCCCAACACGCCCGTTTGCACATTTGTAGAAACCAATTGTTTAACGATGTTCAGTAAGGTACGTACGGGAACGGGTTGTGTTTGCTGTTTTGGCATGTGCTTGAGTCCGTGACGAAATAGATTCGCTTAACAAACAAAAAAGTAGGTTTGACCAAACACAAAGTTGGTTTGATCAAACAAAGTGAATGACAGAAAATATGAAGTAGGAGTGTGTCACAGTTATGGCTGAGAAGTTGTTAATATGGTAGCAGACATGTTATATTATAACACATTGACTTCTTCTTCTTCTTTCGTTCGCCTATGTTGTCTCTTGTATGAATCTAACAGTCTTTTTTAGTTCACTCAGCGGTCCATAGAGTTTATCTTCCACTGTTGTCTCTCTAGGCCAGAAGGTTTGCCTGGATATGTTGTAGTTTGGGCAATCCTGGAGTATGTGCTCTGCTGTCTGCGACGCCAAACCACATGTGCACATGGCTGAGTCACCAATATTGAATTTTGTATACATGTGGTTGCGTAATCTATTGTGTCCTGTTCTGAGAAGAATTATCTGTAGAACTGGACATGAGAAACCATGGTGGAGAATGGAATTTTGATCAGAGATGCACGTATGCCAAATTCAACAGCGCGGGTTAGAATGGAACTCCAACGACTTTCTTGGTTATACGTGTATGATAGGGAAGGTGAAAGTACTGGAAGATGAAGCTAAAGGAAGATGCAGATAAGTGAAGGCTTGCAGCCATGGTTATCAGTTATCAGTTATCAGTTGAGGTATCGTCATTGCACTCCGGACAGGTCCATTGGTGCTCAGATCCTTCCCCCTCCTCCCCCCCCCCAGCATATGCATCAGCGTTTGGTGGCTAATAGTGCCAGTTCTGTGTTGGTTGACTAGACACCTCGTTTTCCCGATATACCTCTCGTGTCTGACCGTGCCAATTCTTACTCCCAGGTCTCTCATCCTGCGATGTGGATTCACTGACGTCAAAGTCCTCTGTTCTCGACATCTCTTTAAGGGTGTTAATAACATCGGCACGATCCATGGGCTGGCCATCTGCAGGGGATGCAGAGCCAGCCAGTTTATCAGCTCGTTCATTTCCCTCGACTCCCGCATGTCCCTGGACGAAGATTAAGGTGAGCTTACGGACAACGGACTTCCGAAGCGAATCAGTCCACTTTCTACGCACAGATCCTGCATTGACCTTCCGAATCATGCTCATCGAATCAGTACACACACGTTGGTATAATACTGCGATTCTAGCCGTATGAAAGACTGTGTTACACTGCCATCACTTCCGTCGTCATGCTGCTCGTGGTCATGGAGTGGACACCACTGGATTCTTGAACGGTTCGGTCCGCTGAAAGGGCTGTAAATGCCCACGCACTTCTTTGCTTCTTTAAAACAGATCCATCTGTATAGATGAGCACTTCGGGGTTGTCTGAGTGTTCACTGATGAGCGCGTTGACCTCTGCATTGACAGCGGCAGGGTTCTGTTCTCTGCACCGTCTGTCAAGTGTGATAATGCAGGAGAAGGTGCACTTAAAAGCTGGAGGCACAGGCGCCCATTCATTGCCGGGGTTGATACTGGTAGGACTGCAGACCTGTATGTGACATCTTCCGCCCGACCCATCCATGATTTTCCCCTCTTTAGTCTGTCGCCCTTTTCTATGAATATATCTTCATGAAGAGAGTGCTGCTCATCTGCACTTATTTTTTAGTATACACGAGCTCTCCAGATCTTGATCCAGTGGTTCATTTTCGGGAAGTCAAGGAGGTATCTCATCGCTACACAGCTGGTGTCTCTCGTGCAGCCCAAAATGATGCGCATGGCTTCGTTTTGTACCCTTTCAAGTCTTCCAATCTGTGTAGGGCTGACAGTGAGGATGGACAGGGCATACTCGATTGGTGAAAGTACCAGTCTTTGGAATAGAAGTATTAACAGATGCCATGACTCTCATTGCTGACAAACCTTTTCGAGCTTTCGTTATGACATAATCAACATGATCTCTGAATGACAGGCTACTATCAAACCTCACGCCAAGATATGTCATCGACTGGGTTCTGTTCAAAATACTCCCATCCATTCTCACTGCCGGCAGGTCTGTTTTCACAATATGGTTGTTTAGGGAGAACCATGTAACCGATGCTTTTGCAGGGTTGACAAGGGCATCGGCATCAGCACACCATGAGGAAATTCGATCTACTTCGCCCCCCCCCCCCGCCCAACTGTTATTCAGTGATCGGCACCAGTATACGCGTTGAATAGTACTGGAGACAGTGGTGAACCCTGCGGCAATCCTGGACATATAGTTGTCGGCTCAGAAGACCAACTCCCACATCTTAGCACCACCTTTCTCTGGAATAGTACTGCGGCTATCCATCGTATATAATATCAAACTTTCAGTCTGAGAAGGGTTTGCATCAAGTGCTCGAAGGATACTTTATTGTATGCGTCCTCTAAGTCTACGGCAGCCGCACATATTTCTTCTCTGCTCTGAAACCCTTCATAAACGTCCTGAACAAAGACCGCCGCATTCAGCCATGGCTCTTTGTTGCATCTGTATCCTCCAAGTATGGGCGGGAAGCAGCCGCGTTGTTCCAAATCACGAGCAAGTCTGTGTGCTACAATTTTTTCCAGTAGCTTGCCAGCAGTGTTCTGCATCGTTATGATTCTGTAGACGCATATCTTGGAATGGTCTTTGTTAGGTTTTGGCAGTGGTAACAAGTAGCTGTGTAGCCTTTCTTCTTTGACCAGGCCCCTTTGGATACTGGTGTTAAATTATCTGACCAGTTCTTCCATGTCATCATCTGACATCGTCTGTAGGTCCCAATATCGGACGCCGTCTGGGCCTGGTGTAGTGTTGGGAGATTTCTTGAGAATTGCGCATAATGCCCCAGTAGGGATTACATATTCTTCGCCCGTCCCGTCCTCTTCGCACAACTGAGAGAGTGTCGTTGTGGTCCTCTGTCTGGCGGGATCGTCTTTCTGATCAGTCTGCTCTATGTAGCGTGCAAGGAGGGCCGTGAAGTCTGTGCCTGGAAAGTCTGGAATACCCCTCCGTTGTGCAGCACCGTTCATGCTCTTATGGAGGCGCCATAATGTTGTGAGAGACCGCTCGGAGCACACCTTCATGGAGAACTCATCCCATTTCTCGACCTTGGCCTGTTTGGCGCAGGATTTGAATAAGGTCGCCGTCCTATGGACCTCAGTCTTCAGGTTCGCCAACTCACCCTGTGGCATGTTAGCCTCTCTGGCTTTTTGCCAGTCTTTGACAGCCTGCCTTTTCCCCAGCCATGCGCTCTCGGTCTCACCGTTCCACCATCGTGGTTGCAACCATCTTTCTTGTCTCCTGCGGGAGGAAGTTAGTTTTTTTTCTTCTGATCTTGCGTAAGGTGTCTTGAACAGTGTTGTCATACGGGAAGGCATTTGTCTTGTTTTCCTGACTTCTGGCCCTGTCTTTCTCGATCAAGATGACACAAGGGTAGTGGCCACTATCGTGGTATCCCAGTGTGCTCCACCGGCACCTTGCTGCGATGGTGGGCGACACCAGGGTCAAGTCAATGACACTGTCAGAATCACGCTGGTCGTGTGACTATTCTAGTGACCTTCCCATCATCCAGACAGACTAGGGCAGCAGATACCAGAGCATCCTCCAGATCTTCTTCTTGTCTTTTGGTGGTGTTATTCCCCCATTGACTGCCTCTGGCATTGAAGTCCCCGCAGCAAATGATGTGCCTTTCCTCCATAACGAACAATCTCTGCCACTGTCGAACGTCGACCTTCCTGTTACACGCATAAACGTTATAATTACAAGCTGCACTGGCGTCATTATTCTTATTGCCTGCACTTGCAGGGCATCACTGTTCCAGGCGGACATATCGACATCAGACACCAGTATGTTGTCGCGGACCAGAATGGCCTGGCCGAGGTGCCGCCCGTTATAGAAGCCCTGAAACCCCGCGAAATTGGTTGCTCCATCGAAAAGCTGTGATTCTTGTAAAACCACAATATCGTTTCCGTAGAGTAGTTTATCAAGAATGGGTCGACGTTGATTAAGTGATGCACAGTTCCAGTACAGTACTCGAATGTGTCTGAAGCCCAACCTGTAACATTTTAACCGCGTTCTGCGGGCGCCGGCTCATTTACCACGCTGTGTCCTTGTTGGGCGTCGTCTGGTCGTCATGTTAGGCTTAACTATCGCCACCGGGCGCCGATGATACGCCGAAGGGAGTCCGGGCGCGCGTGCACGAACTCCATTTCACCTCGAAAACACACATAATCCACAAACATTTCGAAAAAACAAACAGCTTCTGTTTTACGGGACGAAGAAATGTGGCTGTGGTTGTAGCCAAATGCAGCCATGGTTTTGAATAGTGTATGCTCCCACCAACAGTTTCGTCTCTAGAATCGATCTTGCTTCATGACAATGGTCAAGACATACGTCTAGTGCATTGGTCACGTGTGACTCTAGCATAAACCCTGTATCAGGGCGGATTCGAATTTTAATAATTGGCATGGACTCCCAGGTCGACCCAGCCTAAAGTAGGTCCCAGGAAATGCCAACATCGCTTACAGAGTGCCGATACGTCTAACACAACGAGGGGGCTTCAAATTAAACCTGAAATGTTATTATTTTTGTGTGTGTGTGTGTGTGTGTGTGTGTGTGTGTGTGTGTGTGTGTGTGTGTGTGTGTGTGTGTGTGTGTGTGTTTTGGGTCAAAATATTTCGAAAAAGTATAGAACAAATATATCATTTGTCGATGTAGTCACCACTACGTTCAATGCAAGTTCTCCAGTGCCAATGGATTCCTGTAGAAAACAAAAATTCTCTTGGTCGCGTGTGTAACCACTCATGCACCACTGCCATTTAATGTTTCTCGGCTTGCTTGCTTATTATCCATGTTTAACATATAACAGTAGTATATGGTAATTTCAAGAGACGGAATGGCTAGAAACTCTGGCCACATACAAATAGATAATATGACCATTAAAAGAACGGAAACATACAAATACCTGGGTACAATCTTCAACTGCTCCAACATCATAAGGGAAGAAATACAAACTAGAATCAACTCTGGAAATAAGATATACTATGCACTACAACATCTACTAAAATCAAAGGCGCTATCTCGTAACACCAAAATCACAATATACAAAACACTGATCAGACCAGTTGTGCTGTATGGCTCTGAAACCTGGAGTACAACGAAAGGAGACGAAGCCTTGTTACAAACCTTTGAGAACAAAATTTTAAGACGCATCTTTGGACCCATTAGGGATACACAAAGTGGAGAGTGGAAAAGAAGAAGTAACAAAGACATTTATGATCTGTTTAAGTCCCCGCTAATCACTGGTATCATGAAGGCTAATAGACTACAATGGCTGGGGCATATAGAAAGAATGGAAGATAATAGGGAAACAAAACTCGCTTACACTCAGGAAATAAATGACCGTAGACCCCGAGGTAGACCAAGAAGACGGTGGAGAGATAATACATGTACAGACCTACAAGTACTTGGAATCAACAACTGGCAAGAGAAGGTCCACCAGAGAGACGAATGGAGACGGATTGTATTTGCAGCAAAGAACCTCAATGGCTCGGAACGCTGAAGAAGAGAAGAATATGTTTTATATAATAGAAAAATACAAAGTGATCGCCTTAATACAAACCGTGCCATCTAACGAGCTTCACCAGCACAGGACAACATGGGTCTAGCAATAGTTTCCAAATATGCGATGATAGCTCGACATGAAAGTTCAATAGCTTTCTTTCTTTTCCAGAAAATGTTACACTGTTTTGTCTTAATTTAACTTTATTTATCACGGTTTAATGCTAACAACCCACATTGACTTATTTATGATTGTAACTTCTTTTGTAATTAACCCACTCTTCTTACTTTCACGCCTTCTGTCCCACGCCTTATGTACGTAAACCTACTCTGCTTACTGTCAAGCCTGCTGTTCCAGCCAGTTTCGTATTAACCCAGTCCGCTTATTCTCAAGCCTTCTATTCCAGCCAGTTTTACATTAACCCAGTCTACCTTACTTTCAAGTATTCTGTCTCAGCCAGTTTTACATTAACCCATTCCGCCTTATTTTTAATACTTCTGTCTCACCCAGGTTTCCACTAACCACCTCTGCCTTTCTGTCTGGTCGGTTGCTGTGGTAACAGACTGTGTTCTTGTTACTTAAACTCAGGATGTCACGGTGTCATCTCTACTTGACGAGATATTTATTACAACGAAGTTGCAGCTTAACATTTACAGATTTAACTGACATAGTTTAAATAGTTTAGCCTGGGTAATTAGTTTAGTCTGGGTAATTAGTTTAGTCTGGGTAAATACAAGGGTAAGTTA
Source organism: Cepaea hortensis (assembly GCA_963921405.1). Taxonomy (NCBI): domain Eukaryota; kingdom Metazoa; phylum Mollusca; class Gastropoda; order Stylommatophora; family Helicidae; genus Cepaea; species Cepaea hortensis. The sequence goes on from OY992888.1 coordinate 58,027,263, forward strand.
ATAAGTAAGTCACAAATGGTTGTAGAAAAATAACTAAATATGATAACAACTTGAAATCAGTTTAATTTTTACATACATTGTCCCTTTATTTCTATATATAATTTCCACTATCATTGATGCACTTATCCCATAGTTTTATCAGTTCTCCCAAACCGACTGCATAGATCTGCGTGCCCTGTTCTCATTCAACTGCTATCCCATAGAACAGTGTGACTTACTTATTGAATCGCCCGTGTAACTTTTTTTTTTTTTTTTTTAAATCCAACTGTCTAAGTCCACTGAAAACCTACCTTGGCGGGCGACATTTCGCGAATGACGCCGAAGTTGAATGTGAAGTGAAAACGTGGTTTAGAAAACAGAGCACGCAGTTCTATGCAGCTGGTTTGGGAGGATTGATAAAACTATGGGATAAGTTCATCAATGTCGGTGGAAATTATGTTGAGAAATAAAGGGACAATGTATGTATACAAATAAACTGGTTTCACGTTGTTATCATATTTAGTTATTTTCCTACAGCCATTTGTGACTTATTAACTTGCCCTCGTAGTTCATGTAATATGTAGGCGATTTACCCAAATGCAACTGGAAGAAGTGCCTATGTCCTAGTTATGTTTGTGGACAAATATGGGCTGTAATTACTTGACATTTCAGAAGCAGACACATAGGAGGCTGCACTCGTTTGTCAACATTCACATACATTACTGTTTTATGACAACAACATATCAAGGAGGTGTTCGTGACGGTTTTAAATTGTCGCCGTTTGAAAAATGTTTGTAAAACAACAACGAGGGTCTTACTTTTTCTCTCACCTCTGTATATCCTGCATGTTTGCATGCATTCCTCGTAATACTCGAGTCGGTTTTATGCGCATCTTTGAAACTAAAGTGCATGTCCTTTACAGGACGTAGCAGTCAACCCTAGCATTTTTGGCTGTTCGTGATTCCTGGACAGTAATTTGCCATTGCTTTCTGAACGACCGGCACCCATACCATTTCAACGCAACGCTGTCTGCTGCCAAATCGCCCACAGCTGTTTTTCGAAGGCGGGTATGCGGGATTATGAACTTCGTCCGTAATGCCTTCGCCACGGAGCCGGCTTTGGTGATACTTGAAACTAGTGAAGTAAATAAAAGGCCTCTGTATGGACACTTGGTGCTATCTGCGTGTTTGTCTAACCCAACCGCCACTCGAGGGCTGGTTGGTCACTATCAGGCCGCCGGCCTTTACTTCCCGAGACAGTACCTGGTAATCCGGTGGACGGATTCGACCTGGAAGCAATTTGTAAAATCCGACTGGATGCCAGTTCCAACTCGTGATCACAAGCCGGCAAGTAGGCGCGCAAGCCGCCGCACCATTGCGGCTCCGTTGGTATATGATGTTGACCTATCGCCACTTGATGATTGATGTTGTCAATAATAATGATGATGATAGTGATCCCAGACAATTATAATTTACCTTCAGGCCCAGACAGATCTGCTTCACATTAAAGGAACCCGAGACGTTTAATCTCCAGAGATCGGATGTCTATTGTTTTATTGATTATACCCAAGCACTCACTGGCGAGTTTAAACATGAGGATATCTTATCTTCTCGTGCATGTATTCCAACAGTGGGACCGTTCAAAAGACGCCAGGCCTAGACTGGCCATAAAAATGCAGAGGTCAACGCTTTTAAAAGCCAATGGTACTGCCACTGTCATCAATGCTTGCTTAAACACCTTGCGATGTAGTACGGGTAGGGGGGGGGGCATGGGGGAGGGGGTCTTTGAGTCAGTGGTACAACAGGAGCAAACATATTAAAGTAAAACGTTTGAGAGCGTGTATCTTTTCAGTGGCAACTGACAGATGTGAGTCATGGACCGTCACTCAAGAAGACAATGGGAGATTTTGAAGTAAAATGCTGACTGGCTGGCACCTGGCCGTCTCGCCAGACGATAGTTTGTAAAATGGAGTTATACCTCTCCATAACATAAAAAAAATGTTTTGCATATCCTTTACAGAACATCGCTGTCAACATAAGCATCTTTCAGCTGATTGTTGATTTCTTGGCAAGATTACGCTCAGTTGTTTGCCATTGCTTTCTGAGCGACCGGCTCCATACTCTAATAAGTCACTGGCGCGACTCGAACCGCTTCCAATTCTCGTGCGCTCACGTAAACCACGAGAGTATTCGGGGTTACGGAGCTGCAGAAGCTGTCTGATCAGCAAAGCGATGCTCTAACTGTTCGCCTGTCGGAGCTTCCATCATAGACCAGTTGCCGACCAAGGATTACAGACCTGCTGCGGATATGATATTGGTACGGCCTGGCACGAAAGTCACACCGTCTCCGTAAGGTTTTCAAAGGCTGACGGGAGCGCACCGGACACCGCAAGAGCCGCGGTGTTTTACGGGGCCGCGATCCCTATCTCCGGGCAAGCCGATTCCAGGGATGTGGCTCCTTACAAAGAAAAGAGAATTCCCGGGGTTTCCGCCGACGTCCCCCACTTCGTGTGCGTTACCGCACGTGGCCCCTGAGCGCCAATCTCCGTGTCCAGGTTTTGGAAATATTAACCAGATTTCCTTTCGATAGGCTGCGGGCAGACTCTGAACGGACAGACAGTATACAGAGTGTCCCGGGGTCAGAACGGAGTTTTCCTATCTCATAGGACCGACTGAGCCATGTTCAACTGCTGTTCACATGGAACCCTCCTACACTCCAGTCGAGAACTTTAAAGTTAAATGCTACAAAAACAGTGTTAGTCTACCATGCACCAAGATAAACAACTTGCACATACTGACATTCTACCAGATCTGAAGATGCAAGAAACCTGGTCATAAATAGCAACATGACACTGGAACAATGGTGGTATTAAACATCACGGTGGCTGGCATAGCTAGGTGGTGGAAGGCGTGGTTCCTGGAAGGGGTGTCAGGGGTCGACAGAGCGAAGATGTACATAACATAGGGAGGGCACCTTGGGCATGACAATGCATGAAGCAGGGGGGGGGGGGGGCTTGCATAGGATGTAGAGTCTTTTCGGCGGGTCCTAATGAGAGCAACGTTCTGCAAAATAACTGCTACATGAAGATGATGATAATGATGATGGACATGATGATGATGATGGAGATGATTATGGTGATGAAGATGATGATGATGATGATGATGAAGAAGAAAATGATGGTGATGATGATCAAGATGATGATGATGATGATGATGATGATGATGATGATGATGATGATGATGATGATGATGATGATGATGTATGCCTTCCAAAGAATACGTGTAAGAGCTGGTGACGAATCTGGAATAAAGCATGGACGTGTTCAAATACTGCACCAGTCTTGGGGCTGAGTTACCGTACATGACATTGACCCCGTCACTGTTGTTGACAATGACCCTGACATTGTTGTTGGCAATTTAATTGTGTACCTGTTTACGTCTGCCGTTCTTGTTGACAGATTGTTTGTGTCCGCGGCTATTTAAATGGCGCCGCCGACCTCATTTTGTTGATTGTTAGTTGTAAACATTGCAGATGCTCCACAAACATTGGACATATAGGAGGGGAGCAGATCGTGACGCTTGCCAAGAACTGTAGATCGGTAAGTTAGTTTTTTTTTTTTTTTGGTATACGAATGTTTTATGCTTTCTGATATTCAGTTGAAGTAAAAATTGTCTTATATTAAAAGCCAATTTCGTTGAATGCCAGAAAGAAAGCACTGAAATGTTGTATAGAATATGTTCTGCTCTGTGGCAGTGAATCTTGGAATGTGAATGGACAAAATAGGAAGAACTGGAAGCTGCGGAGACAAATGTTAGGAATACGTTGGATGACTCGAGTAGCTGACAATGATTGTCTGCAATAGTTTAATGAAAGTACAACATTACACACGATTACCCCCACACAGGTTAGGAACTTCTTATTCCACGTCATACACTTTCAGTCGTCAGTATGAATAAATGCAGAGAAAGCTGCAGTCAACTTTAGCTTGTTGATATTCCAATAGAGTTTGTCCTCAAATGGAGTTTTCTCTGTGTTGCATATATTGGGCACCCCTGCGACAAATGATTAGGTATCATTTTACCAGTTCCATGGGACGCAGAGGTGTTTCCAAGGCACCAGGGCCGGGTTATATACTGGCCAAGACCTATTGACGCGTCCTCGTCGAGCGTCCTGGGCAACAGGTCCCTTCGGGGTCCTGGCTGAAGTCAATAGGATCGCCGATTCCTCCGAAGTCGGAGAGTGTCTGCCTGTACGGCGAGGAACCACCAGTCTGCGCACCAATAAGCCAGACATGGGACAACGGATACTCACGCAAACCTCAGGTCCTGTATGACATCACACTGATGTTGGACAACAGGATGCCTTCATCCGACATACAGGACTTTGCGTTGGAGCTCAAGCCAACGAACACAAACAAACAACAACAAACCAGTTCCATATTTACACTCATCGGTGTCTGCATCTTTAATGTACAAATGGTAAGACACTACGCTATTTCGGTGCGTAGTGTCATTTCAGGAGTCTGAAGATTGAAAATTTTCTGTTCAGTGGACTTGGTAAGTAACATGCATCATCTTTCTGGTAGCCTAGATGTTTTGACTTTTACTTGATTCTATACTTGCTTCTAATAAATATCGAGGTCCCTTCATGGGTTACGTCTGAGGTAGTCGTTCACCTACCTTTGCCAACTTGTCGCCTTCTTCTGTATATTGCCAAGGAATCCATTGTATTACAACCCTTCTTGATTTCTGTCAAAGTTCAGGCAGTGCTGCTCTTATGTCTGATATTTTGGCACTGCTCCTGCTCGTCAGTATTGAAACAACTGTCTCCGCGTCTTACAACAGACTTGGCATTTCTAAGGCACTTGATAATGATGAAATGACGTGAAGGTTGTTTTTCTTTGTTGAGTTCCCACATCTGATAAAGTATTAAGTAACAGTTGTCTCCGAATAGTTTCAAAACTGTTGATACTATACGTGATTATAAAGAGTGTTTGAGTATTTCAGCTGCGATAAAACTATATTTATATGTTTTAAGGGAAGCTGAGTTGCAAATACAACTTATCACAAACATAAGAAAGAGGCAGTCCACATTATGAGAAGACAAAAACTGGAACATTTTGTGACAACTGGAAAGATTTGCGGAAAGAGAGAGGGAGGAAGACAGCGTGAAAAGATTAACGACAAGTCTTGTGTTGTGGCACGGAAGGGAGTCACCACACGAATTGATCCATGACGTCGGAGATCGTAATTTGTGGAGAATCATGATCGCTTACGCCAAGGCACTGGATGATGATGATTCTTTGGTATAGCAGCCGGGTTGGTGTAGCGGTTAGGAAGTTACGCTGACAATGGCATGATGTGATCGGACGAGGGTTCGATGTCAAGACTTGCCGCTCACTAAGGCTGGCCACCTATTTCTCCAATCACTCACGCCCACAACATGAGATGGTCCTAGCATTTTACAGACCCTTGGCAGGTTCGTGCTAGGAGATAGAAGTTGGGTTGGTGGGTCGGTTGTAAACCTCTAAAATACCGTGAGCTAGTTAGTTAGTTAGTTAGTTAGTTAGTTAGTTAGTTGCGGTTCCAACTTCACGGCAAATGGTCGCCACTTTATGCTTCGTTGCTGTGCTTGTGTATATCACATGAAATGCTCCTCACTGCCCCATGTGAAAAGTGGAACAGACAGGAGTCTCAAAAACCAACAGCCCGCACAGGTAAAAACTATGCATAATGCCGCTGCCATAATACCAACACAAAAGTCCGCCACAAAAAATTAGTTCATTCTCGATGGGAGCGGCAGTCGCTAGAAAACCAGCAGCCATACATTTCGAAATACCAAGTTAGTTCAGCGATCGGCCGACCGCCAGGTTTTTGAACATACAGTTCACGTTACAAAACCCCGCTGACAGATGTCAAAGCACTTCACACGAAATTCACAGCTCATAGTTTCGCTCCACACATTCAACTCAGTAGCAGGGCGACGGAACCATGCACTACCAGTCCAGTATGAGGAACATGCGTAAGCAAACCGTAGTCACAAGCATAAACACCCCAGAGGCCTTAACAGCTCAACCGCTTATCCTCCATGTTGGGGGTGAGTTTGATCTCTTAGTCCGACGCACAGGCATTAGGGTCGTCTGAGCTCTGACAAGGGTTTGCATATATTGGAGTCAGGCTGGTGTAGAGACTTCCCTCCCGACCCCATACAAAAGCACTTGTTCCATCTCAACTGAGAATATGTTGCAGGGCGCCCTTTTCCTCTGCCAGTTCAGAAACCAGCGGGGTATGCGTGATCGGTGTTGAAACTTCACGTCTATGGAGAGGTATATTAGGATGTAACCAAGGAATGATTCAGTATAGCACACGGAGACCGGCTGAGAACAGGCTTTTGTTGGTGGTGTTTTCTCCATGTGTCTTACATCTTTCATTGTCAGATCATAGATCGAGAATAGAAAATGTGAGTCTCTAGATACTGCATTTATTGACTTTATTGGATTTTATTTATTTCATTGAGGAGCGACTGTCCTAGTGGCTAATAATGCGGGATTATCCTTCGAGGAGAAAAAGACAAGCCTAACCTGCACAGTTTGCGGCGACTGCACTAGCCAGGCGGGGTTAATTCTTCAGCGTATGACACAACTGTCGTACATCGCAAGCTACTATAGGCAGCGGATGACAGTTTTCTTTCAATGACATTTATTTCATTAATGTGGCTACGGTTGCCAGTGATGGTCATATGAATAGCTACAATATGCTCGTGGGAGCTTGCTGTTTCAAGTATTTAAACTCGCATAATTTTAGGGTTTTCCGTGGTGAAGTGGTAAGGCCGTCGGCCTTGAGCTCTGAAGGCCAAGGGTTCATTTCCGGCTGCATCATTCAAACCACAGGTGCAATATTTGCCAAGACCTCTTGGAGGTCATGAATGGAGTTAGGATCGTGCTTTATGCGATGCTTTCGGCGGGCGGTCTGCCGGAGAGAGACACCCAACCAGATGGTGTTACACCAGTACAATTCAGTCGATTCTCTGGCGTTTAATGTTAATATTTAACTGATACAGTCTTGACCATACACTTATTTACTCATGGAAATCCCTGAGTCCAGTCGCCGGTGAACACAAGTACAGGACGCATTTTCATGCCGAGAGTTCTATTGGGCATAGGGCGCTAGCGTCATAATGTAGCCCAATCGACAATATATGTGGCCAGTATCATACCAGTCGGACTTACGGTCCACAAGATGGAGGATAGGCGGTTGAGCTGTTAAGGCCTCAGGAGTGTTTATGCTTGTGGTTACGGTTTGCTTACGCATGTTCCTCATACGGGACTGGTAGTGCATGGTTCCGTCATCCTGCTACTGAGTTAGTGCGTGGAGCGACACTGAGCTGTGAACAGTACCGTGCCGTGCTATGATACAGAGAGGCGGTCGCATCAGGCGGCACCGTGATACGGGGGTTTCATAAGGTGGCGGCATTTTAAAAGAAAAAAACAACAACATGTAACTGGTGGAATTTCGAAGACTTTCATCATAATGAGAAAATCTGCAGCACGGTACTGGCTGTGAATTTCGTGTGGAGTGCTTTTACATCTGTCCGCGGTTGTTTGTAGCGTAAACTGCATGTTCAGAAAGATTAGGGCCGACCGGTCGCTGAACTAACTGGGTTGCCTTTTGCAGTAATGTGTGGCTGCTGGTTCTCTAGTTCTTGCCGCTTCCACCGACAATGAACTGTATTTTACGTGGGGACTTTTGTATTGGTATTTTGGCAGCGGCCTTATGCATAGTATACCTGTGCGGGCTGTTTGTTTGTGGACACTCCTTTATGTTCCACTTTTCACACGGGGCAGTGATGAGCATTTTGTGTGATATTCACTGGCACAGGAACGAAGCATAATGGGGGAGACTCTTCGCCGTGTAATAGGAACCGCGACTAACTAATTTCCAACCTGTTGCCAGTACTTCCCAAGTAATTACCTTGTATTCATTTTGAGTATGATAAATCTGGAAGCCGGGGTCATTGAATAACATTCTGCCTCTGGGGGATTCGAACATAAAACCACCAGGCCAGCAGCCAAGGGTACTAGCCATTGCGCCACCGCGACTCCCTCAATCGCCAGTACCGGTGGGGATTTACTCGACGTGTTCACCTCTGGGATTGACGAAATATCCCATTAAATGGGTGCCAAAGCTTGCTATACGAAAATAAATGCGGCCGCCGTAACAGTGACCATTTCACTTCTTTTTTTAATCAGTCAGCAGAGGAGAAATGTGGCTGACAATGTTAACGGTATGTGAAGGGGTTAATTGCTTGCAAACAGGAAGCTGTGTCCACAATTGTGTATTGCTGTCTAAGCCATATTTTTCTCCGGGCGTTTCAACATTGCTGTTATCAACAAGAACATAAAACCTACTAGTCTAGACAGGATGTGACATACATTGCTCGTGCATGTCTTTTTGACTGTACAACTTCTAAATACAAGGCAACCACACGAACCCAACATATCCTCGACTATGTTACATTGCTACTAATATTACTCATCTGTTTTTGAAACACCTTTGTCCGTGCGTTATTTCATCATCATTATCATCACCATTATCGTCGTCATCATCATCATCATCATCATTATCATCATCATCATCATCATCATCATCATTATCGTCATCATCATCATCATCATCATCATCATCATCATCATCATCATCATCATCATCATCATCATCACATGCACAATCTGTAAGCGTGTGCGGTCTTTGTCCGCCACCTCTCACGATCACCAGGTTCACGATATTCTCCAATGCCTCTCTTCTCATCACATGACAGAAAAAAGATGTTTGTCTATTTCTTATAGTTGTATACACTGTTCTATTTTTATTAACCTGTTTCTGGCAATCGTTGCCTCAGGAACCACATCTCTGTCTCTTCTAAACTCTTCCTAATTTCTTCATTCACATTCCATGATTCATTGCCACAGAGCAAAACAGGTTCTATATAACATGTCAGTGTCGCATTTCTAACATTCAGTGATAGGCACAGGATAATTACTGACAATATTTCTCTTATGAAATTTTCAGAAGCGTATCCTAATCCACGAGTTGGGTCACGTAATCGGCCTGATTCATGAACACCAGCGCCATGACAGGGACAAGTATGTCAAGGTCCTTCTGGAAAACGTCAGGAACATGTCCCAGGAGAGGTAGGTTGTCTGTCTGATCACTGGACATTCCTGATACACGTTAGAACATGTCCCAGGAGAGGTAGGCTGTCTGTCTGATCACTGGACATTCCTGATACACGTTAGAACATGTCCCAGGAGAGGTAGTCTGTCTGTCTGATCACTGGACATTCCTGATACACGTTAGAACATGTCCCAGGAGAGGTAGGCTGTCTGTCTGATCACTGGACATTCCTGATACACGTTAGAACATGTCCCAGGAGAGGTAGTCTGTCTGTCTGATCACTGGACATTCCTGATACACGTTAGAACATGTCCCAGGAGAGGTAGGCTGTCTGTCTGATCACTGGACATTCCTGATACACGTTAGAACATGTCCCAGGAGAGGTAGTCTGTCTGTCTGATCACTGGACATTCCTGATTTACGTTAGAACATGTCCCAGGAGAGGTAGTCTGTCTATCTGATCACTGGACATTCCTGATATACGTTAGAACGTGTCCCAGGAAAGGTAGGCTGTCTGTATGATCACTGGACATTCCTGATATACGTTAGAACTTGTCCCAGGAGAGGTAGTCTGTCTGTCTGATCACTGGACATTCCTGATATACGTTAGAATATGTCCCAGGAGAGGTAGTCTGTCTGTCTGATCACTGGACTTCCTAGTGTACGTTAGAACATGTTCCAGGAGAGGTAGACTGTCTGTCCGATCACTGGACATTCCTAGTGTACGTTAGAACATGTTCCAGGAGAGGTAGACTGTCTGTCCGATCACTGGACATTCCTGATATACGTTAGAATATGTCCCAGGAGAGGTAATCTCTCTATCTGATCACTGGACATTCCTGATATACGTTAGAATATGTCCCAGGAGAGGTAGTCTGTCTGTCTGATCACTGGACATTCCTAGTGTACGTTAGAACATGTTCCAGGAGAGGTAGACTGTCTGTCCGATCACTGGACATTCCTAGTGTACGTTAGAACATGTTCCAGGAGAGGTAGACTGTCTGTCCGATCACTGGACATTCCTAGTGTACGTTAGAACATGTTCCAGGAGAGGTAGACTGTCTGTCCGATCACTGGACATTCCTAGTGTACGTTAGAACATGTTCCAGGAGAGGTAGACTGTCTGTATGATCACTGGACATTCCTGATATACGTTAGAATATGTCCCAGGAGAGGTAATCTCTCTATCTGATCACTGGACATTCCTGATATACGTTAGAATATGTCCCAGGAGAGGTAGTCTGTCTGTTTGATCACTGGACATTCCTAGTGTACGTTAGAACATGTTCCAGGAGAGGTAGACTGTCTGTCCGATCACTGGACATTCCTGTTATACGTTAGAACATGTCCCAGGGAGGTAGGCTGTCTGTCTGATCACTGCGAATGCGTGCTGATTTTTGGGGTCCATTTTACATGGCTGTTAGGTACTGAAGAGGGTCCGTTGTACATAAATGTTATATACTGGCAGAGGAATGGCTTGGTGGGGGGTTAGTATCCCCGCTTCAGACATCAAGGGTCATGCATTCTATTCATCGGCAAGGGGTGACTGATGGCCTTCTTCTTCTTCGTCATCGATATCATCGTCAACATCATCATCATCATCATCATCATCATCATCATCATCATCATCATCATCATCACCATCATAGCATGTTTGCCAACTGGATTGTGCGATCATGCTCGGGGATCAAAATAGAAAAAGGAAGAATATAACAGTTACAGTAAAGAGATAATTGAATTACACATGAAAAAAGTTATTGTTAGCATGTATTGTTATGAAGGCTTGTTAATTTCGTGGGGTATGTGTTATGTGTTTTTGTTAATATGTATTCTCTGTGCCTGAAACCACTGTCAGTGATTTAATTAATTGAAGCATCGTGCCTTGAGAGAAACAATTGCTAAATAGCCAGAACTAGTTAAGGTTGAAGGACATGGCAGTTAGAATTTCAGAGAGAACAGGTGTTCAGCTTTGATATGTCACCTTACTACGGGCGGAAGAGCGCAACTGGGAGGGTACAAGCCTTATCCTGGTGCGAAGAAATGTAACCTAAAGACAAAATGTCATGACAGGGCAGACCAGGCCCTAAGCCTTGGTTGGCAGCTGGTCTAGGATCGAAGCTCCGACAGTCGGATAGTTAGAGCATTGCTTTGCTGATCCGACAGCTTCTGCAGCTTGTCTTGTTCCAGATGTATAGGTGTTACCATTCCTCTGGAGTAAACTAGGCAGGCCGAGAGAGGAATCATGTTGCATGAGCAACACATGGTCCCTATATTTTAGCCCAGGCTTTGTGCTATAGAGAGGTATAACTCCATCCCTGGTCTTAACCGGTCTCCGAATCAAAGCGAGAGGTAGCAGTTACGGGTTATAAGTCCTTATTAAATTGGCGTAGACATGGGGCGCCACGGGTTGCCTCTGACAGTGGGAGACACCTACAGGTGATTCGGTAATGAAAGACTATTATCCCTGAGCTTGGCAACCTCTTGTGGTTTTGCCACTATTATTACTGCATATGCACCGACACTTGCTTCCTCTGATGGTCTCTGATGAAGGATTCGTTCTATGAGGAGCTAGCAACATCTGAACCAAACATCATTAACTCGAAGTTACCAAAGTGCTGACTATGATACGGATCATTCTTTGGTTGTTGCAAGGGTTAGACTGAGACCAAAGAGAATCTACACAACTAAACACAAATCTAGCCCAAGGATTAATGTTATTAACACCCACGATCCTGATAAGTGCTTTGAGTTCCAACAGCAACTTGAAGACGCTTTCATCAGACATTTGTACAGCAAGTGAAAAGTCGGGTAAACTTAAGGAAACTCTTTATAAAACAGCGGTAGGGGTTTACGGCACTGTGGATCATAAGAGGCAGGACTGGGTTGCGGTAAATAGCCAGACACTGCAGCCCTTGGTTGATAAAAAGAAGATAGCTCTCTTAAGAAACAAGGAAAGAACGACGCGTAAAACTCTGAGTGAGCTAAAGCAAGCTAGGAAGGATGTGCAAAAGGCTGCCAGGCAGTGTGCAAATGATTATTGGATCAAGTTATGTGACTCCATTCAAAATGCGAGCGATAAGGGAAACACCAGAAGCATGTATGAAGGAATAAAGAAAGCCTGTGTTTCAATGATCAAAAGAAGTGTGCCACTGAAAACCTTGACTGGAGAAATCATCACTGATAAGAAACAGCAAATGGATAGATGGGTAGAGCACTTTATGGAGCTTTATTCAAGTGAGACCAAATTAGCGGATGATGCCCTCAGTGCCATAGAGGCCCTGCCAACTCTTGGCCATCTGGACACGCTTCCTACCATAAAAGAAGTTAAATGTGCTATAAATGAACTTGCATCTGGTAAGGCTCCAGGTAAGAATGGGGTTCCAATAGAAGTTATCAGGAGTGGGCAAGACACACTCACTCTACAGATCCACCAGCTAATAGAGATGTGCTGGCGAGAAGGACAAGTCCCACAGGATTTCAAAGAATCAAGCATCATAACGCTGTACAAGAACAAGGGAGATCGGAGCGACTGTAAAAACTATAGGGGTATCTCACTTCTGTGTATTGTTGGGAAAGTATTTGCCAGAATTGTTCTGCGCAGACTTCACGTTTTGGGAGATGAAGTCTACCCCGAATCACAGTGCGGCTTCCTTCAGAACCGGTCTACCATTGATATGATATTCTCATTGCGACAAATGCAAGAAAAATGCCGTGAACAGAATCAGCCACTGTTTATTGTCTTCATCGACCTCACAAAGGCATTTGATTTGGTCAGTCGTGAGGGTCTGTTCAAGGCACTAAAGAAGATTGGCTGCCCACCAACTCTTCTGTCCATTGTGGAATCGTTCCACACAGGCATGAAGGGTATAATCAAGTTTGATGGTGCAACTTCTGAAGAGTTTGAAATCAAGAGTGGAGTCAAGCAAGGTTGTGTACTAGCTCCCACCCTCTTTGGAATATACTTTTCACTTCTACTGAAGTATGCCTTTCGTGATCAGGATGGCGGTATATACATTCACTCACGCTCAGATGGCTGCCTCTACAATGCTCATATATTGAAGGCCAAAACCAAAATTAGGAGGGTACTGATCAGAGAGTTACTTTTTGCAGATGATGCTGCAATTACGACCCACTCTGAGGAAGAATTACAATGTCTACTATCTGCACTTTCCAATGCTTGTTCTGAATTTGGTTTAACAATTAGCAAAAAGAAGACACAGATTATGTCGCAAGGTGCACATGGGGTACATCAATCTTTATTGACGACGCCGAACTGGAGATAGTAGACCATTTTACATATCTATGATCAGAGGTAAAAAGCAAATTATTCCTAGATCAGGAAATCAACATCAGGATCGGTAAGGCAGCAACAACAATTAACAGTTTAAGAAAAATTGTCTGGGAGAACAGGAAGCTTACTGCCAAAACAAAAGTCCTTGTCTATCAAGCCTGTGTCTTTAGTACTCTTCTTTATGGCGATGAAGACTGGACAACTTACTCACACCAAGAGAAACGTTTAAACAGTTTTCATATGCGGTATCTGCGAAGAATTCTTGGTATTAAGTGGCAAGACAAAATCACAAATACTGAAGTATTGGAAAGATCAGGTTGTGTGACGGTTTATTCCATGCTCAGTCTTTGTAGACTTAGATGGATAGAACACGTTAGGAAGATGAATGATGGTAGAATACCTAAAGACATCTTTTTTTAGTGAACTACAGGTGGGTAAGAGATCTTAGGGTCGGCCTCTACTACGATACACAGATGTGTGTAATCGGGACATAATTGATACAGGCATTGATAATGCACATTGGGAGCAAGTCGCCGCTGAACGTGTTGCATGGAGGACAATTATCAGAAATGGAATAAAGACAAAGGAGAACATTATTGCAGATAAGTCACACACCGAGCGTGTGAGACGTAAGACGGTGCATGATGATGAAAATGACCATGTGTTCACATGCATCCACTGTGGACGAACATTTACAGCGCGAATTGGCCTTATCAGTGGCATTCGCCACCGCCATGGGTCGTAGTTATTATGTCTTTTTAAGCACAAACTATCGTCTGTCAAGACGGCAAGGTGCCAATGAACTACTACTACTACTACTACTACTACTACTACTACTACTACTACTACTACTACTACTACTACTACTATTACTACTACTACTACCACAACTATTACCACTACTATTACCATTATTACTACTACTATTACTACTACTACTGGAGCTGCTGCTGATGTTACCACTACTGCTACTATAACTACTACTGTTGCTGGTGTTGATGTTTCTACTACGTTGCTAATTACTGCTGCAACACCAAAAAACAACTACTACTGCTGTTACTACTACTATTACTACTACTACTACTACTACTACTACTATTACTACTACAACTACCACCACCACCAATAATAATAATAATAATAATAATAATAATAATAATAATAATAGGACTGCTACTATTACCTATTACAGTGACTGCAATTACTACTAACATTGAACTGCATGCATTATACATTGTGTGATTTCTGTATGGCAGATACCAGTTCTCGAAGCTTCTGACTGGCTCCATCACGGACAAGGCCGTCAAGTATGACTACACATCTGTCATGCACTACGGCAGGAATGTGAGTCGGGTTCTAATCTAGCACTCAACATCAGGGGGGAGGGGGATTGTGGGCAGAGTTACTTGTTCGATGTTCACTCAATAGAAAAAAAAGGAGGGGGGGGGGGTAGTGAAAAAGAGAGCGAGAGAGAGAGAGAGCTAAAGAGAGTGAAAAAGAGAGATGAAGAGAGGGAGAGAGCGAGTGGGGGAGGTTAAAAAGAGAGCTAGAGAGAGTGAAAAGAGAGCGAAGAAGAGAGCGAGAGAGAGAAAGTGAAAAAGAGAGAGAGAGAGAGAGATAGAGTGAAAAGAGCGAAAGAGAGAGAGAGAGATAGTAAAAAATAGAGCGAAAGAAAGAGAGAGAGAGTGAAAAGAGCGAAAGAGAGAGAGGGTGAAAAAGACAGCTAAAGAGAGAGACAGAGAGAGAGAGAGTGAAAAGAAGGAGAAAGAGAGGGAGTTAAAAGAGAGCTAACGAGAGAGAGAGAGAGAGAGAGAGCGAGAGAGAGAGAGAGAGTGAAAAAGACAGCGAGAAATAGAGAGTAAAAAGAGCGAAAGAGAGAATGAGAAAAAAAGAGATAGAGAGAGTGAAAAAGAGAACAAAACAGAGTGTGAGTGAAAAAGAGAGCTAAGGAGAAATAGTGTAAACAGAGCGAAAGAGGGAGGGGGAGTGAAAAAAAAAGAGCGAGAGAGAGAGTAAAAAGAGATCAACAGAGAGAGAGAGAGAGAGAGAGAGAGAGAGAGAGAGAGAGAGAGAGAGAGTGAAAAGATTGCGAACGAGAGAAAGTGAAAAAGAGAGTGAAAGAGAGAGAGCGTGAAAAAGAGAGCTAGAGAGAGTAAAAAGAGACCTAAAGAGAGAGAGAGAGTGAAAAGAGAGCGAAAGAGAGATCGAGAGTGAAAAAGAGAGTGAAAGTGAGAGAAAGTGAGTGAAAAAGAGAGCAGGGGAGAGAGAGAGAGAAAGTGAAAAAGAGAGCGAAAGAGAGATAGAGAGAGAGAGAGTGAAAGAGAGAGAGAGAGTAAAAAAGAGAGTGAAAGAGAAGGAGAGAGCGCGTGCGAGAAAGTGAGAAAGAGATTGAAAGTAAGAAAGAGAGAGAGAGTGTGTGTGTGAAAAAGAGAGAGTGCGCGAAAGAAGAACTGAAAAAGGGAGAGGCAGACTAGCACACACATATGATGTTAGTCAAATATGTAGTTCTCTGAAACAGAAAAAAACAACAACAACAACAATGAAACGTCCTCCTCAGTACTTTGCGAAATCCCCGGAGCTGACCACTCTACTGACCACAGAGAGACTGTTCCAAGATGTGATTGGCCGGGCAGAGAAACCCTCCTTTGGTGACACGGAGACCGTGAATCGACTATACAAGTGTTCTGGTGAGTGGGTTTCCTCTCTTCACAGGACTGGGTGAGCGATTGTGTGTCTTGTTTCTCTTTGCTTCGTTAGCTGCAATGCAATGTCAGGAGAGCGAACACTTGGTTTTGGTTTGTCACTTTCAACATGTTTGTAAGCATTTCAGGGAGTAAGCTGGTGTATGTGTGGAGGTGTGAGTGAGAGAGAGAGAGAGAGAGAGAGAGAGAGAGAGAGAGAGAGAGAGAGAGAGAGAGAGAGAGAGAGAGAGAGAGAGAGAGAACCCACTACCTTTGGAGCGCTAGGCAGACGAGACAGTGCATGTGCGAGTGAGCTTGTGACTATGTTTGCATGTCAAGATCTGTTTATGCAAGATAAATTGTGTTCGCATACGTATACGTCTGTATTGGAACATGTCTGTGTGAAAGTTAGTGTTGGGGTGTATTTCATTGTAAGCATGTGAGAGAATGTGCGTGTATAGGAGAGAGAGAGAGAGAGAGAGAGAGAGAGAGAGAGAGAGAGAGAGAGAGAGAGAGAGAGAGAGAGAGAGAGAGAGAGAGCAGAGTATTCTTTCTACAGTTAGCAACATTAGGGTATCTCACTACAGTTAGCAAGATTAAGGTATCTCACTACAGTTAGCAAGATTAGGGTATCTCACTACAGTTAGCAAGATTAGGGTATCTCACTACAGGTCGCAAGATTATGGTATCTCACTACAGTCAGCAATATTAGGGCAAGTGCTTACATTACTTCTTTCCCTTAAAAAGTCGCTTAAAAGTCGGCAGGGTCGACTTCATTGCTCCAGGTTTTATCCCTTATGGCTCGGTCTCTTTCCGTAGCACGGAAAGCGTCGCACAAAGCACGAACTCCGTAGCTTTTAGCGACGACCCACAGGAGTCTCCGAAACATTTAACTCGTAAACCGAAGGGTGCGGCCCGGAATCGAACCCACAGCCTTCGGAGCACGAGTCAAACGGCTTGACCACATAGCCACAGAGACTCCATACTTCTTTCCCTGTTATCCCCCAGTGGGACACAGGCCTTTAATCAACCCGTGCCAAGTCATCCCATCTGTTGCTGTCTCTTTCAGTTCCATCCATATCCTCTCCACATCGTTTATCTCTGTCTGTAATTCTCTACTACGTGTCTTGTTATGTCTCCCACTATTTCGTTTACCATGTGAATTCCAGACAAGAGAGTGCCTAGTTATATTAACCGCAGGTTTCCTCAGTGTGTATCCTATCCAGCGCCAGTCTTTTCCTGAGCTCTTGGATCACTGGAAAGTGTTTACTTCTCTCCATGAGTTCTACGTCATTTATTCTGTCATACCATTTTATTTCCACTGTTCTACGCGGACACCAAATAGTGAATGTTTGTAGGGTGTATTTTTAATGACTGTGCAGTGTTTGAAAATATTGCCGTTCCAAGTTTTGTATTTACCCTCTGTGGAGTTCAAACAACAAGCTGCCATAAGGATTGATAATGAAGTAGGACAATACCAACCTGTTAAGAGAGGTGTTAGGCAGGGATGTGTAATGTCTCCAGATCTTTTTTCCCTATACAGTGAAAATATTTTCAGAAATGTAGAAGACCTAAATGGAATCAGCATTGGAGGACGAAACATAAATAACATTAGATATGCAGATGATACAGTATTGATTGCAGACAATGTACAGGATCTGCAACAATTAGTAGACGCTGTGGTTGTCCACAGTGAGCAGCTGGGGTTGGAATTAAATTGTAGGAAGACACAGGTTATGGTCGTCACTAGGAAGAACGAAGTACCACAATGTAATATACAAGTAAATGGGAATATTCTTCAACAAGTGAATCGGTTCAATTATCTCGGAACAGTCATAACATCTGATGGCAGATGCCTTGAAGAGATTAGAACAAGAATCGCCATTGCGAAAGAAGCCTTTAGCAAGATGAAAAACATTCTGACCAATAAAATGATGTCAATTGAAACGAGAAAAAGAGTGTTGAGGGGATACATAGAGCCTGTTCTTTTGTATGGATGTGAAACTTGGACAATGTGCAGTCAAGCAGAAAAACATCTGATGACTGCAGAAATGTGGTTTCTGAGGAAAATGCAAAGAATACCATGGACAGATAGAAAAACCAATGACCAAGTACTACAAGAGACAAATGAAAATCGTAGATTTATTAGAGAAATTAGACGTAGACAGTCAAAATTTTTTGGACATGTTATGAGAAGAAATGGACTGGAGAACTTAGTGACAGCTGGCAAGATCGAAGGGAACAGACCAAGAGGAAGACCGAGAGGAAAATACCTGGATGGCTTGGCCACATGGCATGGACGAGACAGGAACACTGAGATGATCCACGACTCTGGTGATCGAGTGAAATGGCGAATCATGACCGCCCACGCTTTCCGGCATGGCACATGATTGATTGATTGATTGGAGTTTATGCAACATTATAGGTAAATACAAAACTTAGACCGGCAATATTTTCAAAAACTGCACAGTCATTAAAAATACACCCTGTAGTTTATTTGTAATTCCTTTAATTTTCAGCACTGGCGAAAGAGCTACAAACGCAGTTGGTAATCCCGCACACCGCGTTTGAAACACAGCTCCGGGAGATTTGGAAGCGAACCACCTTGCGTTGATTTTCATACAATGATATGAGTAGCCGGTCGTACAGAAAACAATGGCAAACTACTGAACTTAAACTTTCCAAGAAACCACAAATTGTCAAAAATGATGGGGTTGGCAACGTCTTGTATTTGATATTCAACGAACTTGTTTCCCCTAAGCAACCGCCTTTACATGGATATATATATGTAATACATCTCTGCTACCACATTAACAACTTGTAAGTCATAACTGTGACCCAGCCCTACTTCCCATTTTTCGCCGTCCATTTTTGTTTGGTCCAAACCTACGTTTTGTTTGGCATTGTATTTGTTAAAGCCACGTGATTTCCTGCACATGCTCTTTCAGCCGTTGCGGTATCTTTCTACTCTTACAGCAGACTGCCCATCCAGTCTACAGTGTGAAGAGTCCTGTTACCTGGACAAACTGTGCACCTGCAGATGTCCTCCTGTCACAGATAAACTTCATGTCAATGGTTTGTTTCCATTTTGAATTTATCATCAGTTTATTGAGCTCATATTATACAGCAGACAACTGATCAACTTGTATGCCCAAGTACTTAGATTCATGTCACTTTTTCTGTACGAATCAACTAATTTTCGAACTGATAGTTTTCATAGCAGAACAGTGACTCATTTATTGTTATAACTCATTATGTATCAGTGAACTCATAGTTGTCATACATGACCAATGACTCCTTTAGCTCTTATAACTTATTCTGTATCAATGAACTCATAGGTGTCATACATGACCAATGACTCCTTTAGCTCTTATAACATATTCTGTATCAATGAACTCATAGTTGTCATACATTACCAATGACTCCTTTAGCTCTTATAACTTATTCTATCAATGAACTCATAGTTTTCATACATGACCAATGACTCCTTTAGCTCTTATAACTTATTCTGTATCAATGAACTCATAGTTGTCATACATGACCAATGACTCCTTTAGCTCTTATAACTTATTCTGTATCAATGATCTCAAAGTTGTCATACTTGAACAATGGAGGCTAGCATGGCTGAATGGATCAGTACGCGCATTATTGAGCATCCGGTGTGCTGATGCCGAGGTAGTGGGTTCATTCCCTACACCGGACAGTTGGACTAAATTGTTGTCTTCTTGTCTTTGACTTAGGGAAGTAAATTACAAGTATCTCTGACGTGGGTTCGCCTGATGGCGAGGTACACTGGTAAAATGGAAAGCTAATCCACACGCTTGAGTTCAAAGTGAGCTTGGGAAATAACAATACTTGAACAACGATTCCTTTAGTTGATACAACTAACTGTATACTTATCTACACAGTATCTGATAAACAGTGATTATTATAGCTTGAAAAGTTTATGACTCATTGTCTACCAATACAGTCATCATCGTTGACTTTTGATTACAACAAAACACTTTTAATCATTTTAACTTATTCTGTATTAATCAACACACTATAGTTAATTGGTGACAACAACAGAACACTTGTCATGTGTATAACTAAATCTCTTTGTGGCAAAGTGGTCGCGCTGTCTGCCTTGCGATCTGAAGGTTGTGGGTTTGATTCCAGGCTACGACTTTCGGCTCACGAGTGCATTTTTCTCAGAGACTCCTGGGGGTCATCGCTGGAGCTATGGAGTTTGTGTTTTGTGTAACATTTTCGGCAGACCGCCTTGTGGCACGAGACCAAGCTAACTGGGATAAAACCTGGTGCATTGAACTCGATTTTCTTGACTTTTAAGACTTTTTTTTATAACTAATTCTGTACTAATCAACACATCAAAGTTGACTGGTGACAACAATAAATCGCTTGTAACATGTATGACTCACTCTGTACTAGTCAACACATCATCTATTGAACAAACAAAGATTATGAACACTTGTAACATGTATGACTCACTCTGTACTAGTCAACACATCATCTATTGAACAAACAAAGATTATGAACACTTGTAACATGTATGACTCACTCTGTACTAGTCAACACATCATCTATTGAACACAGATTATGATCACTTGTAACATGTATAACTCACTCTGTACTAGTCAACACATCATCTATTGAACAAACAAAGATTATGAACACTTGTAACATGTATAACTCACTCTGTACTAGTCAACACATCATCTATTGAACAAACAAAGATTATGATCACTTGTAACATGTATAACTCACTCTGTACCAGTCAACACATCGTCTATTGAACAAACACAGATTATGAACACTTGTAACATATATGACTCACTCTGTACTAGTCAACACATCATCTATTGAACAAACACAGATTATGATCACTTGTAACATGTATAACTCACTCTGTACTAGTCAACACATCATCTATTTAACAAACAAAGATTATGAACACTTGTAACATATATGACTCACTCTGTACTAGTCAACACATCATCTATTGAACAAACACAGATTATGATCACTTGTAACATGTATAACTCACTCTGTACTAGTCAACACATCATCTATTTAACAAACAAAGATTATGAACACTTGTAACATATATGACTCACTCTGTACTAGTCAACACATCATCTATTGAACAAACACAGATTATGATCACTTGTAACATGTATAACTCACTCTGTACTAGTCAACACATCATCTATTTAACAAACAAAGATTATGAACACTTGTAACATATATGACTCACTCTGTACTAGTCAACACATCATCTATTGAACAAACACAGATTATGATCTCTTGTAACATGTATAACTCACTCTGTACTAGTCAACACATCATCTATTTAACAAACAAAGATTATGAACACTTGTAACATATATGACTCACTCTGTACTAGTCAACACATCATCTATTGAACAAACACAGATTATGAACACTTGTAACATGTATAACTCATTCTGTACTAGTCAACACATCATCTATTGAACAAAGATTATGATCACTTGTAACATGTATAACTCATTCTGTACTAGTCAACACATTATCTATTGAACAAAGATTATGATCACTTGTAACACTCTTTACTGGTCAACACATCATAGAGGACAGAGTGGCTGTGATGTTAATACGTCCACCTCATTCTCATGCAGACCTGATTCGATTCACAGTGTGGATGATGTGGAATTTTATGAAAAAGAACAGAATGGCATAATTCTTCTGGAGCTAGGGTAGTGCATCAGACATGTCTTTTCAGACAATTACAGAACAACTCAGAGAACCTATGCACACTATAAAACACCTCACCTCCCCCCTCCGGCAGTTGCAGATCAAAATGAGCAGACTGAATAAACTGCTCCTCATGCTAAAATTCAAAATTATACAACTACCCACAAACAGAATGTTTATAGCATGTGTGCTTCTGGTATACACACATTTTGGATTCTAGCTGGCGCTACAGGTTTTGTGTACTGTGCTAAGATTCTCCTTGTGTGACTGATCTACAAGAAAGGACTGAAACCCTGAGATGGGTTTGCATCTATCAGAATGAGGTTGATGTAAGGACATTATTTCTGACCAAAGTAAGTTCTCCACAAGAACTGTGCTACAGAACTCTCTTTCCCCTCTCCAAGCTCAGGAACTAACAGACTGGTACCAGATCTTCCCATCTGAAAAGCAGCATTTCATGATGTGCCCAGGTTATGATTCGGCACAGCAGATACAGGCTGGCTGGGATTAGGTCTAAGTACGGGGTGTTTGTAAAGTCTCACTACATTTTGTATGTAAAACAATTTAGAAAAATGAAGTATATAATGTCATCAAAAATTGTTATCCACGGTCCATTGTGAAGCAATATGCAGTGAATGGCTGTTGTCTGGAGTAATTCTTTGCACTCCAAACACAATGGTGTTATCAACAGACGATGTTACAGAAGGTATTTGACAATATGAAGAGACGTGTACAATCATGTCTTGAAGCCCGTGGTGGACATTTCCAACACCTGTTATAATGAATACTTCATTGGTGCTTACCAGCTTTCTCAAAACAGCGTTGAACCATAACAGTGACTATTGTAACTAATTTACTGAATTTTTTAGCACATCTTTTGATGACGTCATGTACTTTATTTTTCAAATTTGACCTGCATACAAAATGTAGTGAGCCTTTAAAAACACCTGTAGGTGGTTTGGGATATTTGTTGTCAGCAGACACCCAATCCTATGCCTGGAGGGGAATAAATTTGAGCAAGTGTCATTGCATGATAAGAATAATATGTTGAATTAACAGTGATAATAAATTATATTCCATACAGGAACTGGATCCTATCAAAACAGTGTTCTAGATTCAACCTGTGAGTTCTTCGCTAGCAGAGGAGAGTGTACCGGTAACCTGAAAGACACGGTGAGGTCTCTGTGTGCCAAGACCTGCCAGATACACCAGGCCAGGCATAGCACACCACCAGCAGAAACCTGGACACAAACCCCACCTTCCAATATCAATCATGTACAGTCCAAGCCTGGTGGGTCTCTTTGGGATACAAGACCAGACAATCATAGATTGACAGCCGTGGGCAGAAATAATTTCCACAATAGTGATTTTAACAGCATTAGTGATGTGAATATTTTAAGAAATGCAGAGGCCCGATTTGCTTCCCTGTCGATTCCAACAGTACAAATGTTGCAACGACATGGAGTATCTTTGCGGCAACCTTATGTACAGGACGGACAGTTCCTGCCCTTGCCAAACATGCAAAACCAGGCACCACATAATCTTCGGCAAGACATTATGAATTCTCCTCTAAATGATAACTTGAGAGCTGCATTGCAGCAGAGCCATATAACTCACACCTCCACTGACTCATCCATGCTACGATCTCTCATTCTGAGTCATTCTTACAATGATAAAACATCCAGGCTGATGAATCATGATCATCACAGCGGTAGGCTGCTGCAAGTCAATCAGCAATCAAGGGGGTCCAGCTTGAACCCACAAGGTTTACATGAGACAACCAAAACTCCCTCCACGATCCTGAAACATTTACTGAGTAGTGAATCTCTCAACGGCCACGATCCCAACAGTGGGCTTTCCATTTGGCTAAGACTATCAAATATAAGTCAACAAAGACAAAGATCACAACAGCAATATCATCAGCAGCAGCAGGAAATACTACGAAAAGGATCACAAAACTATCAAAGAAGTTTCCAGATGACTCGAACCACTGCAATGCCTCTTTTGGATAGACAGACTCTGCAGGACATGTTTGGTGCAACACATGCAAAGATTTATGGAAGCCAATCTGCTGGCGGCAGCAATGGTTGGCAGATAAACGCAGGCAATGCAAACCGAAATTCTCAAAGCTTCAATGGCCAGATGACTGAAATGAGAAATGGCGCTCTCCCAGACCCATATAATCCAACTGGGCAACATTCTGTTCTTTCAAATGGAGACTTTGGTGTGGGTGAGCAGCGTCAGAAAGTATTAGGGTCAAACCACATGGGGCATGTAGCTGTGGGTGTTGACAGGGTTTCTGGTGTTGTCACTTCAGCGGATTTCACTGGACCAGAGGTTGGTCAGTCTGGGTCAACAGTCCCTGGCATTGGTGGCATACTTAATAATAGCTTAACAGGTCCAGACAGTGGAAGAAACCTACAGACTACTGGACCATCGTTCATGAAACAGGGCTCTTTACCACAAAACCTGGTAGTCAGTGAGCAGAATCCTCCAATGGGTAATCCTGTGGAACTGGTGTTTAATGAGCCTTGGAATCTACAAGTTCAAGAAACTGCACCTTTGATAGAAGTCCAGCCTGTGGGTCAAGCATTCCAGTACTATGAACCTAATCAGCCTCAGAATAACTTTGACCCTGTTATATCACAGAGTGGTCAGTTTGACCAGCAGCAGCAGCAGCAGCAGCAGCTGGCCTGGGATTCTCTTGCTGGTCCTGGGGCTTCAACAGCAAACACAGAACGATTCATGGACACCGCTAGTTTTCAGCAGTACCACGATCCCATTGACCATCAAACTTTAGACCTTGTGCAGTCTCCACCGATGGCTCATCAGCATCAAGATGTTGTTCCAGTTGACAGCAACGGTGATAATTTTGCTGGACAGCAGCAACAGCAACAACAACAACAACAACTAATGTCGTTATTTCAAATGATAAATATGCACCAGTCCTTCACAGACCCATTGGCTGACAATATGACTTCTGTGTTAGAAAATGTGTTTTCTGAAGCAAACCGGAATTTCTCAGCTCTTGTATCCGAACTATCAACATCTGAGAATCGCAATAACACAGGATATAACCCTAGTTTAAATATTTTATTCCAGGATTTGAAACGTGTACCAACAACAGAAAATTTGAGTGAAAGAAATTGCTGTGTAGAAACTAATTCAAATGTGAGTACAGAATATCGTAATGATAGTTCACAAACTGACTATTCCCAGCACGGTCGATTAAAGAGACTTTTACAACATGTGGAGTCTAGTTCGTCTGACTTAGCAACATCAGTTTCAGATATTACTTTGGGCAGTAGTTATCTTAATAACTGGACTTCGGGAAATTCTAAATCACTCTACATATTCACATCAAAGTTTAAACTTTCACAACGAGACAGCAGTAATAAGGCTCAAAAGCAGAGCACAGAATCAGTATATCCAAAAGACAGATCAGTGAATTCAACTCTGAGTGATTATGAAAAACAAACAGTTTATCAGTCAAGTACAACAGGAGATCCACCGTATAGTCATCCTCCTGCAGACATGGCACAGGTCACAGAACAGGTCAAGCCTCACCTGTTGGTAGACAGCATTTATTCAGTTCAACTTCAGACACACCAACCAATTTCTCAGATTCACTCAGGGATTACCGGCAGTAATGACAGCCCTTCCGACACAGCTTTCTCACAGCAGATCCATGTGAAATAATTATGTTCTGTAATTATACGATTATGTAAAATGTAATAGTTTTTGCTGAAGGATTCACTAATACGCCCACGCCATCTATTAGCCAGCTGCTGAAATAGAAACTATCAGTGTAGCTTAGCTCTATTCAGATGTCAATTATTTGCTATGGTTATCTACAGGTGTTTGTAAAGTCTCACTATACTTTGTATGTGAACAAATTTGAAAAACAAAGTACATGATGGCATTAAAAGATGTGCTCCACAGTCCATCGTGAAGCAATATGCAGGGAATGGTTATCGTCTGCTGGAGTAATTCTTTGCACTCCAAACAGAATGGTATATACAACGGAAGAACACATTTTTTGGGTTGAACAAGTGTTTCGAAGTGGTCAACACACGGATGTTTGTTCAAAGATTTATAGCAAGAAATAACGATAGACCCGTTACAGAAGGTATTTGACAATATGAAGAGACATGTACAGCCATGTCATGAAGCCAGTGGTGGACATTTCCAACACCTGTTATAATGAATACTTCATTGGTACTTCCTAGCTTCCCCCAAAAAAGCGTTAGACCACAGCAGTGACTATTGTAACTAATTTAATGAATTTTTAGCACATTTTTTGACATCATGTACTTCATTTTTCAAATTTGATCTACATACAAAGTGTAGAGAGACTTTACAAACACCTGGTATAATTATCTCCACTGCATGCTAGATAAGCAGTTGAGCTATTTTCAGGCGGCAGTAACTTGGTTTGGTCATCAATGGTTAGAGGTAAATGTGGCCAAGGGTTGTATCGTACGTCCACTTATATTTCCTCTGTACTGACGGCGTGGGAGTGGATTTGACCCACACACTGCTCAGTTGGACTTAAACGTTGACTTCTCGTTCAGAAAGCTATGGCAAATGACTGAATGTAACTTCCCTAGAGAATTTACCTGGAGGTGGGTTGAATGCTATGTCCTGCAAAGAGTACGCAATATTTTTAATTGTGATTATCTCCCCTTGACACCAGATTAGTGGAGTTTAGCTGATTTCATGTCAACAGGGTTTAAAGAGAGTTTAAAGATGTATGACTCGACTCGAACCTACAACCTTCACAGCGTGAGGCAAGTGGGTTAACCACTTTGCCATGGAGATCCCCAAACACACACACCCGCACCAGTGATTTGGTTTGGTTATCTGTGATTATCACCACTATATTTGAGATTATGGGTGTGATTTAGTAATCTACAGAGACTCTTGGACAAGTGAGGAGTTCGTGGGCTTTAACGGCTCGGGTTAGAGGGAGAACTGTGATGTCTAGACAACCAATTTCATGACTATGGAGGTCATGGCAGACACTAAAGTTATAACCTTGCTGAAGGGACAGACTTTCACCCGGAGATGCTTTCTCGGTGACTCATTTGGGTATGCTGAGAAAGATCGAGATGGGCTGGGCTTGCTGACAGTGGGTGGAGATGCTAATGAGGTCAAGTCTGATCAATGTAAACTTAATTTTTGTGTAAGGCTGTGTGGGTATAAGAGGAAATGAACAAGGTCATAGGCTTGTGGAATTGGCTACTGTGGAAAGCTGACGACCAATGAAACAGGCTGGTATACTGAGTGCCGTCATGGTTGTCAATCTGTAGTCTTGACGAAACTGCAAGAACATCAAGTGAAAAGGGGTGAAGCCAGACAAGAATATTATCTAGGGGTCAAAGAAGAATAGTCAGCCACTGTTATACGCTGAGAGAGATACTGAGGAGAGGATCTGAGTGGTTATGCAGTGAATGTTTCGACTTGCAGTGAGGATAATCTGATGACTGGCCATCTCCACCAGTCAAATGTAGTTTAGCCGTGTTCACATGTCAGTGGTTTGGTTAGGTTATCCATGACTATCTCCACTGCACATATCCACGTCTACGTGCACTTTTGTATGGATGTGAAGCGTGGATAATGAGCAGACAAGCTAAAAAACATCTGATGGCTGTGGAAATGTGGTTTCTCAGGAAAATGCCAGACATGAACATTTTGTCGTGAGGACTAGACATTTGATTCACCAACTGGAAGCCATGGGAAGGAAGGAGACTGCAGCACTCATGGAACTGTCCAGAGTGAGGGAGATGGGAGTGAAGCAGGGAGCCACCAAACATAAACATCTTGTCGTGAGCACAAGACATTTTATTCACTAACTGGATCACCAATGGACCTGTATGGAGTGTGATGATGATGATCACTAATGACTAATATGTACAGTGTTACTGCAGTTCCACCAAAAAACCACATGAACATCTAATTACACAAACAGTGAAATCAATGGGAAGTACTCACACTTTCTAAATAAAACTTTTATTTGACCATGAAGTGCAAAGTTATACTTGAGCAGTTAATATAATAGCAGGGTTAGGCAACATGATTGCAAAAAACATGAATAGATAACTGATGCTGACATAAATCTTTCTCCAGTGCTGACAGTTGTCACAAACCAAACCAGTGGGATAACAGTAAATACCAGCTTGTCATTCAAAGCTGGGTCTTCATCAGTATTTAGTCTTTCGTGTGATCCTAGTTAAATATTTATTGATTACAACAGTTAAGCTTTACATGATGAGCTCTGTTGCAGTAGATACTTTCATTGGCAGCATGAGGTGGTGTGACCAACTCTCTTCTCAGCTACCTTTTATATTTTGAGGGTAAACTGACCCAGAGCTCTATTGGGCAAGTCAAACTTAGTATTCTGCTGTTGATGGGCACTGAACCCTGGTCCAATATGTCAGAATCCAGTGTGATAATCACTAAATAACCACAGTTAGACAGAAGGACTTGTCTCCACTTAGCTACCTAGTCCAAAGTGAAGTCAGACTGCAATAGATACTGACTGTTTGTTGACAGTTTACAGCAAACAACTATGAAATGAAAAGTCTGCAGCAGACATTTACTATATACTGAAAAGTCTGTAGCAGACAATTACTATATAGAGAAGATTCTGTAGCAGACAATTACTATATAGTGAAGATTCTGTAGCAGACAATTACTATATAGTGAAGATTCTGTAGCAGACAATTACTATATAGTGAAGATTCTGTAGCAGACAATTACTATATAGTGAAGATTCTGTAGCAGACAATTACTATATAGTGAAGATTCTGTAGCAGACAATTACTATATAGTGAAGATTCTGTAGCAGACAATTACTATATAGTGAAGATTCTGTAGCAGACAATTACTATATAGTGAAGATTCTGTAGCAGACAATTACTATATAGTGAAGATTCTGTAGCAGACAATTACTATATAGTGAAGATTCTGTAGCAGACAATTACTATATAGTGAAGATTCTGTAGCAGACAATTATTATATAGTGAAGATTCTGTAGCAGACAATTATTATATAGTGAAGATTTTGTAGCAGACAATTACTATATAGTGAAGATTCTGTAGCAGACAATTACGATATAGTGAAGATTCTGTAGCAGACAATTATTATATAGTGAAGATTCTGTAGCAGACAATTACGATATAGTGAAGATTCTGTAGCAGACAATTATTATATAGTGAAGATTCTGTAGCAGACAATTACTATATAGGGTAGTCTGCAGCAAACAATTAATAGTGAAGATCATAACTACAGCAACACATTAAATGCTAATGATACACATTCCTGCTCTTACAAATTTGACTGGAAAAATGACAGGCTCTTTTAATTTAAGGCAGTGACAAGAACATAAATATCTTATGCAACTTTTCTTGTATTATAACAGACTACCCTTACTTCAGCAATCACAGAGTAAATCTAGCTCACTGGAGTGATCCTTCAAGACAAACTCTGACAAACCAGTGAAGACCTCTATGAACTGCCCTGTTTGTAACCCATACCAAAATAGGCAAAGAGCAAATGATCACTGAAGAAGAGAACAAATTAATACAACCACTGTGAAGGATAAAAGGAGTTCAAAAGAATAATCCTTAGCTGTACGCCATATTTTCTCCAGTTTCTGATCTGCCGCTCATTAAAAAAAAAAATACTCCTACAGTAAAGAGAGATCTTATTTTCTGTGCTTGGGATCTGGCTTATCTTCTATGTTTTCCTGGAGGCTTGTGTAGAGTTTTGCATCTAGAGCTGTTTCATACAGCTATAGAATCAACTTTCTGGAGCTATATTTCAGACAGTGCTGTCATTCAGCCAAAGAATCAACATTCTGGAGCCATATTTGGGACAGTGCTGTCATTCAGCCACAGAACCAACATTCTGGAGCTGTATTTGGGGCAGTGCTGTGGTACATGTTCTGTAGCTTGAAGTGTTGACCTGCCAAGACAAATTTCTGTAGAACCTATGGTTAGTGCGGTATTCCACCTAACATGGAGTAATTTAGGAAGCAAAGACGGCCAGTGATATTAAGCACATGGCCCCTAGATTTTCATGTGATCTATACAAATATGAGGCTAGCATGACTTATAAGCTTGAAGGTGTGTACTGAACAAAGTCCTTGACTTGTACTAACTGGGTCTGTTAATAACAGGTAATGAAGAAAGTGTAGCAACTCATACAGACAGCTCCATGCTCCAGATATAATCATAGTTATTATTTTATATGATAGTATTATCTGTTTGACAAAATGTACCGCACTCAGTGGCATAGACTGCATCAAATGACTGGTTCACCTCTTCAACGTCAGCAGCAGACAGCATGGACCACTCTGAAAGCTGTGATGGTTAGCATAAAATAATAAAACCAAAAACTGGAGTTGTGTAGCGTGATCACAGTGAAACAATGATACTTGAGGCCAACTTGGGTGTATATAGAAATATAGCAGCAAACATCAGTTAGTTGTGAAGCTCTTGGTACAAGTACACATGAAATCAAGTCACAAATGCTGGCTGGAAGCAACAATTAACAAGGATAATGTTGAAAAAGTTAGCACACACAAAATGCATATCCCAAGACAATCACATATGTCCTTTACCAATGACTCAATGCCATCACAAATTGGTCTCAAGCCTCAAACCACATGCAGTGGTACATTTTCAGTATATATAAAACTGTTTTGATTAGGATGTAAGACAAAGTCAGCAGCATGACCTTTGACATGTGACAGCCCCTGCATTATTTACTGTCTGTGATCTAGGCAATGTTGTGATCAGTAGTTTGCCATTGCTGTCTGAAAGGTTTATGCTCATACCATTGTGAGAATCAATATAGTTTGTTAAAATACTGCCTGCGATTGACTTCACAGCTGGTATGTCGGGGCTGTGATACTGCATTCACTAACCCCACACCACAGATGCTGACCGGATATGTGAAGATGACACCAAATGTGATAGTTTCTTCATCCAGTGTGGCAATGTGATCAAGTCACTGGTGTTTTCTCACAAGTAGAAGGATTGTTCTCCACTGATGGCAACTTCATGAAATAAGACCACGACTAACCTTTCAGACTGACACACTTTCTGAGCATGCAGACCCAGAATTAAGACTTGTTTAAATCTGCTGTTATGACATTCATAACATTGTTCATTACACATTGGTGATAGTCTGACTGAAAAAAAAAAAAAAAAAAAACTTCTAATGCGGCACTGTGCACAAAAACACAAGTCAAGAAAGTGAATGGCAGGAGGTATACGACAAAGCCAGGCCTGAGATAGCAGATACAGTGATGTTAAAATATAATCAGCGACACGTCACAATCTCAACAGCATAAAAGCCTGAACACAATGAGAAAACAAATATAGTTTTGTTCATCAGTGTCACTCAATATCTATCAAATATATCAAATTCCTAGTATGTACAAAAACACATCAATGTCATATGGCAAGACAATATTTATATACGTAATATATGAATATCAGGGATAAAACAAAAAGCATATACAACTGCAAAAGGTTGTACTGCAAAAGCTGTATCCACCCTGCAACCAACCAGGCCTACATGCAAACTAAATACAATATTTTCAAGCAATATTTAGTATCTTTGTATATTCGAACACTTTGTTTCACATACAAATAATATCAAAAATAACAGCTCAAGATAGAATGCAACATAGAAATAATAAAAACAGTGATGCCATAATTTTCAACCAGCTCTAAACTGAATTTAATTGCTGCGATAGCAGCACAAGTGATCAATAGAAATCACCATGTTTGATTAAAATATGCCAGATGTACAGGCTGCAAGAAGAATGATAATAGAGCATTTGATTTATGCTCACCCATAAATTAACCAACATCTTTTTTCCTCATATGAAGATTTCAAATCGACCACAACAGTGGCTTTGTTGTTAGGAGATGTACGTTTGGGCACTTAATTTCTTGTCCATAATTTCATTTAAAATAAAGACAGCAAGTGCTTGTGCTCAGAGCGGTAGAATATAGAAAAATATACATAAAATGTTGATACATCACACCTGTACAATGCCAACAAATATAGCAAACTAAAGAAATGTACAATTAGTAATCCCGCGTACCACGTTCTAAATACAGCTGCCGGCGATTTGGAAGCAGACTATCTTGCGTTGGTTCCCATGCAAAGGTATGAGTGCCGGTCGTTCAGAAATATACTGTTAGCAGGCAGTGGGTGAAAGCTAATTAAAGAGCAGGTTAACTCAATGAATTGAAATGTGGTGACAAATCTAATTACAAAACGAGAACAGAAAACTGTATGCATATATTTGAAACACTGGATGGGAATTCTTGCCTTGAGGAATGTTGAACTGTGGTATTTTGTCAGTAAATCAATAAGAGAACATATCCAACATCTAATAGACTCAACTGTTGTATTGTTATCTGCTTGGTTAATCAGTTAATACATCAGCTTTTACATTTTTACCCTCACTCTATGATCACACATCCGTAAACAGCTCTACCCCAAGTTCCGACACCACTAAACAGCTCTACTCCAAGTTCAGACATCACTAAACAGCTCTAACCCAAGTTCAGACATCACTAAACAGCTCTACCCCAAGGTCAGACATCACTAAACAGCTCTACCCCAAGTTCAGATACCACTAAATAGCTCTACCCCAAGTTCAGATACCACTAAACAGCTCTACCCAAAGTTCGGACATCCCTAAACACCCCTCCCCCAAGTTCAGACATACTCAGGACATACCCATTTACACCTCGTCTTTGTCTACAAAATTATCTGTAATCAAAATGGGGCAATAAAAAAGGTACAGTCTTGTACTCCAGTTTGTACAATGACAGAACATGGGCACACGTAAAATATCGTGTATGAATTCTGCTGTCTGCAACTGGTGGCACGCAGAACCACTCAGGGAGTCTGCCAACGTCATCAATAATAAACATGTTTACAAATATATGTCAAGGATTTATTTATACAAAATACAGGCACACTGCAAAAATACAGCAATACTTTGCAAAGGGGGACAAAAAGCAGGCCAAGATATTCAAAAGGCAATTTGAACAGTTCCGAATGGTGATGATAAACAGAACTGAACACCTGACATGTGTAAACCTGGGATTGTAGCTGATGTCAACTAGCAGATGATGATGATGTGAACATCCTGCTTGTCATGCTGCCCTTCGGTGTAAGCACCAAGGTGATGCCGTGATGGTAATGCAAGGTGCCCTCGTGTTCAGTCAGTGAACGCAACCTGTGACACTAAAAGATGTTATAAATGTCTTATTCTCCACAAATAAACCTGTGACACTAAAAGATGTTATAAATGTCTTATTCTCCACAAATAAACGTGTGACACTAATAGATGTTATAAATGTCTTATTTAGCACAAATAAACGTGTGACACTAATAAATGTTATAGTTGTCTTATTCTCTATAAACAAACCTGTGACACTAATAAATGTTATAGTTGTCTTATTCTCCACAAACAAACCTGTGACACTAATAAATGTTATAATTGGCTTATTCTACACAAATAAACGTGTGACATTAACCCCTTCTTTAGAATTGTACACACGACTATGTTACAGTATCATAAGCTGTCATACACCAATAGATCATTCAGGCATGGATTGAAGCGGCTCTATCCAACTTATACAGACAGAAGCAGCGAATCAGAAAGTAAATGCAATGAGATTACTGATAATTGTAATTGCTTCAGACAACAGTAAACTTCAACTCTGTTCACTTGCTCTCTCAGTAATTAATGTATCTTATTAAGCAGCATACTGAAGACTTTCTGATATTTTCCACCATCACCCTGCACTGGTCATGTCTTCACATGCCATAGAACTTGTACTGCAATTACAACATTTTGTGGTTATGTTGTTGATATTTCTCTAGCAAAGTGGTCACAACCGGTGGCTATATTACTGGTATTCCTCCAGCACAGCTGTAACAGTTTGTGGCTACATTTCTGGTATTTTGTTAATGCCACCATAAAATTAATGACTACATTGCTGGTATTCCAACACAATTGCAACAGCTTGTGACTACACTGCTGGCTTTCTAATAGTTGCAGCAACTAGTGGCTATGTAGCTGGTGTTCTACCATAGTTGTAACAGATACTGGCTACCTTACTGGTGTTAACTGACCACAGATGTAAGAGCTCGTGGCTACATGACTGGTGTTCTAGCACAAGTATATCTTCTGTATAAGTACTGCATGAAAGGTAGTGTATCATTTCCACATGAAACACTGCACCTACTTCCTGATTCATCCCTGTTTAATTATATTCACCTATTTGTGTTATATATATATATATGTGTGTGTTTATAAAGCTTTGTATAAAATTGTTATAACCCTTGTTAATCATAAAAACATTGTAAAAACAATAGGAAATGTACAGATACAAAAAAGGTGAAAAATATCATGCAATAAATACAGAACAATTTAACTTGGACCCTAGCCAGTCAGTTGTAGTATCAATGATTCAACTGATTAAAAATAAAAACAGTCATATGAAGATATCAACAACAGATTTGCTGGTTACACAAGGTAGCATGATGTCAAACAAAATGCAAAATACTTAATGACAATAACACACGAGAGAAAACAACAAGTGACAATATCAATGCGTCCATGATTAGCGACGTGGCCATTTTCTAGAAGCAGAATGTACATGGTTCTTACAGGTAAGACTTTTATACAAAAAGTCTTAGAGGATGTTCATCTTGAGTTCACACGTACTAGTTAATGGCTTTGTAGTGTTGGGTGACCAGTTCCTGTCATCAACTCTGGTGGCTCTCCATGGCAAAGTGGTCAAGCTGCTTGCCCTGCGCCCAAATGCTGTGCTATTGTGTGTGTTAGACCCCATCATTTGGTTCACAAGCACAATTGTTTCTGAGGTCTCTGGGGCTCACCATTGGAGTTCTCGTGCCCAAAGGTCGTGCTATTCTGTGTGTTGGATACATCATTTGGTTCCCAAGCACAATTGTTTCTGAGACCTCTGGGACTCACCACTGGAGTTTTCGTGTCCAAAGGTTGTGCTATTTTGTGTGTTGGATCCATCATTTGGTTCACAAGCACAACTGTTTTTGAGATCTCTGGGACTCGCCACTGGAGCTCGTGCTCTGTGCAACACTTTAGGCCAGCAGTTCTGTGAAAAAATATTGAGCCCTGCGAGATGAAGCCGATCCTCTTGCCTGGACTCCCTGTCAACTCAAATGAATGCCAGATACTTCATTACTTCCAGATGTTATCAAACTGTTTTTGTGCTTTTACTTCTGATTAAACTCTGGCAATTTGATGACAATCCTTCAGGTCAAACAGTTCAACATTGACAGTCAAAGAAGTCTGTAGGTATTGTATTAGTCCAGAAGTGTCTCATTATTATATATATATATTTTCAATATGAAAATACTGGACATTAGATTGTAATTGTCTTAATCTCCAAGGAATCTGATCCACATCTATCAGTATATCACTGACAGCCTGTGACAAAAGTACAGATCTCACACAAGCACAACAAACTGACAGCATGACACAAGAAAAAATAGAAAACATGGTACAATATATAACCGCTATACTTCATAAAATATCTCTTCATAAATATTCATTTGACAAGGCAGTTAATTTGTGTTGTAAAATTCATTTGCTTTATAACTATTATTTTAATTTCTAGCAGGATTACAATAAAGTAACAAATAAATCGTGCAAATAAAGTAGGCGGAGACAAGACACAGTTACATGAACACGGCCATTGCTGAGCAAGTTAATATGGAAATAATGTTGATCTTATATCAACTTTTAATAAAAAAAATATTGATTGCAAAGTACATTTACAAACAAAATGAGTAAACTTAACTGAGCACTGAATTTGTATATTCAAATAAACATGAAGCTTAAAACATACAAATTTAAGACTTTCAAAATGCCATGAAAAGAAAATACAAAAAAAAAAGGAAAATCACTCGCTTCACCGATTTTATATTTTCGGATTATTCAGACTTTCCCTCATTGACTGGCCAGATTGTAAGGACACTTAGTGTCCAAACCAAATGCCCAACTTGGTTTATGAGTGTTCCATGTTTTTCTTTGTAATCTACCAATTAAATACTTATTAAATGAATCATGTGTCATGTGGCAATGGTTTAATCCCATATTGACTGCTAATCAAAGGATAGTTATATTGTATATCTGACATTTCTCTTGTATGTATGTATATATTTAGGAAATGAATATCATGAACAGAAGCTGCACACAGTTCCTCTCACCTGTCCATATAATTCAGAACTGTTAAAATTCTTGCAGACAGAAATGCTAACTTTCTCTTCCAAGTCACCAGTTCAGCAAAATCATTCTGGTCTAAAAATGATGAACATGTCATGGTAGTTGTAGTAGAAAAAATCCTCCATAGTCATCAAGAAAATATGAGCGAACAAAACTATGACAATGAAAATATCAAATTCATCTATTGTAAATAAACTGGTCCACACACAAGGATTCCACTCTACTTCACACAAGAGCTTCAAAAATGGCCCAAGCAAAAGAGCTTTAACTGACCCACTTGCATAAAAAAGCCTAAAAAATAAATACTGATTTGAGACATATGCCCAATCACAAAATGAAATTTGGTAGGTTAAGTACACTATGTATTTGTTAACAAAGGGAGATGGGCAGACATACTGATTTACTCCACTTCTACCCTGGAGTGTAAACTACTGGTGTGGCATCTATTGTTGATGCCAATGATCTGTCACAAATAAGAATTCTTGTATGTGACATATGGCTGTGAATCCTGGACAATTAGTGAACAGCTATACATTACCTTGAGGGCCTCAGAGATGTGGTTTTACAGAATACTGAAATTCCTTGGATAGTCAAAATGAGTAACCTAAATGTTTTGAACAAGGCTAAGACAAAGATAATCTATCACAAACATCAGAAAAAGTTAGTAGTCATTTCAGCCACATGATGGGAAGAGAAAAGCTGGAGAATGTAACGACAACTGGAAAGATTTATGGGAAAAAATAGAGGAAGACAGCGAGAGAAGATCCAGCCTGTTGTCATGACATGGAAAGGAGTCAGGACATGAACCCGCAAATACTATGCGGTTTACCTGACATATTTACATACGTCATTGTTAAACAAATGAAAGATAATCGATCAAAAAAGTTTTAAGTTTTCACAGACTAAATTAGTGAAACCAGAATAACATGAAACAAGACTAGGAAGCATAACATGCATATATACAAATACAATTGTAACCAAATGGTTTAAATAAAAAAAAGACAACAAAATCAAAGTTGCCCAATGTTTGTGCAATAGGGAACATACTAGGCTCATAATTTTGATGGTGTACATGCAGTATGATGTGGTCAACATCAAGTCAGTAACCTCCACTTGCCCACATGTCTCTGATACTCACTTTGATAAGGCCGATTCAAACCCCTGGCTTCACTAGGTAAAAACAAAAACATCCTTCCTTCGTGGGACACTGAATTCTTAACTGCTTCAACTGCCCGCCAGCACACCAATCACATAAAAATACACGACAATACAAAATGCAACTCAGTAAAACATTAACATGAAGCTGCACTATAACAATATGAAAGTTATTGCCAGTTTGACATGGTGCTCAGGGTGTGACAGGTGCAACAACATCAGCTGCTGGCTGGGGATGGCTCCAAGATTTGCAGAATCTAACCTGGCAAATGACATGGTCATTCAGTCGTTACATTTAACACTGGAGCAGACATTCTCTGGTGTCACTGTTGGGCACATGATGATAGTGTCAACATAACTGCTATCAGCCAGGTCTGTAGAGATCCACTCAGACAAATGCATCAACAAGCTAGCTGATCAAAGTTCACTGGTGCAGCTCTGCTGTTAGGACAGGCAATGACCCCCATATGACCATTATCATGTAGGTTCTGTGCAGAACACTGATCTCATCACGGCTGGAGAACTGAGGCCAGCTCTCATGCTCAGGGTGTCTTTAGTGTCATGTATCCACCTTCATGTTGATCAGCCATGCTTTTCGTCCAGGAACCATGCCTTCCTTTGCTATTCTTTCTCATCCACGATCCCATTCACACCATAAAACATTTGTTCAGATTTACATGAACATTCTGTGAAGTTTACATGAAATAATCTTCTAGCTGTCCTATTACATGAAGCCTTAGCCTGGAAGAATGAAATAAACTGAAATAAGGGACAAGTTAAATGACATCTAGAGACTTCAGAATGATATCAAGCAACTTTCCACCAAGTGAAGTCTGATCGGATGGTATCAAAGCTTTCACTGTGTTGTTTCCACAGACAACTAAGATAGGTCACTAGAACTCTCTCCCTGGGTCTTCTAGCAAACCTAAACTTATCTTTGTTGTGACATGCTGGGCTAATTTCTGTATTTCAGGGTGCTGCAAATGCCCAGGATTGATGTCAGCATGGTTAATATCAAATTTCATGAATGCTTAACACAACTATCACTTTCAACCCAACTAGTGGCCTCTCATCGGTAGCTTGTTCACCAGCAACTAGCCAGTCTAACTTCCATCCTACAACTATTAGCATTAGAATAGCCAGTCTAACTTCCATCCTACAACAATTAGCATTAGAATAGCCAGTCTAACTTCCATCCTACAACAATTAGCATTAGAATCCGGGAAGGTTAACCCAGTCAACAAATGCCCTCAGAAGTCGGATGTGTCGGCCTAACGGCGCAAGAACGCAGCTCAGCTGTAAACAGGCACAACGCAATCACGTCCGAAAAAAAACTCTGGATGAACGCAGAAGAAGAAGAAGAAGAAGAAGAAGAAGAAGAAGAAGAAGAAGAATTAGAAAAGCTAGCTTAACTTCCATGCTACAAGTAGAATTAGAATAGCCAGTCTTAACTTCCATAATACCACAAGTAGAATTAGAATATCCAGCCTAACTTCCATGCTACAAGTAGAATTAGAATATCCAGTCTTAACGTCCATGCTACAAGTAGAATTAGAATATCCAGTCTAACTTAACTTCCATCCTACAACAAGTAGAATTAGAATATCCAGTCTTAACGTCCATGCTACAAGTAGAATTAGAATATCCAGTCTTAACGTCCATGCTACAAGTAGAATTAGAATATCCAGTCTAACTTAACTTCCATCCTACAACAAGTAGAATTAGAATATCCAGTCTAACTTAACTTCCATACCACAAGTAGAATTAGAATATCCAGTCTAACTTAACTTCCATACCACAAGTAGAATTAGAACATCCAGTCTAACTTAACTTCCATCCTACAACAAGTAGAATTAGAATATCCAGTCTAACTTAACTTCCATCCTACAACAAGTAGAATTAGAATATCCAGTCTAACTTAACTTCCATCTTACAACAAGTAGAATTAGAATATCCAGTCTAACTTAACTTCCATACTACAAGTAGAATTAGAATATCCAGTCTTAACTTCCATATAGCCACAAGTAGAATTAGAATAGCCAGTCTTAACTTCCATACTACAAGAAGAATTAGAATAGCCAGTCTTAACTTCCATACTAAGAGACCCCCTCACACAAAATGAATGTTGTAATATCAAACACATAGAATTAGAATATGTGTAGGCATGTGTTCGCAAACATAAGAGTTTACACCACAAGTAGTTGGTTCTTCCCAATCCCAAACACTTGCTGATGTTACAGCCCGTCAGGTGACGCCATATATCTTTCATTGTGTCGACCATCAACAACAATCATCAACTAGCCCAGTTTTA
Organism: Cepaea hortensis; assembly: GCA_963921405.1. Classification (NCBI taxonomy): domain Eukaryota; kingdom Metazoa; phylum Mollusca; class Gastropoda; order Stylommatophora; family Helicidae; genus Cepaea; species Cepaea hortensis. Next base: position 58,066,897 of record OY992888.1, read on the forward strand.
AATATTCATGCTCTGACACTTCATAAATACAAGCAGCCGGTCACAGATTCAAACAATACGGAAATGCAATATGTCAATTAAATACTGACACTGCAGCATAAATACAGCATTTACGTAAGTACCCTTAATACAAACTGGTAATAGGTGACTAGATTTTTTTACCTGCAGGAATCGGTTTGTGCATACAAAATAAGTAAAATGTCAGTCTCTATTACTCTCCATACAGCCAGTGACAAATTCATGATACATGCAGAGTCAAAGTTCAAAACATCCCTATTGAAAGCAGGAATAGAAAGCAGCACTTCAATATAGGCAAACTGTAGACACGCGCACAAAATGCTGAAAACACCGCCACTGAAAATACTGAAATGTTTGTTTCAACATATGACGCTACTATTTCATGCTCACGGGTGAAATGCAATAAATGAAATGATCATGAGTAAACAAGATTGCTTTCACACAGAAATTGTAATAAAAATTAACCTTACGATGTCAGGAAAAATATATGTTCTTGACACCGAAGTACAACACACGCATGGCAAGCAGGCAAATGAAATTCACAGATACTGTATGTTCTTAATGAAATAAAAACATGATATTATGGTTACAACAGGGGGAGGGGTGGCGAGAGAGAGAGAGAGAGAGAGAGAGAGAGAGAGAGAGAGAGAGAGAGAGAGAGAGAGAGAGAGAGAGAGAGAGAGAGAGAGAGACTTGATACTCTAAATTTAACAATATAAACATGCGAAGGTGTTAACTTTTAGTACACTGTAAGCCAATTCTTATGGCTCAAAGATGGAGATTTCTATAAAAACATCTCCTGTAAACATTCTTTCAAAGATGGCTTCCTCAACTCATGTACACATAGATTTATTCTTTGCTCATTTGATCTAGTTTCTTTAACTCATATACACAGATGGATTTTTGCTTATTTGATTTTGATCTAGTGTTCTCTATACTCAATAATTGCCAACACGTAACATGAAAAGGTCAAGATTTTATCGCTCAAATAGTTTCTACAAATAGATGGATTTATGCTTATTTGTTCCTGCACTCTCCTTCAAAAATAGTTTTCTTCAACTCGTATACAAACAGATGGATTGATTTATGCTTATTTGATCTTGCGCTCTCCATCACAGATAGTTTTCTTAAACTCATACACACACAGACGAATTTATACTTGTTTACTTGACCTAGTTTTCTTTATCAAGCTTCAAGGAATATGATTTGTTGGTGCATATGTAAAATTCACATAAGACAGAAACATAACGGCCACACGATTATATTTACATTGCCCCGACTGAATTTATGGATTTTCTGAATAAAACATAAAAGCATGTCAACTAACTGTGTTTGCAGTTGCTAATAATATTCTTGGTAAAGGTTGTCTGTTCTCATCTCATACAAACACAAGCTGGTAACAAAGATTAATTCCCACAAGAACAAAATAACATCCTGGCACAGATCAGCCCAAACTTTGCCAAATCCTCCTCTTGTACAAAAAGGAAGAACTTAACTTTGGAAATAAAAAACGGTGACGTGGGGGTAGTAAAAGAAACGGTGATGAAAATATACTGGCAAGGAATGATTGCAACGGCGAGAAAGCTGGCATGGAAAACCAAATATTGTTCGCTTGTTCTATGAATTGTTATGCTTTACTTTACGAGCATGATGCTGAGTTTTGTTGTTGTTAACGTGGCGATGTCTGGTTACTTCTGCACCCACTCTTTTTATTTAATGAAAGAATGCATGATGTTATTCCAACTAGCCAAGCATTCAATTCTCAGTCGCAGTTTCAGTTGTTTCTGCTGGGGTGTCTTCCTTTTTCTCTTCATCTGCTGCAGGTATATCATCACCACCTTCCTTGCCTTTATCATCCCCTTGTCCTTCCTCAGTCACCTCCTTCTTCTCCCCATCCTCGTCTTTGACATCTCCATTCTCCTTAGCTGTTTCCTCCTCCTTGTCATCCTTGCTTTCACCTTCCTTCTTGTCTGCAGCCTCCTCAATTTTGGTGTCGCCATCAGCTGTGGCACTGGCCCCTGGGGCTCGGACCCTCTTTGGCTTCTTCACCAAACCTTTCTCGATCAACACGTTGGCCTCCTCGACAACTGTTTCCTTGACATCCCTGGGGCTGATGCCAAGAACATCCTTCATCTGGTCAAACAAAAACCAAAAACATTTACATTAATTCTTTCAAAATAACAAAACAATTCTTACCACATGGTAAGAGAAGGACTGTATACATAGACACACAAACAAATAACGTGGAAACTAGAACTATAGACAGAGATGAGAAATATAGAAGGTGCAAGGACTGAAGCAAAGATGGAGAGAAGGACTGTATACATAAACACACAAACAAATAACATGGAAACTAGAACTATAGACAGAGATGAGAAATATAGAAGGTGCAAGGCCATGGCAGTGCAGTGACTAGCATGCTTGCCTGCCAGCCCAGTTGCCATGGGTTTGAATCCACATTAAGGCGAATGTCAAAATGACCTGGCTCTGAGGTTGACCCATATTTAAAATATACACCAGCAAATGTGCTGGGAACCAAAGGCGGCCGGCTGGTGTGATACTGACCACATAAGCCATCGAGTGCCCATTGATCTGTGAAAATATAGGCCAAGCAGCACATGTCAAATATGCCTCATGGCATGCAATAGGATCCTGAACTTTGTTTACTGGACTGACCAACACACAACAGGTATTAGGAGGAACAATCATGACTTTAAAATTGCGTATTTACTAATAAGGAGATACCACAGATAGGTGGCACGTGAAAAACAAAATCTTATGGTACCTCAATGATGCCTATATGTCAATTCTCAGCGGAGTAATTACCAATAAATAAAAAAAAAAATCTGTATTAAAAATTGAGGCGATTTCCTCGATTTTAGTAAAAAAAAAAAAAAAAGGGTGTCCCTTCTGGTCCGTGCCGAGATTGTCTCAGATAGGTTATTGACGAATATGAAATCTGACTTCATAAATATGTTCCGTCATGTTAAATGATAAAAAAATAGCACAAGTATACAAATAAATTATTAATAATCTTTAAACTTGTATTATATTTAACTTTAGTAGTTTAAATTGCATGTTTGAGCGTTAAACAGTGTCCATGACTGGCAGGCGCCATCTTGGAGTTCCGTTCACAAAGATATTTTTTTTAACGATATATCAAGCGATTTAAGCAATGAAACTCTCCAAATATATGTAAAAATGGGTGCATAATTCGAATATCCATCTAAAAATATTGGAACATTAAGGTAACAAGCTCTAAAATATAAAAGTACTTACTTTTTGCCAAATAATTATATTTATTTAAAAGGTCATGATAATTCCAACAAATCGCTGTGCACGGAATATTAGGCTAACCTTTCCAGGAAAACACGAGATGACGTGTGTTATTGTCACGTGATATTTGAATGAATGAATGACGTCGAAAGAATGCATGGGTTTTACAGCAGCCATTTTAGTGACACAATGAGTCAGACTGTATTCATCTACCGCAGAGAGTTAGGGTATTTTACTGCCATATTTTACTGTCATATCTAGTCTCTATTCATCTACCACAGAGAGTTAGGGTATTTTATTATCATATTTTACCTCTCCTCATCTACTATGAAGTATCAGGTTTTTTTTTTACTGTCATATCTAGTCTCTATTCATCTACCGCAGAGTGTTAGGTATACTTGTCTGACAGTCTTTCCTCTTCTACACTGTGGTGCAGACTTGTAGGACAGTCTTGTGCCCTTTTCTGAGAAGGCTAGGCATCCAATCTCACTACCAAAGAGGTCAGAGGGATAAGTGATACCAGTAGATACAAATAGTTCTTGAAAAAGTTCCCAGCCTTATGATGAGACCGAACCCGGTACCTTCTGAGATGCCACAGGCACCACAATCTCTCAGCTAGGTTCTCCCTGAATTAACTGATTTAATTCCTTGGCACTGTTTGAGAGCAGGATCCTACCATCTGAGCTCTGGAATCAGATTTCCACCCATTATGAATGAATCAAAATTACCACAATAACAATGCATTTTCTACCCAGACCCTGAACAGATATATATTATCAAATGTGAATTATCAACACATACCCTTGTGTTGTCGAACTGGCTCTGTTTACCGACCACTGGCAGGAATGTCTTGGCTGTTTTGTTGAAGAGACTGAGACCCCACAAGCAGACATTAGGTAGACTGATAGTGGGTATACTGTAGCCTGTTTCCAAACAAGAAGAACATGATCAATACCACACCATACATTGTTTATAAACTTTATACTATTTGTACATAGCTTTAGTGGTTTGTGCCCTTTCTCTACCAAAACTGTAGTCCAGCTTCAATCCCCAGCACAGGCAGGATGATTGTTTCCAACCAGAACAGCTCTGAGGTCACACAGCTCTGTGGTCAACACAGCTCTGAGGTCAGCACGGCTCTGAGGTCAGCACAGCTCTGAGGTCACACAGCTCTGAGGTCACACTGCTCTGAGGTCACACTGCTCTGATGTCAACACGGCTCTGAGGTCACACAGCTCTGAGGTCAGCACAGCTTCATGAAAATGGGGATCAGACAATTTGCCAAACTTGTATGGGCAGAAAGGGAGATCTCACCTCACATGTCTTGGCCTAGCAGTTCACACCACAATGGCAGTATCTGCTATGGGGTACCTTGATATCATGTAGAAGAGGCCTACCAAATTAGCCTGTAAGTGCCAGAGTGGGTACAGAGGTGGCTGATTAGACTAGACAAACTGATCTCAAAATGTCCGTTTCTCTGACCGACTGATTTCAAAATTGACATCATAGCATACCAGAGCAAATGTCTTAAGGTGTAGATGCTAATCTACTCACACAAACACATCCAACCACACACACAAATGCATCTAACACTACACAACCACACTCACAGACATATTCAATCACACACAACTACACTCACAAACACATCCAACCAAACCCAACCACATTCACAAACACATCCAACCATACACAACCTAACATCCAACCATACACAATCACACACACAAACACATCAATCCTACACAACCATCACCACATCAACCCTACAAAAACTCATCAATCCTACACAACAATTATATCAATCCTAGTTTAGTTTATCAACGGATCAACATCATGGCACACAGGTGTAACCCATACACCTACTCCTAACTCAAGCCTGAGTACAGAGAATCTCAGCTCAGTGCACAAACTCTGTAGCACCAGCAAGGATCCTGAAATACTTTGGGTAGATTTTTAACTCAAAATTTTGCCCGGGCTGCGTCATTAAGCTACTCTTTTTCGATTTCCAACTGCCAAGGAGATTTTTACGTGCGCAACAATACACATGGGTGTCCGATCTTACTACCCAGAGACCAGGGGAAATTTTGTTACTAAAAGCCCAGGTGAAAAAATCCCAGCAAATATGAATGCTACACAACCACACTCACAAACACCCTACACTAATGTTATGTATACAATAAAGCTGTCATCAACCTTGCGGCTTGTACTCCTTCGCCAAAGTCAGGGCGATGTCCTTCATCCATAGATTGCTTCCATGTAGGATGTGGCGATTTCCTGAAACAACCAGCATAGACAAATGTGTACAGTCATTTATTAACATGTTTAAAACTTAAATCTATATCTTTTGAGCTATATAAAAAACATAAATTAGTTGTATATCCTGACCAGGACATCACAGTCAATCCCAGCAGTTTTAGTTGTTTATAATTTCTTGGCAAGTTTATGTAGTAGTTGCCATTGCTTTCTGAACAACCGGTACTCATACCATTCTATGAAAACCAACACGGGTGGCCTGCTTAATTGCATTCGTAATGCCTTCGCAACATAGCTAGCAAGCAACCCCATAAGAAACAGAAATACCACAAGTACAAACGTCAGCTGACTGAAATGACATTTTTTACTGTGTGGATGCAAATGCTGGGGTAACGAAATGGTGAAGCTTGTGGGAAATGTGGATCTTTTAAAAGATTGTTGAGAATATTGTGGGCAGAAAAGAAAACAAAAGCTGAGGTACTGAGAGCTGCAAGTGTTACATTTTTTTTTCCACGTTTCCATCCTGTTTCAGGATATTGTGGTCAACACCAGCATCTTTCAGCTGTATGTTGATTCCTAGGCTAGATTACTCTCATCAGCACGCCACGACTTTCTGAGCGACCGGCTCCATACTCTCATGAGTCACTGGTGCGACTCGAACCACTTCTAATTCTCGTGCGCTCACGTCAACCACGAGAGTATTCGGGGTTAACGGAGAAAGCTGCTAACCCCTCGGCCTGGCAGCCGGCCAAGTGTTACATTATCTCTCTTAAATACCATAAGAACAACAATTATGGGGCATATCAACAGGAGAGAGGAACAGAGAAGTTGGTTTTTTGGTGGGAAAAGACTAAGCCAAAGAAGCAGACCAAGAGTCAATATAACCCAGTGTGAAATCAGTCCACGTGACCTGGCTTACAACATTCAACATAACCTGGCTTACAACTATTCAACATAACCTGGCTTACAACTATTCAACATAACCTGGCTTACAGCTATTCAACATAACCTGGCTTACAGCTATTCAACATAACCTGGCTTACAGCTATTCAACATAACCTGGCTTACAGCTATTCAACATAACCTGGCTTACAGCTATTCAACATAACCTGGCTTACAACTATTCAACATAACCTGGCTTACAGCTATTCAACATAACCTGGCTTACAGCTATTCAACATAACCTGGCTTACAGCTATTCAACATAACCTGGCTTACAGCTATTCAACATAATTTGGCTTACAACATTCAACATAATCTGGCTTACAACTATTCAACATAATTTGACTTACAACTTTTAGACACAACCTGGGTTACAGCTATTCAAAATAACCTGGCTTACAACTTTTCAACCTGGCTTACAACTATTCAACATAACATGGCTTACAACTATTCAACATAATCTGGCTTACAACTATTCAACATAATTTGGCTAACAACTATTCAACATAATCTGGCTTACAACTTTTCAACCTGGCTTACACATAGCTACAGCCTGTCATTATATCCTGTCTTAAAAGCAGTCACCTTAATCTGGCTTAGAACCAGTCACATTAACCTGAGACAGAACCAGCCACCTTCTCTTGGTTTAGAACCAGTCACCATTCCTGACCTAGAACTGACCATCTTAACTTGGCTTCGAACCAGTCGCCTCTATCTAGCTTGGAATGAGTCAACAACAGCCACAAAAATGTGTCCCTTAGCAGCTGGTTTACTGAACTGTCATCAAGCAACATGTATTTTCTCAATAGCAAAATACTACAAAGGTAGGAATTAAATCTTAACCGATTCAGTGCCGAAGGACGATATATCAAATGTGAACTCTTATTTTGACAGGACGATATATCGCCATGCTAGGGTCATTGTGGTATGTGTTTTGTTTTGTGGTATCTTAAATTTCAATGCTCAGTGAACGGAGATTTACATTACACTTGTTCATTTGATTGTTTGGCACTGAATCAGATAAGTGGTACTGACATAAAACTGTCTTGGCCACTTACCTACAACACTATCAAGCTCTAGAGCTTTAACGTGGGCAGCGGCAACATCCCTCACATCGACCACAGAGTAGCAAACACGAGGGCACCCACTGATACAACGGTCCAGCAGCATCTTCACAACCTGAGGGTCATTAATGCAACAATTATCTGCAACTGTCAACAATATTTCAGCAGAAAATCAACTTTGGCTTTGAAAAAAAAAGAAGCCACCTTTGGCTTTGAAAAAAAAAAGAAGCCACCCTTGGCTTTAAAAAAAAAAAAAAAGCCACCCGTGCCTTTAAAAAAATAAAGCCACACAAAATAGGAATAGTCTCTCATTCAGCCATTTCTAAATATGGCTTCCAGCTGCATTTCCTGGTGCTCTTTTTGGTCTGCATTTTTCACACAAAGCCTGTCGCAAATGATTACATAGTTCATCTGCACATACATCTCACCCACTCTATTTGAACTACTCTCAAATCTAGAATGAAACATCTTTTGGTTTGGGGTACTTCATTTTTAATTCACCGCAAACAAAGAAATTCTGACAAATCAGGTGACATCAGGGTGATTCCATAGTGGTTGTAGGGGTGCATTTATTAATTACAGATACAGACTTTCGCAAGTAGAAGGCAAGCAAGTGCTATTGTGTAATGTATTTATAGATATAAAGAACCATATAAATTGAATGTGTTGTCGATCACTTCCGGTTGAGTGTGTGGTGGACTGCTAGACCAATTGATGGATGCAATAAATATTTCTGGGCCTGGAGGGCCCTCACTGTCGTCGGAGTGTATATCCATATTTTCTGGGCCTGGAGGGCCCTCACTGTCGTCGGAGTGTATATCCATATCCTGTGCTACTCGTCTTATCTTGTGTATGTCACATCTGTCTGCGCTCATCTTTGATGTATCTGGGGACCAGTTTGTGAAGACAATGACATGCAGTTTTGGGTACATCTTACTATAAACGCACTTGTTGACTGACCAAGAAGTGAATCCCGATAACTCTAGTCTGAAAATCGACAATCCAACCAGATCTAGGTCAATGCTAAAAATAGCTACGTGGTTTATTTGTGGTGAATTAAAAATTAAGTACCCGGGTTTTGTGTTGCTGTCCACAAGCCACACAAGATCTTATAAAATCTTGTATGGCTCATGTGTAGCAGCTATAAGATGACAACCAAAGCCATATAATTTGCTGATTCATTAACTTACTCTTCTTTCACTTAACGTTATAACACCATAACAAGAATCAGTATAGAATTATAAACACTTCCACTTAACGATATACATTGACAAAAGATCATAATACAATTATTACACTTTCATTTAAATGTTTAAAATGATAACAAGTTGAGTTGAATCAAGAACCGACATCACTGTACATGGGGGGAGGGGGATAACAAGAATGATAACCAGAGTCGGTACAGCATGATAAACACTTCCATTAAAGACTAAAACAATAGCAAAAATTAGTGTAGAACTAACTCTTCCACTTAATGGTAAAAAATAATTAAGAATTATAAACTCTTCCACTTAACAGTATAAAGCTGTAACAAACATCAGTACAGAATGATACACTCTTCCACTCAACGGCATAAAATCATAAGAATCAGTACAGAATGATAACACTCTCATTTAACAGTAAAAAAAAAAAAAAAAAAGCAAGAATCAGTACAGAACGATGAACACCCCTACTTGATGGTGCACACACACGCGTACACACTCACAAAATGTATCATGAAGGACCAGTGCAGACTGATGCTCACACCAGGGCCCACCAAACAGACTCTTGATCCTCTGCCAGATCCCACACCCCAGGTGTCTTTAATGTCCTGTATCCACCTCTGTGCTGGTCAGCCTCTAATACGTCTCCTAAGAACCATACCTTCCACCCCTGTTCTCCCCAAACCATTATGACCATTAATATAGCCAAAGTATTTCAGTGTCCAGGATATGCTGCTGTTTACCATCCAGTTTCCTTCAATGTTCACTGGTAGAATATGGGTACTTTTCTTCTGCTTGGTCACAGTAGTTCTAAGAATATGCAGTTATGTTGTATGTCAACAGATTAATGCCAAGTAATAAACTTACATCTTGCTGTTGGTCACAGTAGATTCTAAAAATATGCAGTTATGTTGTATGTCAACAGACCAATGCCAAGTAATAAACTTACATCTTGCTGTTGGTCAGGGTAATTCTAAGAATATGCAGTAATGTTGTATGTCATCAGACCAATGCCAAGCAATAAACTTACATCTTGCTGGGCATCTAGTAAAGGTGGCCCGAGGGGTAAAGTTGGGTTCATCACGCACAGATCAATCTTGTCTGCATCTGAGGATAAGAGAAACACTTCACATGTGAAGACAACAATGGTACTTACACTGAAAATCAGTGGTTGAACATATAATCACAAGATATTTGAACACTATCTCAGTACAAACTACATCATCATCATGTTCCACTTTTGCCGTTAAGCGTCGGGGGGAGGAATAATTGGCATTTCTGCGCCTGATGGGTGGCACTGGATAGTGTCATTCCGTGTGATTGTACAATGTTTTGATGTCATCAATCCATTTTATTCTCAGGTGTCTTCATGCTCTCGTCGCATATGATCTTTGAAGTAGGACCAGTGCTGGTAGCTGATGGCGATGCATTCTAACGAGATGGCCAAACCACTTGATCTTCTGTCTTTCAATAAATGTGGCACAAGGTAATGATCCCACTGTCTGTCTGATAACAGCATTTCTTACTTGGTCTTGGATTGTTAAATTGGCAGCTCTTCTCAAGCATCTCATCTCACGGGTGTTGATTTTGCGTAAGTGTGATTTCGATAATGTCCAAGTTTGAGATTGGTAGCATAGGGTTAGTACAAACTACATGCCCCCTTAAAAAAAACAAAAGAACCTAGCATAATATGTATTCTTCTACCTTGTTCTACAGTATATTCCCCTTAGCCTTAATACAATTAAGTGGGCGTGCTGGTGTAACAGTTAGGACATTAAGCTGATAACAACACGAGCACAGTTGGACAAGAGTTTGATGCTAACTCTCACCGCCGCTATTCAACACTTCACATACTCACACAAGATTCATGCTATGGGTCTTTTTGTCTGTGAATATTTAAAGAAATTAAATTACAATTATTATAATAATAATTATTATTAATGAGTCATGTTGTAATGGTTTCTGCATATTTCCCATGTGTTATATTACACATATTGATTGTTATTATAAATGTATGTTTGAAAGCGTCAGTTACTTCTATTAGTATAGGCGGACCTTCTATGTTACTTTCTTCTGTTAATACAGCTCTTTCTCTGTCATATAACTCTCTCATGCATTCAGTTCATTTCTTAATTATAGCACTTTCTTCCAATAATACTTTTCCTATTTTTTTATTTCAAATATCCTGTGTTTACTCTTATGTAAGCTTATTGATTTGTCTGTGAAAGATTCTTATAATGTTAATAGAATTTAATTCAATTTTGTTGCAACACTGAATAAACCACTTTTCTTTTGCATTTAATTCCTTACCTTATAATTCTTTTTTGTTATTTTTACTTTGCTTTCAATTGTCCATCAACTTCAAGATTTATTCAGTCATAAATTTCTTCTTAGCTTCTCCGGTAATATCTCTTTGCTTGTTTGATAAATGGAACCCCTTAGCATTTCCCATTGTTTGTTTATACTCTACATTTTAGCTACTGCACTGTAAGTTATTTCCAATCACTCTGCATTGTTCTTGAGTTTGTGATCTGGATTACGTCTTATGTCCTTAAGCTATTTTTCCCTCCCTCTTCAATCTTACTTTTATTTGCCCACATAATAGTGTGTTATCACAGCTATAGTCAGCTAAAAGAATTGTTTTCACATTTATTAACACATTTCTAAATCTTTTATTAATCCATGTGTAGTAAATTTGATTCAACCCTGGCTTTGTGTGTAAAGTCACCTCTTGTGATTTTTAACCCTGGTGTTTCCATTCAAGAATATCATTTACTTTTGCCAATTCTATCAGTTTTTCTCCTATTTTATTTCTTGTTCCTAAACCATAACTCACAATATCTTCCAGTATTTCCTTTCTTACTTTTAAGTTGAAAACTCCAAGTATTATTTTTATTTCTTGTTATTTGGCTTGTTATTATAATATTATTTTATATCAGAGTTACATTTCTAAGTTTGGTACTAGATTTAATTTCTGTTGACTTTCATAAATGTCCTTGTACATGGAATGCCTCTCCTGCCTTTTTTAAAATTATTTTTAATATTTTAATAGCGTTATCTGTTACCCCATCTTTTGTCTACATTGCTACCTCAAACAATGTATGATTCCAGCTCTTTAACCCTTTACAAGGCAGAACGGCCATTTACGTCCGTTACCGTAAACGGGTGAAACGTCCCAAACCGGCCGATACTATTATGCATTGTAAAAACGCGATCTCTCGGCTTTCCAATACTTCCGACGGCTACTTTCGCTTTCGCCGATAGCTTGACAACGTGGCCGCCATTTGTAAAGCGCCTACTATGAATTTGAACGGACTTTTACGGACTTTTTTTTGATAGTTTTCGGGGTTTTTACGCTGTTTTTCAAAACGGATTTCGGCGATTCTTCAAGTGATAGCCGAGATTTCGCCCTGTTCAATTTAAGTGACATTAAAGGGCACGAAGTTGACTATTAATCGGAGGTAGATATCAGTGCAAAGCGTTACTTTGCATTAGCAGTCTGAGTCAGACTTTAAAGAAAGTGATTATGATTCTGAAAATGTGTTTGTAAATTGCCGTATAGGTGACGGAAAATCACAAACAACATGCCGTATTTCGTAAATATTTGTGTTCATATATGGATTACCGACAACAATCACGTGAGTAACATATTCTGCATGCTTTTCCCTTCATTGTGTTGTTTATTTAACTAACACCTTATTTGTGATGGTTTTACTTATGCGACCCAAAATTTTACCGAACCTGAAAAAATCTTGCCCATTCAGGGCTAAAACAACGGACAAGCGTCTGCCCTGTAAAGGGTTAAGTGAGTTTTCATCAATGATTTATTCTCATTACTTTTGTCTGTCCCATATGAATTTAGACAATTGCTGTGACCTCTCATTAAGTGTGTTTATCTTGCATCTATCATTCACTCACTCACCCAACGACTCATAACCCTGAGGGAACGCAGCAGTGGGTATCTTAATGGAAGCAGCAGCAATCCCCCACTGCACTCTTCTCAGCTGCACAAAGTGTGGAAATATTACATCCTGCCCACTCTCTAATGTTATCATCTAGGATTTTCTTGGTCTTCCTTCTCTTACATTTGCCCTCAACTGTTCCCGAGAGGATTATTTTTGGGATGGCGACATGACGTGTGACATGCCTAAATCAGGATAGCTTTTGAGTTTTTACATTGACAAAGTTATTCTTGAAGGCCTGCATATGTTATTTACCTTATCTCTGACCCAGGCATTTGCTTTATACTCTTTATAACATGTGTGCACAATTTTCCTAAAGCATTTGTATTCAAAAGCCTGTATCCTGTTCTCTTTCTACAGTAACTCACACCCAAATAAGAAAATGGATGCAAGTGACCTGTAAAATTTGACTTTGACAAGAATGACATATGAGGCCAGTTTGTCTTTTTATTGTTTTCACACACAAAACTGCTACAACCAACCTGGCAGCTCCTTAACAAAATCCCAGGCAGACTTCTCAGCTAAAATGAGTGACTTAATCAGTGGGTCGGCAGTTTCCGCATCTGCCCAATCTGCTTCTGTGAAGACTTTGTCGGCAGGTGCAGTAGCGTTTCCTGAAATGCAACACAACACACATCAATAACCCAGTTTCATTAAAGATCATTTCAATGTTCACACCCCTAGCAACATGAGTTTTCCTTCATTGTGTTCACTTGTTGTTTTGTCTTCCCAATCCATAATCCCACGTTCGAAACACAGTTGCCCGCAATTTGGAAGCAGACTGCCTTGTGTTGGTTTCCCCATACAAAGATATCAGTGCTGGTTGTTCAGAAAGCAAGGGCAAACTACTGAACGTAAACTTCCCCAGGAATCACAAACAGCTAAGAAATGCTGGAGTTGACTGCTACGTCCTGTAAAGGATATGCAACAAATATTTTTAACTCCTCAATCCAAAATTCCTAAATCTGCAAGCAAGAAATATAAGTACCTTGACAATTGTTGAGTGTATCCTCCAGCCCAATCAAGGGACCCTTAAACAAGTGAATCAGGACCCTCTTCTAGGCCTTGAGGCTTACTGGATATATGTTCCTAGTCCCATATTGTGTGACCAATCGACACTTGATGGTGTCAATTGTCACTTGATGGTGTCAATTGTCACTTGATGGTGTCAATTGTCACTTGATGGTGTCAATTGTCACTTGATGGTGTCAATCGACACTTGATGGTGTCAATAAACACCTGATGGTGTCAATCAACACTTGATGGTGTCAACTGACACTTGATGGTGTCAATGACACGGTTGAATTGAGTTCCCAGGACATTTTCTGGCAATCATGTTCAGCTGGGTCGACCTGGAAACCCAGGTCCATTAAAAAAAGTCTCCCTCAATGGGGATTTAAACACATGCCCATTGAACTGACAGGCAGGCAGGCCACTGATCCACCATGGTTCCCAAATCCCACAGAAACACAGCTAAAGCATAGTTTCAACCAACAAATTTGTTCCAGTCCTTTACTGAACTTTCTGTTTAACTTTCACTTCTCTTATCAATATCCTTCTATTGGGATAACTGTCAACTACTGCCTATAATACCTTGTGGTGCAGGACAGGGGGTCTTGAGCTTGAGGAATTAAAGCCACCTGGCTAGTGCAGTCGCCGCAAACTGTGCAGGTTAGAGTTTTATTTTTGCCCCGACAGATAAAAATCTGCACCTTACAGCAGATTCAAACCCAGGTCTCCCAATGGAGAATTCAGTGTTCTAGCCACTCGGCCAACCGCTCCTCATTGGGATAACAAGAAGTAACATTAGTGAGGTGTATAAGAACACAAAAACACTGGCAGGATGGATGTTGTAGCTACAGTCTTTTTCAGCATACAAACAACAAACAGACACTGATATAAAAGTTAGTCGCATATCCTTTACAGGACGTCGCAGTCAACCCCACCATTTTTTTGGGCTGTTTGTGATTTCTTGGCAAGTTTACATTCAGTAGTTTGCCATTGCTTTCTGAACGACCGGCACTCATATCATTGCATGAAAACTAACGCAAGGCGGTCTACTGCCAAATCGCCCGCAGCTCTGTTTCGAACCCGGTAAGCGAGATTATGAATTTCGTCCGTACCCCTTTGCCACAGAACCGGCACTGATATAACTATATTAAAAACATAAGTTACTTAGTTGATGTGTATCCGTCATACAAATAAGCCAGGAGATGAACCACTCATCAGGTGTACAAATCAAACTGGGACAGCGCTAACATTAACAGATCCATTAATACATTCTCTGGAAATCTGCATGGCTGATGCTGAGCTAGTGGGTGCAACCTCTAAACCGTTGGACTAAAATGTTCTTGGCTTACAAGTACCTCAGAAGTCAGAGTGGTCTGGCATGATGATGACGGACACTGTTAATAAGGAAAGCTAATCCACAAGCAAATATTACTCCAGTGCACAAGAATTAATTGCACATGTATGGACTGCGCTTGAGTTCAAAGCGAGTAAACTCAACAAATAAAACAAAAAATGGTTTCTATAGTTACAAGCAGACAATTGCTGTACCTGATATAGCCTGGTAGGAGCTGGTGAGGATGATACGCTTGACTGTTTTGGATCCCACACTAGCTTTCAACAAATTCTGTACAGCTTCTACAGCTGGCTGGACCGGGGCTTCGCCTTCTTGTGCTGGCACCTGAGCCGCTATGGGTTTAATTGCATGGATAACATGCTGCACCTCTTTCATGGCACTGTAATATAGGCAGTTAACAGCAACGTATGAGAGTCTTGAAGGTTACCTGGAACTCTGTTATTAGTTTGGTTATTATGAAGATATGAACAAGTGAAGTGTCATATGACATAAAGTGAGTGATGTGCTGTTTCATCAAAATTGTGTGAACAAGTGACATATAATATGTAGTGTGGTATGTTGTGTACTGTTTCACCAAGCTTGTGTGAACAAGTGACATATGATATGAAGTGTGATATGTTGTACTGTTTCACCAAGCTTGTGTGAACAAGCAACATATGATATGAAGTGTGATATGTTGTACTGTTTCACCAAACATCAAACCTTGTGGTTTAGTTGTAAAATGGATGTATCTCTACAGCACAAAGCCTGGGCTGAATTTAGAGACCATATGTTGTCAATGCAGCATGAACCCTCTCTAGGCCTGCCAAATTTACTCCAAAGGAAAGGTAACAGCAATACGTTTGTAACAAGACAAGCTGCAAAAGTTGCTGGATCAGCAAAGCAATGCTCTTACCGTCCGACTATCAGAGCTTCAATCCTAAACCAGTTACTGACCAAGACGTAGGGCCTGATCTGCCCTGCCATGAAATTTGGTCTTTAGGCTGCATTTCCTCGCACTAGGATAAGGCTTGTACCCTCTCAATTGCGCTCGTTTGCTCGAAACCGTTGGCACAATATCAGGAGTTGGATTTGGTAAGTGCTGCCCAACAATCGGCACTAACAGAAAGCAGGTAGTATCATACATAACATATATAATATAACATATAACTGATGCATGAAATATGAGTGAATGACAATTTGGGAATCTTTTGAAAATGAAATTCATTTGTTCATTTGACTCTGCTATTAGGTATACTACCACTGGCTTAGCTTCTTGGGGGTTGTTGAGATATATAGGGGGTAAGAAGGAAGGCGATGGAGGAGGGGTAAAGGTACGCTAGTGTCTGCAATTATTTCGGAGAAATCTAATGTCATATGCTGTCTCAAAGACATCCTTCACACAAAGACTCTTACTAACGTGACGTTGAAATGGGAAGAGACTAACATGACATTAAAAGGTTTAACAAGAAAAATGGGAAGAGAAGAAGTGCAGGAGAATGAAGAAAGAGAAAATGAGGGAAGGAGAAAACATGTGCTTGAGAAAAGAGCTATGGAGACATATAAAGTTGTAAAAGTAAAACAATTAATGTAAATAAAAAATAAAAAGAGCAATAACATATGATGGGCAAAAGCAAAAACATAATCACATATTAGTAATTCATTCAAGAGTGTGGTTTTTCAAGGTGAACCATAGCAATTTGAAATGGTGTGGGCAGTGCTATTTCTTGCTACCACTACAAAAAGAGACGAGGTGTTGTGGAGTAGCCAGCAGATACTAAAGATGAGGAGTTGTGGAGTAGCCAGCAGATACTAAAGATGAAATGTGGAACAGCCAGCAGATACTAAAGATGAGGTGTTGTAGAGCAGCCAGCAGATACTAGAGATGAAATGTGGAACAGCCAGCAGATACTGGAGATGAGGTGTTGTGGAGCAGCCAGCAGATACTGGAGATGAGGTGTTGTGGAGCAGCCAGCAGATACTGGAGATGAGGTGTTGTGGAGCAGCCAGCAGATACTGGAGATGAGGTGTTGTGGAGCAGCCAGCAGATACTGGAGATGAGGTGTTGTGGAGCAGCCAGCAGATACTGGAGATGAGGTGTTGTAGAGCAGCCAGCAGATACTGGAGATGAGGTGTTGTGGAGCTGCCAGCAGATACTAAAGATGAGGTGTTGTGGAGCTGCCAGCAGATACTAAAGATGAGGTGTTGTAGAGCAGCCAGCAGATACTGGAGATGAGGTGTTGTGGAGCAGCCAGCAGATACTGGAGATGAGGTGTTGTGGAGCAGCCAGCAGATACTGGAGATGAGGTGTTGTAGAGCAGCCAGCAGATACTGGAGATGAGGTGTTGTGGAGCAGCCAGCAGATACTGGAGATGAGGTGTTGTAGAGCAGCCAGCAGATACTGGAGATGAGGTGTTGTAGAGCAGCCAGCAGATACTGGAGATGAGGTGTTGTGGAGCAGCCAGCAGATACTGGAGATGAGGTGTTGTAGAGCAGCCAGCAGATACTAAAGATGAGGTGTTGTGGAGCTGCCAGCAGATACTGGAGATGAGGTGTTGTAGAGCAGCCAGCAGATACTAGAGATGAGGTGTTGTAGAGCAGCCAGCAGATACTAGAGATGAGGTGTTGTGGAGCAGCCAGCAGATACTAGAGATGAGGTGTTGTAGAGCAGCCAGCAGATACTAGAGATGAAATGTGGAACAGCCAGCAGATACTAGAGATGAGGTGTTGTGGAGCTGCCAGCAGATACTAGAGATGAGGTGTTGTAGAGCAGCCAGCAGATACTAGAGATGAAATGTGGAACAGCCAGCAGATACTAGAGATGAGGTGTTGTGGAGCTGCCAGCAGATACTAGAGATGAGGTGTTGTAGAGCAGCCAGCAGATACTAGAGATGAAATGTGGAACAGCCAGCAGATACTAGAGATGAGGTGTTGTGGAGCTGCCAGCAGATACTAGAGATGAGGTGTTGTGGAGCAGCCAGCAGATACTAGAGATGAGGTGTTGTGGAGCTGCCAGCAGATACTAAAGATGAGGTGTTGTGGAGCTGCCAGCAGATACTAGAGATGAAATGTGGAACAGCCAGCAGATACTAGAGATGAGGTGTTGTAGAGCAGCCAGCAGATACTAGAGATGAGGTGTTGTGGAGCTGCCAGCAGATACTAGAGATGAGGTGTTGTGGAGCTGCCAGCAGATACTAGAGATGAGGTGTTGTGGAGCTGCCAGCAGATACTGGAGATGAGGTGTTGTAGAGCAGCCAGCAGATACTAGAGATGAGGTGTTGTGGAGCTGCCAGCAGATACTAGAGATGAGGTGTTGTGGAGCTGCCAGCAGATACTAGAGATGAGGTGTTGTGGAGCTGCCAGCAGATACTAGAGATGAGGTGTTGTGGAGCTGCCAGCAGATACTAGAGATGAGGTGTTGTGGAGCTGCCAGCAGATACTAGAGATGAGGTGTTGTGGAGCTGCCAGCAGATACTAGAGATGAGGTGTTGTGGAGCAGCCAGCAGATACTAGAGATGAGGTGTTGTAGAGCAGCCAGCAGATACTGGAGATGAGGTGTTGTGGAGCTGCCAGCAGATACTAGAGATGAGGTGTTGTGGAACAGCCAGCAGATACTAAAGATAAGGTGTTGTGGAGCTGCCAGCAGATACTAAAGATGAGGTGTTGTGGAGCAGCCAGCAGATACTGGAGATGAGGTGTTGGGGAGCTGCCAGCAGATACTAAAGATAAGGTGTTGTGGAGCTGCCAGCAGATACTAAAGATAAGGTGTTGTGGAGCTGCCAGCAGATACTAAAGATGAGGTGTTGTGGAGCAGCCAGCAGATACTGGAGATGAGGTGTTGTGGAGCAGCCAGCAGATACTAGAGATGAGGTGTTGTGGAGCTGCCAGCAGATACTAGAGATGAAATGTGGAACAGCCAGCAGATACTAGAGATGAAATGTGGAACAGCCAGCAGATACTAAAGATAAGGTGTTGTGGAGCAGCCAGCAGATACTAGAGATGAGGTGTTAAGCAGCCAGCAGATACTAGAGATGAGGTGTTAAGCAGCCAGCAGATACTAGAGATGAGGTGTTAAGCAGCCAGCAGATTCTGGAGATGAGGAGTTGTGGTACAGGGAGATGAAGTGTTGTGGAGCTGCCAGCAGATACTAGAGATGAAATGTGGAACAGCCAGCAGATACTAAAGATAAGGTGTTGTGGAGCAGCCAGCAGATACTAGAGATGAGGTGTTAAGCAGCCAGCAGATTCTGGAGATGAGGAGTTGTGGTACAGGG
The DNA here is from genome assembly GCA_963921405.1 of Cepaea hortensis. Taxonomy (NCBI): domain Eukaryota; kingdom Metazoa; phylum Mollusca; class Gastropoda; order Stylommatophora; family Helicidae; genus Cepaea; species Cepaea hortensis. The sequence continues at coordinate 58,086,234 of OY992888.1, forward strand.
AGATGAGGTGTTGTGGAGCTGCCAGCAGATACTAGAGATGAAATGTGGAACAGCCAGCAGATACTAAAGATAAGGTGTTGTGGAGCAGCCAGCAGATACTAGAGATGAGGTGTTAAGCAGCCAGCAGATTCTGGAGATGAGGAGTTGTGGTACAGGGAGATGAGGTGTTGTGGAGCTGCCAGCAGATACTAGAGATGAAATGTGGAACAGCCAGCAGATACTAAAGATAAGGTGTTGTGGAGCAGCCAGCAGATACTAGAGATGAGGTGTTAAGCAGCCAGCAGATACTAGAGATGAGGTGTTAAGCAGCCAGCAGATACTAGAGATGAGGTGTTAAGCAGCCAGCAGATACTAGAGATGAGGTGTTAAGCAGCCAGCAGATTCTGGAGATGAGGAGTTGTGGTACAGGGAGATGAAGTGTTGTGGAGCAGCCAGCAGATACTAGAGATGAGGAGTTGTGGAGCAGCCAGCAGATACTAGAGACAACCATCTTACCTCTCTAGTGTATCAGCTTTTGTTGGGTCAGCTTCAACAATTTCAACTTTATATTTGGCCTCCGGACACAGCTCATGTAACAGATTGATCCTGGCCTCTTCCTCCTGCAGGGATGAGACCGTGCCTCGAACCTGGCAGCCTTCCTCTTGAAGCTGCTTAATAATATGGGATGAGACGAAGCTGGTCGCGTCGGTAATTAGAACAACTGAAAAGATAAAGAGATATGGGCGATGTTTACAATATCAAATGGGTCACTTGTATTCCCTAGGATATTTCTTATAACCCATGTCAGGCTGGATCGAACAAACAGCCCAGGTCAGTTGTTAAAATCTGCCTCGATAGGGATTCAAGCACATAAGCACTGGGCTGGCAGGCAGACATGTTAGTTACGGTACTACTGCAGCTTGCCTAGATAAAGTAGGGCTGCAACTTGCCTAGCTAAAGTAGTGCTGCAGTTTGCCTAGCTAAAGTAGTGCTGCAGTTTGCCTAGCTAAAGTAGTGCTGCAGCTTGCCTAGCTAAAGTAGTGCTGCAGCTTGCCTAGCTAAAGTAGTGCTGCAGCTTGCCTAGCTAAAGTAGTGCTGCAGCTTGCCTAGCTAAAGTAGTGCTGCAGCTTGCCTAGCTAAAGTAGTGCTGCAGCTTGCCTAGCTAAAGTAGTGCTGCAGCTTGCCTAGCTAAAGTAGTGCTGCAGCTTGCCTAGCTAAAGTAGTGCTGCAGCTTGCCTAGCTAAAGTAGTGCTGCAGCTTGCCTAGCTAAAGTAGTGCTGCAGCTTGCCTAGCTAAAGTAGTGCTGCAGCTTGCCTAGCTAAAGCAGTGCTGCAGCTTGCCTAGCTAAAGTAGTGCTGCAGCTTGCCTAGCTAAAGTAGTGCTGCAGCTTGCCTAGCTAAAGTAGTGCTGCAGCTTGCCTAGCTAAAATAGTGCTGCAGCTTGCCTAGCTAAAGTAGTACTACAGCCCACAACCGCTGCAGCCCTCGGGCTCAACCCAGCTTCTTCACAGATCTAACAGAAAGGTATTTTTAGATCCTGTGGAGAAATAATAAATACATGTGCACATACCTGACTAGGACATCGGATCAGGTAAATAGAAAAATAGATGTGTTTACCTGGTCCTAGTCAGGTGTCTTATCACTACCATCCCTTACTACTGGACATCCCCATGCATAACAGTGGTCATGCATTCAAATCCCCATCGAAGCAGGGAATTACAATTTTTTACTTGACTCCCAAGGTCAATCCAGCTTAAAATGGACATAATGAAATGCTCTGGAAAGTAAAGGCAGCTAGTATGAAACTGACCACATCAACCAGCGAGTGCTTAGAGGCCTATAAAAAATAGCATCATTTAGCCAATATGCCAAAATCGGAGAGTTCTCTTCTGAACCTTTTTTGTTTAACATGTGAAAAATATCGAACTAAGAGCTGTGATTGCAGATCAGCCACAACATAAAAATGAATTAATACGCTTCAAACAGCATGCAATTTACACAACAAGCATAAAGACAGAACTGAGCCTGTTAGGGAGTGGGGGTGGAGAAATTGTCTGGCCTGGCTGTGCAGACCTGGTCTTGAAAATCAATAGCACATTGTATGCTAAGAGCCAGGCCATGTAACAGTGCAGCCATCCAGAGCTGGCATGAGGCTGAATTATGTTGCATGAGGCAGAATTATGTTGGGGAGGAAAAATGTCTTCGTGACCCACTGACATAAAATACATCACGATTATAGCTAATGTTGCTGCCATATTGTCAAGCCAGGTAACATAATAATGTTTAATCTGGAAAAACAGACATGATGACAAAGACTACGTCAGATATACAGTTGATATTAGCTTATGTTGGGCCTATCATTGATGTGAGCCTATGCCAGGCCTACAATTGATCCGAGCCTACTTGGAGTTCTACAGTTCACTGTAAGGCATGTGTGACTGACTATCGGTGACTGGGCCCCACATTGTACCATCAGTCTATGCTGAAGAGTTAACTGTCAGTGTCTGTGGGACCTACACCTGAGTGAGAGTCAGCACAGGCAGATGAATCACACATCTACATCAGAGGATAGGCTGGCTTAGAGGTTAAAACACCTAGCTCTGGCTTGTGCAGACCTGGTTCACTTGCGCATGCATGCAGAGATATATATATATATACTAGCTGACCCGGCCCGGCTTCGCCCAGTCCTTGGTGGGGAGCATCTAATTTAATTCATATAAGTAGTCATATAAGTTCCCGTTCCCGTTACCGACTGTCTGTCTGTCTGTCTGTCTGACCCGGCCCGGCATTGCCCAGCTCCTGGTGTGAAGCATCTCATTTAATTCATATAAGTAGTCATATAAGTTCCCGTTCCCGACTCTCTGTCTACATATATCTTATATATATATAATAGACGGATAGGTAGACAGACAGACAGACAGACAAACAGACAGACAGACAGACAGACAGACAGACAGACAGACATATATGTGTGGTTTCTGAATGATGTTATTTGTCAACGGATCAATGTACAACGTTAAGGAATGCAGAGGATGATCCAGACTTCAGTCCTTCACATGCTACCCTCATTCACGCTTTTAGCCTACAAATCAAACCTACACAATTGGGTGGACTGTTAGGCCACGGAGTGTGAACTCGCCTGTGTCCGTAGTGTCGATGTGTGTAGGTGTAAGCAACATGTCCCCAACGCCCTCGCATGCTCTAATGTCAAATCATTTGAGTATTACCTGTTAGAAAGTATCAGAAATGCTCTGAGTTCACCGAAGGCTGGAGCTCGAATGCCCACAAACTACCGTTAGGTAGTTATGCCACGTACTGTATGACGTGGCATTTGTTTATTCTCGGTGCTCCATTGTGCAGCGAAAAGGTGGGGAGAATCTCATTTAATTCATATTTTCTTGGCCCTTATAAAAGGCCAGATAAAAATTATTACATGTACAAATAAATTTACGGTAGATAACTTCTTCAATTAAGCACCAAAAGATGAGTCATATAAGTTCTCGTTCCCGTTACCGACTATCTGTCTGTCTGTCTGTCTGCTTGTCTGACTGTCTGTCTGTCTATCTGTCAAATAGACCCATCCCTCTGTCTCTCCCTCGTCTATCCCTCCCTCCCTCCCTGTCTATCTGTCTGCCTACCCGTCCCTCCGTCTCTCCATCCCTCCCTCCCTCCCTCCCTCCCTGTCTGTCTGTCTGTCTGTCTATCTATCTATCTCTGTCTGTCTGTCTGTCTGTCTGTCTAATAGACCCATCCCTCCGTCTATCCCTCCCTCCCTCCCTGTCTTTTTGTCTATCTATCTATCTATCTATCTATCTATCTATCTATCTATCTATCTATCTATCTATCTGTCTGTCTGTCTGTCTGTCTGTCTGTCTCTGCCTGACCCGGCCCGGGTTCGCCCAGTCCCTGGTGTGGAGCATCTCATTTAATTCTGAGTAGGTAAGAATCCGCTCTGCCTTCAAAATGTTGACGTGAAGATTTTCTTCCTGCAGCTGCTTCTGTATTTGTTGATCAGTAAGCTCCATTTTTAGCCGCTTGACCACCCATCTGACTGTTTGAATCAGTGTTTCTGATTCTGGTGTCTTGGTCCTCCTTCCTCTCACAAGTTTTTGTGTTCGTCTGTGGGTAGTCGTCGCTCTTCTTATTGGTAGTTTCATTGACTGTAGGTTCAGATACTTTATTACAGCTTGCATGCAGACTCTCCAAAGGCAGGTTCGTCTTCTTGATAGTCTGGTCGGTTTTCTCACTATGCATCTTGGAAGCTGCTTGTTTCTTTGTGCTATTACGACGTGCCATTTTCCCCCCGTATCAGACTGCTTGAAATGTGTAAGGCGTCTTGGCTTGATAGCGCTGAGAAGTGCTGTCAAGCGAATCGTGTCGATATGATGGCGGAAAACACTAAAGATGCGATGATATTGTTCAACATCTTTCAGATAACTTCTTAAGTATAGAAAGATGAGTTACAATGTTATGCATTATGCATTATTTTTATGTAAACTTTGAAAATGTCTAAAAGATTGTATCATTATTTATTATAACTCATATGCCGGTACATAACTATAGACAAAGAGTTTATAAATCATTGAAAACGATACAACAATATGACTATAAGTTATACAACAATGTTATTAAAAGTTATGCCCCTTGAAATAACTTTTTCTAGAGTTAAGTCCCTTAGCTAATGTGTAGTCACGTCATTTTCTTCCCTTTCCCTAGCGTTTTGGTTCGGGGATTCTTTCATCATCATCATCATATATTTACGTACGTATTTTGGGAGGGGGAGGAGGGAGGAGGAGGAAGAAGGAAAAAAAACTATGACAGTTGACAGCTCTGGAATGAAAGTAAGGCGTGTAGAAAATTTCATCTCAATCGGATGGGCCGTTAGCGAAAAAATAAAGGACATACATATTTACATACATACATATTTACATACATACACTTTGATTTATATATATAGATACATATATGTCCAATGGTAAATGAGTACTACTGTTTGGCTCAGAAACATGGAGAATGGCCAAAGCAATAAATTACAAACATTTATGGACTACTGCCTGCTCACAGAACAGACAGATTAAAATGGTCAGAAACACTCATGTGGAGCTAAGGGAGAGATCTATATAGTGCCCAGCCAACCAAGACGTGAATAAAAGATGCTGGCGCTGAATAAGATACACACTCCAAAATACTTGATAATTCTATATAAGACACACACTGAAAAATACCAGATAATTGTATATAAGACACACTGAAAAATACCTGACAATTTTATAACTAGAAAATCCTGTCTCTGCCAGCGCTAGGACAAATGAAGTGGAGACTAAACAGTGTATGTATGTTTGGGAGTCATGGGAGTGCAGTGGCCAGCATGCTAGCCCGGTGGTCATGGCAGTACAGTGGCCAGCATGCTAGCCTGGTGGTCATGGCAGTGCTGTGGCCAGCATGCTTGCCCGGTGGTCTTATGTTCAAAGGAAAGGTATTTTTGTAAAATTGACATGGGCTCTCGGGATGACCCAACTTAAAATGGAAACCAGAAAACATTCTGGGAAGTCAAGGCATGACAATAACCACATCACCCATTGGGTGCTGTCTGGTCTATATAAATGGGACAAGCACCATATACCCAGTTTGCCTGAGGGTGTGGACAAGGGTCCCTTGAAAGAGACAGCTCAGAATAAGATGGCTTGGAGGACAATGGGCAGCAGCAGAAAAAGAAAAGTGAGAAGAAAATTCAACATTGCCAGAACTGGAGACTGAAACCCAGGACAATTTCCTGAACCTGCTGTTTGTTGTCTTGGGTGTTGATAACATATCACTACTCACACACTGAGTGGTGCAGGACAAGTTATCAACAGTGATGAAACCATGGCTGGTTGTGCCATAAATATAGCTAGCACTGCTCACACATTGAGTGCTGCAGGACAAGTTAACAACAGTGCTGAAACAATGGCTGGCTGTGCCAGGAATATAGCTAACATTGTTGCCTTATTACCAGGCCAGAGACTTAACACTAAATCTTCTAGAAGTCTGCCTTTCTTCTTGATTAGCCGAGTTATTCTGATTTTCTTGTCCTTAGATTTGTTCCATTTTGTAGCTGAAGTTTTCTATGAGTAGGGGTGCCAGCCCCACACCAACCCTCCTTAGTCACATCGTACAACCTGTAGGTTAGGTTACAGTGATACTATTCTTTACTTCCCCGAAGGAACCTGCTAACTCATAGGCAGTATATACTTACCCCATATGAATGTCATACAATTGTGATTGTGTTATTATTTTTCTTACAGGGCCAAAGAGGTCACTAGACAGTCATATAATTGTGATTGTGTTATTATTTCTTCCATATGGCCAAAAAGATGACAAGAAAGACATTTAATTGTGATTTTGTTATTATTTCTCCCACAGTGTCAAAGAGATCACAAAAAAGCCATTTAATTGTGATTGTGTTATCATTATTTCTTCCACAGGGCCAAAGAGATAACAGGAAAGGAATACAGCTGTGATTGTGTTACCATTATTTCTCCCTTAGGACTAAAGATATACCAAGGAAGCCACACAATTTTGAAGGTGTTATTACTTCTCCAACAGAGTCAAAGATATCACAAGAAAGCATACAATTGTGATTGTGTTTTTATCATTATTACTTCCATAGAAAGAGGCCACAAGTAAGTCATCAAGGCTGGCTCAAAATTTGTGTGGGCAGGTAGAGCCCACAAGCCAGGGAAATCAATCTGCCTATGGGAGAAGAAATCCTAAAAGAAGCTTCAACTGCTGACGTCAGAAGACATTCGCCTTGGTGGCATGGGACTAGAAAGCAGTCATCTATGCACCATCCTTCTTCTTGTTCTTTGCGTTCATCCGTGTTTTTTTAGATGTGATTGCGGTGTGTCTAGTTAGGCACCCTCGGGCCGAAACCCTTAGGATAACACATCCGACTTTCAGTGTGCATTTTTGACAGGTTAGCATTCCTGTGGGAATCTCACTTTTTTGGTGCCGTCCACATCCCAGCTTGCCAAGTTGGAATGGTCGAATGCTTCTCGATCAGCCCTCAAGAGAAGGCAGGGACAGTCCATAGCATTTTCCGCCATCCAGGGTGGCTTCCATAGTTGCAGAGCTGACACATAGCGCCCTGGTGCTGGGCTCACCGAGGGAATCGTCACGTCCTGCTCATGGTTGCTTTAATTCCTCACTTCAATATACTGGGCATTTCGTTCACCACGAGCCTTTCCCGCACAAACCAGACCGGTCTGCAGACGGTATCCACTCAGCGAGTTTTCGATTCGGACATGTGCTTGTCATTGCGCCCGGACAGAGCTGTTCCAGGCACGACGGACATTCGGAAAACTAGCTAGTCAGAGCTGTTTCGGACATGAGTGGCGTTCGAAAACTAGGTAGTCAGAGCTGTTCCTAGCATGAGAGACATTCGGACAAGACATTTCACTCAGACGTAAATGCTTAGTGCCAATTTTTATTTTGCCACCCGTAGGACGGCACTTCCGTCTTCAGCGGGCATTTTTGATGAGGTTAGCTTTCCTCGGGTTTTGAGGCACGTTAGACTTATTGTTGTGATGTCGCCCACATCTCAGCTGGTCAAGACAGAACGGTCAAAGACATCATGGTCAACCCTCAAGGGAAGGCAGGGGCAGACCATGGGCGTTCCCCGCTATCCAAGGAGGCTTCCATAGTTGCAGAGCCGGCACATATTGCTCTGAAACTGGGCTCACCCGAGGAATTGCCACGTCCTGCTCATGGCTGCTTTAATTCCTCACTTCCATCTATTGGGCATTTCGCTTGCCATTGGTCGCTCAAACATAAACCAGGAACGGTCAGTCTGCGGATGACATACACTAGGTAAGCTTTCGCTTCGGACTTCGGACCAGGCGTCCATGTCGTGTTATTGAGACATTTTTCCACCTTGACTACACTCTCTATGAGTATAGATACAGACATTTTTGGTAACCATTTCATGCGACTGGGGCACTTTTCTACCTTTAGTACTCGCTCACGAGGTAGGCTACATGTGCTGCTGGCTCAGCACCTTACCTCCGTGTGCATTCAGTGAGCGAGAAACGGCCAGGCCCTCTTATCCGGGGATCCCTCATATCAGCTGAGAGCCTTCGAACAAGTATCTGAACTAAGCATGTAGCGTGCTCAGCATCTCACCTCCTTTTATCGGAGGTGGGTATCGGCCCAGCTCTCACATCCGAGTGTTTATGGTTTACAAGGTGTTCAGCCATATCCCTCAGCTGAGAGTCTTGAAGTATGTGTCCGGACCAAACTTTAACGGCTTTGTGCGCCTAATTTTGAAACTGACTGCTATCCTCAGTCTACCTGCAGAGCAGCAGGTTGTGCCTATGCATCATCCTATAAGCGACTCATGCTGAAATATATGCATAGCAAAAGTTCATTACTGTATTATTTCTCCCATAGTGCCAAAGAGATCACAAGATCATCAACAAGACATACACTGGCCATGGTATGAGCACATCTAAGTGGTTTGGAGTATCCACAGACTGACTACAGTCTAGCTAATATGCCATAGACACTCATGCCTCTCTGCATATGTGAAGCTCAATTACTGGTTTTGCACACTTTTCGGGTCTCTGTGTATGGAGAGAGAATGGAGAGTTCTGCAAAAGTCTCCACAGAGATGGTACGATGGTAAGGGTAATAAGTAAGTCACAAATGGCTGTAGAAAAATAACTAAATGTGATAACAACTTGAAACCAGTTTATTTTTATACATACATTGTCCCTTTATTTCTCAACATAATTTCCACCAACTCTGATGCACTTATCCCATCGTTTTATCAGTCCTCCCAAACCGGCTGCACAGAACTGTGTGCTCTGTTTTCTAAACCACGTTTTCACTTCACATTCAACTTCGGCGTCATTTGCGAAATGTCTCCCACCAAGGTGGGTTACAGTGTTTATGCTGACAAATGTTTGTCCCGTAAAGTGGTGCATAGCTGGGTAGAAAAAGTTACAAGGGCGAGTCAATAAGTAAGTCACACAGTTCTGTGGGATGCCCAGTAAATGAAAAAAAGTTTTCTTGGAGACTTCTTGGGTTCATGCATTGGGGGGGGGGGGGGGGGGGGGGGGGTAGTTGTTTAAAGGTGAAAGGTTCAACTTCCTTGCATCTGGGTTTATCCCAAATGGCTCGGCCCCCACCCCCCTAAAAAAAAAAAAACAACCCAAGAAGTCTCTGAGAAAACTGTTTTTAAACCCCTACCCCCCAATCTCCTTTTCATCAAGGATTAAACACATGTCTTACAATGTATAATGTAGACATTTGTATCATTGGCCACCCATTCTTCTCATTGCTACCATCCAGTGGCTTGCTTTTCACGATCAATATAATGCATCAGATGTCATGCCTCCGTGACTGTCATGTGTAAATGATCTATCACATCTTCTGTCATGTGTAAATTATCTATCACATCTTCTGTCAGGTGTAAACTATCTATCACATCTTGAACCCATCTACACTGTGGTCTTCATCTTCTCACTTCCCCAGTTCACCTCTGTCCATAATTATCTTCTCCAGACATTCATGTCTTTTTGTTTACATGCCCAAAAATATGTTTGCATGCCTGCTTCTCTGGTAGTAATCAACAAAAACAAAAACACAATTATTAATGTGTTTTGTTGACTTAGAACAGTGGTTATCCACTGGTTGAGTGGGGAATTCCCCCCCCCCCCATGGGGGAGTTTTAGGGTCGGGGGGGGGGGGGGGGGGGAAGAGAGAATTAAGATTATTTCAAGATCGCATTAATACAAGAACCGATTACTTGATATTATTTCCCCCTCCATACTTTACAGTTCTGTAATTCTCGCCCTTCTGAAATTCATTTTATAAAGTAATTAAACCCGCAAATCACGTTTTATGTAGACGTCTACATTCTTGTATGTGTTATAGTATGTTCCAGTATGTGTTATTAAATTTAGCTTCCATTTTTATGTATACTGTGTAGGGGCAGGGGGGAATATATAGGGAGAAAATATGAAAGGGTGGGGGGGGGGGGGGAATGACACTCTGAAAATATGGTGAAAGGGTGCACAGGCCAAAAAAGGTTGAGAACCACTGACAATTCAGACAAGGCTAATAACTTGAATTTTTTTTTTTTAATTCTGAAGGAAAGGTAATAGGTGGGACATAACAGAAGGGATGAAATAGAGAAATGTCACTAACATGAGAGAACCTAAGCAAGTGAGGCAAAGAAAGAAGATGGAAATTATAAACATCTGTGACACAAATATAATATAAATAGCATCAATCTCAATATTAGGTGACAGAGAGGAGTTGAGAGTTATTACTGTTAATGTGTGCTTCAAGCCAAGCACTGAAGAAAGAGGATGAGGAGGAGGAGGAGGAGGAGGAGGAGGAGGAGGAGGAGGAGGAGGAGGAGGAGGAGGAGGAGGAGGAGAAGAAGGAGAATGAGGGAAAAAAGAGCTAATAATGAGTCAACTAAGTCACTTGACAAGGATATGCTATCATTCATCATTGGCACCTTGCCGTCTTGACAGACGATAGTTTGTGCTTTAAAAAGGCATAATTTTTACCTATGGCGGTAGTGAATGTGACTGATAAGGCCAATTCACGCTGTAAATGTTTGTTCACAGTGGGTGCATGTGAACACGTGGTCATTTCCACCATCATGCACCATCTAACGTCTCACACGCTCAGTGTGTGACTTATCTGCAATAATTTTCTCCTTTGTCTTTATTCCATTTCTGATGTTTGCCCTCCATGCAACACATTCAGCGGCGACTTGCTCCCAATGTGCATTATCAATGCCTGTATCAATCATGTCCCGCTTACACACATCTTTGTATCTTAGTAGAGGACTACCCTGAGATCTCTTACCCATCTGTAATTCACCAAAAAAGATGTCCTTTGGTATTCTACCATCATCCATCCTCCTAAGATGTCCTATCCATCTAAGTCTACGTAGACTAAGCATGGAATAAACCATCACACAACCTGATCTTTCCAATACTTAAGTATTTGTGATTTTGTCTTGCCACTTAATACCAAGAATTCTTTGCAGACACCGCATATAAAAGCTGTTTAAACGTTTCTCTTGGTATGAGTAAGTTGTCCAGGTTAACTGCCATAAAGAAGAGTACTAAGGACACAGGTTTGATAGACAAGGACTTTTGTTTTGACAGTGAGCTTCCTGTTCTCCCAAATCTTTTTCTTAACCTGTTCATTGTTGTTGCTGCCTTACCAATCCTGATGTTGATTTCCTGATCTAGGGATAATTTGCTATTTACCACTGATCCTAAATATGTAAAATGGTCTACCATCTCTAGTTCGGCATCGTCAATAAAGATTGATGGTACCCCATGTGCACCTTATGACATAATCTGTGTCTTCTTTTTAGTTAGTCTTTCCTCTTGGGCCTAAGGCAGAAGTTGTGGCTCTCCATGTTTGTGCGTAGCGCTAACATTTAGAGCCAGAAATCTGATTCTGTAACAACAGCGAGTTTTATGATGGCGAATTGTCAAGCCACCATTTTTTTTTTTTTTATTGTTAAACCAAATTCAGAACAAGCATTGGAGAATTCAGATAGTAGACATTGCAATTCTTCCTCAGAGTGGGTCATAACTGCAGGCAACATAGAAGACAGACTATACTGAACTTAGCCTGACAGGTGCTGAATTGTGCTGACATAATTTAAAAAAAAAAACAGATTTGTAGTCAGGCTAATTAATCATAAATGACTAAATTAATACCCCAAAACCTTCCTTCCTCTCCTACTGCAAACAGTTTATAAGAATGTTTACAAATATAAGGTTTCAAAAAACACTACAAATATTCATACAAACACATTCCAACAAAATAATGAAGATATATATATCAAATTTCGAGTTATAGGCTTGCAATAGGCTATAAAGTTAGAAATATATCAAATATATTTTTCTTCTGACTGCACAGATGTATTTAATCTGTTATCATGCTATATCATATTGCCAACCATACTGGTTAAGTATTGCTAGGCCTTATATGGAAATGGAAATTATGTGAGACAAACTGACAAAACAAGTAAAAATATAAAGTAGAATACAGGCACAAGAATTACAAGAGAAATAAATATGAAGATAGGTTAAGCTAAACTGTAAAGTCTATACAGAACTACTGTCTGATAATGGAGTTTATAAGGCTCAAATGCGATGCAGCATATAGATTTTAAAATGCCGGTCCTACTAATCATAAATGACTCAGTGAACTTATTTATTGCCTCAACCAGAACCTTCATGAGCATCACACTATAAATCTAAAAAAAAAAGTATTTAAATTTGTAACCTGTCACTAAAAAAATACTTTGAACGCTCTAGTAAAACAATAGAAAAGTTTCAGGATATAATAATAATAAATATATCACGCCACTGACTCAACCCATGCACAGCTATGACCAGTTATGTTAATTGACAACGCATGTGAGTACAAATTTGCAATTTGTGCTCACTCCGGCTTTCGATTTACCTAACTTTAGGAGCTACTCACAGAGCAATCTGGAAAAAGAACCAATCCGCATATACTTATCTATAACGTGCAGTAACAAACGACATTATTAAGGCTAAATAAGATTGTTAAGTGATGATTCATCGAGAAAACGAATTGTCGCAAGTCTGCAGCTTGCTAGGACAAGACGGTTCTGCTGCCATGACGGTGCCAGCCTCAGCCATGCCTGAGCGCTTTCTAACCTCCGCTTTTTTTCGCCGTCGGCTGACATAATATTCGTCCCGCCCACCACATAAAACAACAATTAATATCGTAAGTGCGAAGAAACAAGGATAAAGATGTACTTACATGATGCCATAACTGCAAACTGTCTTTCTCTGTGCGTCTACCGACCTAAAATTTCGCCTTCCTCCGGCATCAGACGTGACCTACTTTCTGGAGATGCTGCCAGTGGCCAGGTACTTGTCGGATTTGTAGAATGTATTGAGAAAGTATGCTCTGGGGGAAAAGTCGAGTTGAAATGAGTTGAGTGGACAACCGACATCATAGCCCTCGGGACATTCCCATACGTGCTCCGTCCTCACCGTCAACATCCAGCTAAGAATCGCAATGCTAATGGTACCAGTTGTAGTCTGATTAAATGTTCGGCCGGTGTTTTCTCGGAGTATTGATTGCCAGTCATGTCTTCGTGTCACTCCTTGCAGCACCATTTTCTCTAGGAATATCAATTGGGAAACCATTTTAGGTCACCGAGACCGTTAGTAAATCAACGTACATGTATTGCTTGGCGCTCATAGATGTAGAAGAATGAAACAGAGACTAGATAACACGCTAGACAACATAAACATTGAAACTATAGGTACAGACCGGGATTCGAACCTGTCCTCTACCAGATGACGTCAGCCCCTCGCTCGGAGGCATTTTAAGATTGTCTAGTTGATCGTTGACTGTGATATCCTGTAAAGGATATGCAACTAACTGTTACTTCCTCTAGACAGATTCCCTTCAGCCTATGTTGGTGATGTTTCCTCGTGGGCTTTTAATCCTATGCCCAGAGAAAGTCTTGTTTTGATACAGATAGGTCAAGATTTATCGCGGACCAATTGCTCAGATCTGCTCCTCTGGGTGGGTTATCCGTGCACAATAAGGCAGATGTTGCCAGAGACCTTTGGGTTCGTATTTATAGTGTGGGAGAACAAATACCACCATCATTGCCTGGAGAGAATGGGCAGGAAGTGACCACCGGATCTAGCCGATACTCTGTTTTCTAAGGAAAGGCCAGATGGACACATTATCAGGTACTCATCGCTGGTTGTTGAACAGTAGGGCGGAGCGTGTATGGGAGTGTCCCAGTGCTGTGATGTTGGTTCTTAACTCAGCTCAACTCATCTAGCTATTAGTTGAATTTTCTTCTATACATAATGTCTGTTCAATGAGGGATCCCTGGACGCGCAATGACTAGCACGCTCGAGCTGTTTGTGAGTTCGAATCTCCTTCTAGGGGTAGATTTTCTTTCCACTGACATTGATTCCCAGGTCGACACAGCCTAAATGGGTACAAGGTAATTTCTTGGGAAGTAAATACGACCTAGATGTGATATCGACAACAACAACATCGAGTTCTGAATGGTCTAAAATATGGGACTAGAACCATAAATCCAACATACCAATGGGGTGAAAAGGAACTCTTAACTATTTTAATTAAATAGTTCACTGACTACCGAGTCATGGGAATGTCGATGTATAAAGCCCATAAACTCTCCCGCTGTTTATGCTTCACATCGACACTGCAAGATGTAAGAGGAACAAGATTATGTTGACTATGATGACTACGACAAGTGTTAGTTTTAATATAACGCCCGTTTTCTTATTGCGACAATCGGGTACACCCCACAAATTGAGCTGGGAACTGTCTGGCAAAGAAAGTCACAGAGGAAGGGAACTGAGCACCTCATCTCATTACACCGTGACCTAGAAAGCCTCACACTTCACACCATTGCGGCAGTATCAAGGATGAGACATACACACTAACAAACACACTGACACATCCTCTGACACAAATAGGCACACACACACTGACTCAAATACACACTTACACTGACACCAACACACACACATAATACACAATCACGCCCATTCTAACACATACACACATTGACACAAGACCATCATCATCATCATCATCATCATCATCAAGCGCCATGCTGGCGTAGGCGTTCATGACTCTCCACAGATCTCGGTCTTTGGTTTTCTAGATCAGCTCTGCTGATGATATTCCTCATTGCCACCAAGCACATTCACTGACATAAACAAATGCACGCCGACATACATACATGGTACATCATGAAAAATGCAATTACATGTTTTGATTGGCACTCATAGCAGTAGATGACACATTTATAGATCGCAGGACACACTAAACAATATGAAATCAAGAATCATCATCTGTGCATCCCATCTCATCATCTCATCTCATCTCATCATCTCATCTCATCATTTTAACATCGCTTGATCTCATCTCATTATCTTATCTCATCATCTCGTCTCATCTTATCTTGTTCCTCTTGTACCTTGCGGTTTCGAGGTGAAGCCTAAACAGTGGGAGAGTGCCATGTTTTGGACCTCATGTATTGAGATTCCCATGGGTTCTGTCCGCCGTTTACATGTTCGGTCTTTTCTTCTGGTTCCATTTGGTCTGTGCATCATTGCTTGTTGTATTATACTGCCAGCTGGTAATCAAGTTATGTGACCGAACCATTTAACTTGGTGTTTTCTAATGAAATTTAGTTCTACTATAACCCCCACTTTAGTCCTGATTTCTTCATTTCTGATTTTCTCTCTTCTTGATGCATTGAGTATTCTTATCAGGAATTTCATTTCCGTTGTTTACATTTTAATACCAGGGACAGACAGAAAAAAAAACAACTAATGACCAAGTGCTACAAGAAACAAATCAAAACCGCAAACTGATTAAAGATATTAGACGTAGACAGTCACACTGTTTTGGATACGTTAGAAGAAGAAATAAATTGGAGAATTTGGTGAGAACTGGCAAGATTGAGGGGAAAAGAACAAAGGACGGCAGAGAAGTAAATACCTAGAATGCTTGGCCATGAGGTATGGTCGAGACAAGAACACAAAATTCATCCACATCTCTGGCGATCGTGTGAGATGGCGAAACATGACCTCCCACGCTTATCGGCATGGCGCATGATGATGATGATGTGAGCGTCTTTGCGCTCGGGACATTCCCACACGTGCTTCGTCCCCTTCTTCAGTAGCCAACGAAGGGTTCTCACGCTGACGATATCAGTGGCAGCCTCATTGAACATCTACCAACATTTCCGCCTGCGGGTTGTGTCCTTCAGAACCCCTGCTCACCCCCAGCTGAAGCAGCCTGTCCAGATACGAGTCCTTGGCTTTTAGACAATATACAAATTCTAAGCTATAGTGTGGCCACGCCGAGATCCGAACTTTTCCCCTCCAAAAGACGACAGTGTCTGCTGATGGAAGAAGTGTACTTCGACGAAATGACCAACTTGTAAAGTAAAGTAAAGTAAAGTAAAGTAAAGTAAAGTAAAGTAAAGTAAAGTACAGCATTATACCAACGTGTGTGTACTAAGTGATTCATTGAGCATGATTCGGAAGGTCGAAGCTGGATCTGTACGTAGACAGTGGACTGAGTCGCCACGGAAGTCTGTTGTCGGTAAAGTCACCTTCATCTTCGTCCCGGGACATGCGGGAGTCGAGGGAAATCAATAAGCTGATAAACTGGCTGGCTCTGCACCCCCAGCAGATGGTCAGCCCATGGATCGTGCCGATGCTATTCACATCTCATCTCATCTCATCTCATCTCATCATGTTCCTCTTGTACCTTGAGGTGTCGAGGTGAAGTATAAACATCGTGAGAGTGCCCGATTATGGGCTTCATATATCGATATTCCCATGGACTCTGCTATTCCCTCCGTCCAAAGTTTACGTGGTCGGCCTCTTCCTCTGTTTCCATCTGGTCTGTACATCATTGCTTGTTGTGGCATGCTGTTGACTGGTAACCTACTTGCATGGCCAAACCATTTGACTTGTTGTTTTCTATGCTGCTTTAACCCCCACTTTAGTCCTGATTTCTTCATTTCTGATCTTATCTCTTCTTGATACGTTGAGTATTCTTCTCAGGAACCTCATTTCTATTTTTGTGATTTTTCTGTTCTCTTTTTCTGTCATTGTCCAGATTTGGCATTGGTAGCATAGAGTTGGTAGGAAGATTGTGTTGTAAAGTGCTTTCTTAGTAGTTATTGATATATGTTTGTTCTTTAGTATTGGTGCCATTTGTCCAATGAGTTGGTTTGGCTTTTTGCATCTATTTTCGATCTCGTCTTCTGATCTGCCATTTGATGTTATTATACTTCCTAGGTACTTGCAAATCTTTACTTGTTTCAAGGGATGTTCGTTTAGGTGAATTGTTGTTGTTTGTTCTTCTTTAATTATAGTCATTACCTTAAAGATATGTAGAGAGCAGAAGATTTTGACGTCAGTGAATCCACATCGCTGTCCAGGATGAAAGACTTGGGAGTAAGAATTGACACGGCCAGGAGAGGTACATCGGGAAAACGAGGTGCCTCGTCAACCAACAACAGAACTGGCACTATTAGCCGCCGAACGCTGATGCATATGCTAGAGGGAGGATCTGAGCACCTATAGACCTGTCCGGAGTGCAATGAAGATACCCCAACTGATAACTGATATCTGAAAGTAAAGTAAAGTAAAGTAAAGAGCCCCTTTTCACTAAGACGTATCACATATATAGTGCTACACACCTTTACAGATAAATCGCACTCTATGGGTGATGAGGTCAATGCTACTGCGACCGACCTAACTACCCAGAACATTTTCTGGTAGCAATTTTAGACTGTGTCGATCTATAATCCCAAGTCAATTTAAAACATCTATAATTCCAGGTCAATTTAAAAAAAAAAATATCATCTTGAGGGGAATTCGAACACGTGACCAGCGTGTTAACAGGTAAGTGTGCTAACTATTGATCCTCCCTACGGACAACTACACACCCATTAAAAAAAAAGAAAAGAAAAAGAGATAGCTATCGCCTACCTGAACTATGATTCTGTGTGCCGATCGACAGCTGTAACTTTAATTTATAAACTCCAAGTTCTTGTTACTGTAACTCAATTTGACAAATAGTTGTTATAAAGCAACTGCTTTGTTCAATGAACGAGTGACCTAATTGTATTATTGATGAAGAAGGAGTCATTTTCTTTAGTAACCTTCTATTTAATAGAATTAGGGCACGTGGAAGGCAAAGAGGAATTCCATGTGCTGTTCACAGTATTTAACCTAAACTTACTGAGATACCCCGAAACGTTTGCAATGCACACAGGTAACACACAGTTATGAAAAAAAAAAAACAACAACATGATAGTCTCTTAAAAAATCTTGCACATAATGACATTGAAACATATGACAATGTTGAGTTGAGTTGATCTAAGAAGCTACATAACTGCACTCAGGACATTCACACACGCGCTCCGTCCCCTCGTTCAACAGCCAGTGAAGAGTTATACTTCTAATCGTTCCAATTACTATCTGATTTAAAGTTTTCCTGATCTTCCCTCTCAGTTTCGAGATTAGCCCATAATCCATACCGATCTCTCTCCATATCATTCTTTCCACATACGGATTCTCAGCCTGTTCCACCGTTTTCTCCACCTGGTCCCACAGGCGTCCGACCACCTCTTCCTTGTTCATGGGTAATCTACCACCGAGAGGTGCATTCCCTGCCAGCCTATCAGCCAGTTCATTCCCCTGCACTCCCGCATGACCAGGGCAGAAAATCCACATAATTCTCACAATTTGTGACCTCTGAAGCGAGGCAAGTCATTCTACACGAAACATTCCTTTCTCCATCTTACAAATCATATTCCGCGAGTCCGTAACGAATACAATGTGTGTTGCAGCGGTCTCCTCCAACCATTGGAAGGCTGCTGTTACTGCTTCCACCTCCATTCTTATGCTGGAGGTTGTAGTCTCATATACCAGATTGCTTTTTCAATCATCATCCATTAGCCTTCGCAATGAAACCCCCAGCCACTACGTATATGCCAATGTATTCTTTGTATTTACGTTGAAAGCATCCATTACACTACTTCATTATATGCTAACTGTTTTCTATAGTATGCACCTAACGAGACGCAGCGAAATATAATCATGATCATTTGTCCCGAAGCAGTTTGTAGCTGTGGCATATAGTAACGCCAGACAATACATTGTGCAACATATATTTTTTGTAACTTCAATTTTGTTGTTGTTGTTGCATATCCTTTACAGGACATCGCTGTCAACACCAGCATCTTTCAGCTGTATGTTGATTTCTTGGCAAGATTACGCTCAGTAGTTTTGCCATTGCTTTCTGAGCGGCCGGCTCACATACCCCGTAAGTTACCGATGCGATTCGAACCACTGCTGATTCTCACCGTCATCACGTTACCGACGAGAGTGTACGAGATTACGGAGAAAAGTCATAACCTCTAAGCCACGAAGCCGGCGTAACTTCATTATTCAAATAAATATACAAATAAGCACACTATTCTGTAGAATACGATGAACTATCGTAGAATTGTTTGCTTTACATAAGAAACAATAAAAAAAAAAAAATAACAAACTAACACCGGGGTCCAGATTGGAAACTAAATAATTATGCCCAGCGAACAAATGAAGGTAACAACTACGAGACAGAAAGAGTTAACTGTGACCCATTATTACTGCCGATTCCATCTCGCCGCAGCGGCCAGTCTGGCATATCTGAAACCGAGGCTAGACTTAATTGTTGGTGTGTTTGTTTCCAGACCCGGCCCGCGGTGGAATGGTTGGAATTTGCGATATATGTCGACCGGCTTTTATCCAATGCCTACTGCAGCAGTCCTGATCATGATGGGGTCGTCTGAACAGATCTGAAGCGGCATTGTTTAGAAACTATGTTTGTGGACGTAGGTTTACTGGTAAATCAAGTCCCAACTTTAAACAATGAAAATTTCTTCCTCATAAATATAAATAAAATATATAATTATGAATAAAGGTTGTAGCAAGCCAATTTTTAATAGCGAACAAGTGAACAGTTTTTCTTACTTAGGACAATTTAGTAACAGAAGATGGCAGATGTGAGATGTAAATAAGACTGAGAATACAATGGCCAAAGCAGCAATTAATAATATTAAACATCTTTGCACATCTAATAAAAAAGATAACAAGTTATAAATTAACAGTGATCAAGTGTTACACATCACCAGTGGCAAACTGCCATGGTGTCAGCTTGTCCGTTTGCAAGTACACCGTGTGTGTGAGCTCCTAATGAAGTGGCTGCCCTTACAATTTAGACAATACGTTAAATATTAATAATCTGTTGGTCCAGAAATCACTGCATATCAGCAACATCTTATCCCGTAACGCTCGACGTGGGTGGTAGGGTGTCTTCTTCGAACATCATAAATCTCTCAACTGCTCGCTGTGGCCCGTTGTCTGCCCTCAGCAGGGATCAAAATTGCGTGGGGGTTCTACATCATGTCCGCTCTTAAGGATTATCAGTCCATGATTTTCTCTGCCTTCCTCTAGTCCGTTTGCGTTTGCCGACAACTGTTCCATGTAAGATTACCACTGAGAGGGTGTCATGACGTGTGACAAACTTAAACTTAGCAGGCTTTCGACGTTTCGCCACTGAAAAAAGTGATTATTGATGCGTTTTCTTTGTCTCTAAAGACACTTTTTTGTTTACATAATTTTGGCTTTGCTCGTGTCTATAGGGGACACCACGGCGTATCTGACGGATATGTGTTGAGAAGAGCACACTGAAAGCCTCTCTTTTCGTTGTCTCTAATATAAGCATTCCTTGCGTGCTTGCCAAACAATATGCTCCTTATGTTCCCAAATTGTGTGTCTTCAAATGACTGGGTCCTCCGGTCATGTACATATAAAGCACATTAAAGGTCATATAAAGTACATTAAAGGACATAACAAGTACATTAAAGGACATATAAAGTACAGTAAAGGACATATAAAGTACATTAAATGACATATACAGTACATTAAAGGACATGTAAAGTACATTAAAGGACCCGCTTACACGCCTTCGGTGCATAGGGTTTATTGTGCTACACCTGGTACTTCATTTTAATTCACCACAAACAAATCGTGTTGTTAATTTTAGCACCGACCTAGATCTGGTGGGACTGTCAATTTTCAGAATAGGGATATCAGGATTCACTTCGTGATCGGTCGACAAGTGTGTTTGTAGCAAGATGTACCCACAGCCGCATATCATTGTCTTCGCAAACTGCTCCCCCACCCCCAGATACATAAAAAAAAATAGTGCAGACAAATGGGATATACACAAGATAAGACGAATAGCATAAGATATGGATATACACTCCGACGACAGTGAGGACCCTCCGGGCCTAGAAACATTTATTGCATCCATCGATCGGTCTAGCAGTTCTTGCCAGTGAGAAGTCCTGATCGCCCGGGTCCACATCGATTGACGGACGTCAGTCGCGGCGATTGGGCAATCTTGAGCATAGCCTACGATGGGTAACGTTGTAATATTCTGTTATGATAATTTGGCGTGTCCAGCGTGTGCCGCGTGGTTACACACCCGCTTCTCACGCCAGTGATCCGGAGCTTGTTTCCGGATCCGGTCAGGGATATGCACTACTGACGAGCTAAAACGAGAGCGAAACTCGAGTATAGTGCTTCTATATTGACGTGGCTAGGCCTTAGGTTCATACCGGAATACGATCAGCGTTGCCAGTAGTGGGTTGTGCTCAATATTTAAATTTCAAATCCCGAAACAACCAAATAATCAATAATTCGAATTACAAGAAATAAGTGGCAAACCCAGGGACCATATTTTCAACAAGAGAATCATTTTTGAGAAAGCAAGCAAGAAAATATGAATCTTCATACTTGCTTCGTAGACTACAGTAATGGGGGGGGGGGGGGGAGTGCGTGGTCTCGAGATATGGTGTCCGCCTCGAGTGCTGGAGGTCCCGGTTTCAAGCCCCGGTGAAGACCGGGATGTTTTTCTCGTGGATTTCTAGTAATAAAATTTCCCCTGGTCTCTGGGTAGTGAGATCGGACGCCCGTGTGTATTGTTGCGCACGTAAAAAATCCCTTGGCAGTTGGAAATCGAAAAAGAGTAGCCTAACGGTGCGGCCCGGGCAAATTTCGAGTTAAAAATCTACCCAAAGTATTTCAGGATCCTCGCCGGTGCTACGGAGTTCGGGCACTGAGCTGAGTTTCTCCAGACTCAGGTTTGAGTTAGGAGGAGAACGGAGCACTTATGGGTTGCACCCGTGTGCCGTGATGTTGATCCATCGACTAAACTAAACTACAGTAAGGTCATCGATTGTGGTTCACACACACACACACACACACACACACACACACACACACACACACACACACACACACACACACACACACACACACACCCACCCACACACAAGCACACACACACATATACATACATACACAGTCAGACAGACATTTGATGCAGCTGTATTTCTGAAGTTCTCGGCGACGCCAGTGACACGTAACACGATCATAAAAAAACAATTTAAAAAAGTCTCTAATTTATCAATTTTGGCCACGGATGAGCACAAAAATATCAAGGAGTTCAAAAAAATGCGTTGGAAATGTAAAACATCAGTTTTATAATTTTATTTTGTTCCCATGCCAAACATATTTCAAAGGGACAGAACCAGATAAAAGCAGCGGAGTTCTATTGTCAGCCTCCACCAAACCAGGAGGAGATAATCTGGCAACAGCCGTTAGAACACGCTGAAAATATTGAAAAGAGTCGATGCAACGGTTGACTAGCCCTCCGTTTGTTGCTCTGTCTGGCCTGTTGTTTTCTGGAGGTGTTCCTGAAGATGAAGCCGGTGTGGGATGGTAGTGTCGATGATGCGATAACGGTTTTATTTATGTAGCTGTCACAGGAATATATGTAGCGTTTGCGCAACTTGTCCAAATCTGCTCTAAAAAGTTTCATTTTTATATTAGGACAAAGCAAAGTGAGACTGCAGGGAACGGCAATTTTTTACAATTTATGTTGATTAATCCATGTACATTGCATGGAATAATTAACTCTTAAGGGTCAAAATTTGGAGTGAATGTTTCTAATAATTCATGACTGCCGGAGGGCTTAACTGATTCAGTGGCAAACAAAAAGTAGGTATGGGCCAGAAATGGTACACAATCAAATGAACAAGTAGTGTAAATTTTCGTTCACTGTTCATTGAAATTGGAGAAGATACACGAAACTAAATAAATAACACAGTGACCCTAGTATGGTTATATATCGTCCTTCTGTCCACATAAAGCGGGAGAAGGTGGGAAAAGGGGTGAGGGGGAGGGGGTGGGGGATCCCATTTGACGATATATTATCCTTTGGCACTGAATCTTTTTAACTGTGATCTGTACTGATTGCGATATAAGCACGGGTGCGGTAGAGGCCATAGAAAGAAAGATCGGCACGGCGACAAGGAAAAGACTTGGAGCGCCACCAGGTCTAAGCAAAGTTCGTCTTCCCGTTCAAGTTCGTCACAGAGGAATATATAGCTGAAAAAGACAGATTTGCTATGAGGCTGCACGAGTCTCCAGATGAAACGGTCAGCTCATAATCCGCGCTTGTGACATATTCACCTATCCATCATTTTCAGCGCGTCAACGTTACACAGCAACCCAGAGATTATCGAAACAATTACAGCACCGTAGAACATCGAACGCACTAAGCGATACTAATGACAGACAGATGCCAGGATAAGAATAGAAGGGTTAGCGTCAACAGAATAGAATGTGACTGGTAGAGACACATCACGTGGATATAGCGTCCCCCAGCTTGGGCGCCGCTTTAATAAAACCGCGCACTTCTATGACTTCAGAGCGAGCGAGCAGTCGCCAAAGCTATGTGTTGTCCAACTTTCAAACTTTTACAACGGGCAGTTTGATCTAGTCTGAGGTAAGCGCGTGATTCTCAGATCTAAGTGGTACCACGATGTATAACGTAAAGGTATCCAGTGTTGTGCGTCCAATGAATTGTATTTTTGACAAAATAAATCTCTGAAAATGTGAAAAACTGCCGATCGCAACTTCAATACTGGTGCCACTTCCCCGGCGAAACCGACATCTTATAATTTCTCAAAACTGCAAAACTCTGACTTTCTACACTACATCTAACAACTTCACTATGTGCATATGACTATAATCTATCACAGAATAATGTACGAGATGAAATTTCCAATGCACTCAAATGCTTTTCATCAAAAACTTCTAGGAAAACGTTTCTGCAGAGATAGTCAGCTGGTGGAAACGAAACACTACCTTGCTTAAAAATGTACTTAATTCTGTCTATTTTGCAATCTAAAGAACTGAAACAGGAATTATACTCTTCCTTTTCTCTTTACGGATTGAAAACAAATAGTATTTGATAGAAATTAGTTTATTCATGTGTCAGATTTTATTTAGACAACGCACTACATCAACTGCATTGCTTAAAATAGGTTTATGTTCACAAACGTCATTTGTGATAGCCGACCTACTTAATCTGCTCAGACTAACGGGTGATAATTACCTTGGTCTATAGCCAACTGTGTCGCCAACAGAATGGACATGATATGCACTGGTAAAAGATGTAGGAGAAGTATAAGTAGACAGAGAGGAGGAGAGTATTAGGGAAAAATACTTTAAGTAATAATTTTTTTCTAATATATTGTGTCATGACCTTGTATAGATTACATTTTGTAACAAATACACATCAGAAATTCTGTATGTTGGACATGAACCACAATAAAAGCACACTAGATGAGTTAAACTCATATTAACTGATGTAGATGTGAGGACAATTAGTACAAGCTATGGAACCCCACACAACAGAAGTTAACTCAACACAATACACTTCACACCACACAACTCCACACCACAACAGCAGGAACAAGGAAATGATTTAGAATAGGAAGTAGTTGCCTTGGAAAGTACAGATAAACAATTATACACACAATGTAGAACAAATAGAGTAATGTGGATGTTTAAATGTATGCCATTTATACAAATGCATCTCATACTTGTGTTGATCTTGCCTGTCAGCTTGATTACCATGATTCAGGGAACATCACATTATCACTCTTATCTGTGTCTGACTGTACACTACTCACTGAACTACAGGTCCACTGAGGAAATGCATACAGCAGGTACCAGACAACAGAAGCTGCATCCAGTGTAATAATCTCTGACCCACCCCAAAGTAACACAACAATACTTCTTCTGATCTTATCATTTTTGTTTTGTTATGTTGTGTTCACACTATGAACATGCTGTAAAGGATTATACATACCTGTATGAATTTTAAACAGTGATGTCTTGGTGCCACACCTAACCAACAAGGAGGGAAGAGGAGTGAATGAGATGATCAACACCTGTGATGGCAGATGACTCCAGCCTTAAGCAGAGAATGAGAAGTCTTCAGTGAAGCTAAACTGGCCCAACCTGAAGTGGATCCATCAGACCATGGACCCAGGCTTATCCACATCTCATCACACCAGGTTTTCTTATCACTCCCACAAACTTCACCCTCTCAGAAAATGATTTTCTTGAATTATTGTTGGATGTAGAAATTGTTAACTATAACACATTTTGGTAGTTAAAATATCTCACTACACAATGAATGTTATTATTTATTGACTGACTATACTTGGTCCTATGAAAGTTTTTTTTTCTATTTCATTCTGTAAATGTTAACAGCTGATGAAAGAACAAAGAAAATGTCAAATAGGCCAAAAGAAACTGGCACAGTCAATAAATTTGTTTAAATGTGAAGATCTCTTCCACTTAATTTGTCAGTCCAAACTATCTGTGGGAAAATCTCTATCTTGTGTGTGGAACATGTCTCAATGCTCCCTTGTGTTTGTTGAATGTTTAATTAACAGATACACATTCACATAAGATAAATTCTTAGTTGGAGAGAGAGAACAGGAGACTCTTCATCTTTAACTGTTCCAAATCCATGTTATATTGCACCTGATTCTTATTGAGAAAGTCTTTTCAGACAATTTCTTAAGATGGAAGAAGGGGGTTCGTGAGCTATACCATTAAATACCAGGTGGAAAGACAGGGGACAAACCTAGTGATAACTTTTCTATTAAAAGAGGACCACACACCCTTAGACAAATAACCAAATCCGAGTCTGTAAATCTTTCAAGGGTCGTATTCTTGATCTATTTACATATAAGAAGAGGATGGGGCCCAGCTACCTTTAACAGAGATGGGTCATGCACTTTAGTGATTGCCAGTCCCTTCAAAATATACGACATATATTGGATGCCCGTCCCGGACTTTGAAACCCAGCAGACAGTTTAGATAACTATTATCCTAGATGATAAACCCTGGGAATAGATAGATATCTGACGAGGGATTCTAAACTATAGTAGATCAGTGACACTAGATGTGAACAGTATTCATGTGTGAATTGGTGACATTGTACTTGTTTTGAACAATTATAGAAATTGTTACACAAATTTAGATTTCCAACTTTGTCATGTTTACATATGTTGAATAGACATCATGTGGGGTACTGATTGACTTCCATATGATATGATTGACAATTATAGAGGTTGTTAAACAAATTAAGATTTTTAACTTTGTCACTTCACATATGATAAATGAACATCATGTGGGGTACTGATTGACCTCCATATGATATGAATGACAATTATAGATAGAATATGGCAAGTGACTGATCATTTCTTCTGAAAAAAGGAGGGCCTCTTTCAAATAGGTCTATATTTCAGAAAAAGGTGTTCCAGAGGAAATAGAGTGAGAATTTACCATCTACAACCTTTCTCTTTCGAGAAGATGTCTTTCTATAGAGGAATTTGGACTTAGAGAATTTCATCACCGACTGGGGAAAATTTTTCTCCATAGGGAAATCTCTATCAAAATTTCAGGTTCTTTTGGGAAGAGTGCAATCATTCTGGGTACTTCTTTGCTTCTGTCTTTAGCTTGAGGAGCATTGACAGAAAGACAAGAATTTAAGTTGCAATTATTTCTTAGGTCAGATTCTCGTGGTGTATAAGAACTATTTTACTTGGGTCAGCGGACATTAGTTAGTTTTTGCTTGTTAATATTGTGCATGTTATGCTGTATAATTTCAGATCCGGGAAGTGACAGGCTTACTCAGACCTGAGCAAACTGCACAGTATTATTTTTTTTTACAAAAAGATAGGGTAGACAAAAATAGAGCATGGCCGAGGCTGCTAAGTTCCGTGCCCAGACAGTTGAAATAGGCAAGCTATGCAATTTAGACGGCCCTGAGCTGGCTAAATTTGTATCAGATGAATTTGACAGGAGGGAGAAACTGCAGGCTGAAATAGCTGAGAAGGAGAGGAAGTTGCAGGCTGAAATTGCTGAAAAGGAGAAGCAACGCCTACAATCATATGAATTAGAACAACAGAAACTTCAAGCTGAAATAGCTGAGAAGGAGAGTAAGTTGCAGGCTGAAATCGCTGAAAAGGAGAAGCAACGCCTACAATCATATGAATTAGAACAACAGAAACTTCAAGCTGAAATCGCTGAAAAGGAGAAACAACGCCTACAAGCTTATGAGTTAGAACAAAGGAAACATGAAGATGAAATAAGGGATAGGGAACGAGAACGTCAACATCAACTGGAGTTGAAAAGAATGGAGACTGATCTGGAGATCCGAAGACTAGAGGGAGGGATTCCCCCCACCCCCTCAAACTCACTAGGTTTTCCAGTGACAGAACAACATTCCAACGTCTCGTACCAAAATTCCGGAGCGATGTCATTTCCACTAGAACCATTTAATGAACAGACGGACAATGTCGAGGCTTTTTTATCACGTTTCGAACTTATGTGCGTCAGTTGTGGTCTAGAACAGGAAAAATGGGCGACGAAACTATCGCAAGCTTTAAGGTCTACCTCGTATGACGTGTTCTCTAGACTCACTCGAGAAGAACAACAGGATTACGAAACACTCAAAAAGGCACTCTTGAGCCGATTCGAAGTGGACGGGGACTCTTACAAAGTTCGATTCAAAACCGCAAGGAAAGAACCGGGCGAAAGTTATGCGCAATTAGTTGAAAGGCTGAAATCTTATGTTCAACGATGGGCAAGTCTAGGTAGGTTTGATGAGAGTTTCGAAGGGCTCCGAGAGATGATCATCATAGATCAACTAAAAGGAAAGATGTCGAATGAAATGAAAGCATTCTTAACCCAGAACGGAGCTGACCGACTAGAAAGCATCATCATCCTAGCCGAGAGATTTGAGAAATCTCAGAAGGAAATCGGAGGTAAGGGACGTTCGGCCAACATTCCCCCTCAGGATAAAACTTCAAAAGCAAAGGAAGGTGATGGCAACTTAGGCACCAAGAAAAATGGGAAAACCAAAAACATCCCTCAGAACACAGCCCAAACAACAGCGAAGGAGGAAAAATTATTCTGCACTAATTGTAAAATTAAAGGACACACATTGAAGAATTGTAGGAAGAAGCCACCTCCACACACAGCTGCTTGTTTGGCCAGCCGAAGAGAGAAAGGAGTGAACACTGATGAAACGTCCAACCAGACACCTCATAAAGACACCGCATCTCATCTTCCGGTTGTCGAGTCCATATTGCTGAATGGATTCAAGACGACCTGTCTCTATGATACCGGGTTATCGTACGACTGTGTTGTATCATCATCCTTAGTTCACCCGGAACAGGTGACAGAGGAGATCGTCGAATTACAGGGACCCCTGAAGAGCTCTGCGACTATGTCTCTTCCGGTGGCAAAGGTGAGCATAGCATCTCGTTATGTCACTGGGACAATCAAGGCTGCAGTCTTAGAAGATCCTATATATCCCGTAATTCTTGGCCGTAGATTTATAATTCTAGGAGAACCTGTTCAACCTGTGGCGATGTCGACGATGACAACTCGATCCCAGACGAAAAAGACTCCGGAAACAACTACGCCAATCCCTCGAAAGGAGGAACTGAAGAGGGCACAAGAAGCCGATAGCACCTTGGAACCCTGCTTCAGGAAACTGCCTAAATCACATTTACCTCCACGTAAAGGTGAGCTGTTTATGAAGTCAGCACTTCTATACAGGAAAGCAGGGAGAGCTGGACAAGAGTTCAACCAACTTGTTGTACCAACTCCACACAGGGCTCAGATTCTTGAAATGGGCCACAGTCTACCCTTTAGTGGGCATATGGGTATCAACGCCACTACACAGCGCATTGCAACTCACTACTTTTGGCCAGGGATGAACGCAGACATACAACGGTTTGTAAAATCATGCCCACAGTGTCAGAAAGTATCACCAAAACACCGGACACCACCGGCAATGTTGGGTGATCTGCCCATAACAGGAATACCGTTCGAGAAGGTAGCTGTAGACATAATCGGACCCCTCTCCGCAACGAAGAGGCGAAATCGATTCATATTAACGCTTGTGGACACAACGACCATGTGGGCCGAAGCGGTTCCTATGCCAAGCTGTGACTCCAAACACGTTGCTGAAGCATTATTAGGAATATTCACACGTCTAGGATTCCCCCAAAGAATCTTGACGGACAACGGTTCACAGTTTCGTAGTAAACTTATGGAGGAGACATTTAGACTTTTTCATTCACGCCATATCTTTAGTTCACCATATTACCCGCAATCCAACGGACTTGTGGAGCGGTGGAACGGGACCTTGATTAGTATTCTGCGCAAAATTGCCCAGGAGAATACGGAGGATTGGGACTTGTATTTACCCGCAGCACTATTCGCTTATAGGGAGGTACCCCATCACTCAACAGGTTTTGCTCCAGCAACATTGTTGTTTGGACGACCAATCAAGGGGCCATTGGAGGCATTGCTACGAACATGGACTGATGATCATACAGACGATACAGTCGTGACTGCATCTACGTATGTTGCCGAGTTGAAGAATCGTTTACAACACAGTTGGAAACAAGCGAATGTCAATCTACGTAAAGCCAGACGAAGAATTGCTAGCTACTTCAATCGCAAGGCAAAAGATAGAGAGTTAGAGGTGGGAGAGAAGGTGATGTTGCTGCTTCCAACCAGTCAGAATAAGTTGCAAATAGGATGGAGAGGACCTTATGTAGTGACGGAGAAAATCTCACGTACCAACTACAAGATTTCTGTCAAAGGCAAGATGAAAGTATTTCACATAAACCTTCTGAAGAAATATAATGAAAGACCCTCAACCACCGAACCTGCACATCTGATGGCCATGAGTGTGGCTACTGAAGTCGAAGAAGGATCAACAATGGGAGTCGAGTACCCACTGCAAGCCAAAGAAACCTTTAAGGATGTGGAAATTAATCCCAACTTAACAAAGGATCAGCAGGAGCAGATTCGGGAACTTATGGTTATGTATGCAGACGTACTTACAGATAAGCCAGGAAGAACTGATTTGGAGGAATTTGACATGAAGTTAAATGACACAGTGCCTGTGCGAGTCAAGACTTACCCAGTTCCTTATGCAAAGCAAAAGACTTTAGAGGAAGAAATACAACAGCTACTCACCGCAGGAATAATTTCACCATCTGAATCACCTTACAGTGCCAGCGTCGTATTATTGAGAAAGCCAAGTGGAGAACATAGATTGTGCATCGACTATCGACAGCTCAATGCTATTACTGAATTTCAAGCAGAACCTCTGCCTGATCAGAACAAACTCTTCACAGCACTCAACCGAGCGAAGTACTTTACTAGGATTGATCTCAGTAAGGGATATTATCAGATTCCTGTAAAGGAGGAGGTTAGACCATGGTTAGCTTTCAGTACGCCTGGAGGACACTATGAGTTCAACGTACTTCCATTCGGATTAAGTAATGCTCCTAGCGTTTTTACACGTATGATGAGAAAATTACTTGACCCACTACACCATCCAGACATTAGTCACTTTATGGATGATATACTGATCGCAACTGAAACATTTGACAAGCATGTAGAAACACTACATCTTTTGTTCAGACGACTCAGAGAAACTGGATTAACGGCTAGGCCAGGGAAATGTCAGGTAGGATTCCAAGAATTGGACTTTTTAGGTCATAAGATATCTCATGGACTAATAACTCCACAGGAAGGAAACGTGGACAAACTCCAGAGAGCACCTCGTCCAAAGACAAAGAAGGATGTGAGATCATTCGTATCTTTGGGTGGATTCTATCAACGATACATTAAAGACTTCAATACTCTGTCAGCACCTTTAACGGATCTTACCAAAAAAGGGAACCCAGAGAAAGTCAATTGGTCTGCTGAATGTGAGAGAGCTTTCACAGCACTCAAACAAGCCTTAACCAATCACCCAGTTTTACATCTGCCAGATCTCAACCAACCATTCGTACTGCGTACAGACGCCAGTGACATAGGAATTGGGGCAACGCTGTTGCAGAGAAAAGGAGATGAAACATCAGAGCTATTCCCTGTAGCTTATGCCAGCAGGAAATTGAATGCAGCGGAGAAGAATTATAGTGTTATCGAGAGAGAATGTTTAGCTCTCGTATGGAGTGTACAGAAGTTTCAGGCATACCTATATGGAAAACACTTCACTGTACAATGTGATCATCAACCACTTATGTTTCTCGCAGCATCCAAAAATTTGAATGCAAGACTTATGAGGTGGTCACTACTTCTACAACCATACTCGTTCCAGATAGAATATGTCCCTGGAAAGATGAATGTGGGAGCAGACTTTCTAAGTCGACACCCAGTGTCTGATGAACCAGGTCAATCAGATACAGGAGAGAATACATTGGAGTAAATCATATAGAAAAAGCTTGACCACTGTAAATGCTGGAAACTTAGTTCCATACCCTAGAACAATCTGGAGTGGGGCTATGTGACATATTCACCTATCCATCATTTTCAGCGCGTCAACGTTACACAGCAACCCAGAGATTATCGAAACAATTACAGCACCGTAGAACATCGAACGCACTAAGCGATACTAATGACAGACAGATGCCAGGATAAGAATAGAAGGGTTAGCGTCAACAGAATAGAATGTGACTGGTAGAGACACATCACGTGGATATAGCGTCCCCCAGCTTGGGCGCCGCTTTAATAAAACCGCGCACTTCTATGACTTCAGAGCGAGCGAGCAGTCGCCAAAGCTATGTGTTGTCCAACTTTCAAACTTTTACAACGGGCAGTTTGATCTAGTCTGAGGTAAGCGCGTGATTCTCAGATCTAAGTGGTACCACGATGTATAACGTAAAGGTATCCAGTGTTGTGCGTCCAATGAATTGTATTTTTGACAAAATAAATCTCTGAAAATGTGAAAAACTGCCGATCGCAACTTCAATACTGGTGCCACTTCCCCGGCGAAACCGACATCTTATAATTTCTCAAAACTGCAAAACTCTGACTTTCTACACTACATCTAACAACTTCACTATGTGCATATGACTATAATCTATCACAGAATAATGTACGAGATGAAATTTCCAATGCACTCAAATGCTTTTCATCAAAAACTTCTAGGAAAACGTTTCTGCAGAGATAGTCAGCTGGTGGAAACGAAACACTACCTTGCTTAAAAATGTACTTAATTCTGTCTATTTTGCAATCTAAAGAACTGAAACAGGAATTATACTCTTCCTTTTCTCTTTACGGATTGAAAACAAATAGTATTTGATAGAAATTAGTTTATTCATGTGTCAGATTTTATTTAGACAACGCACTACATCAACTGCATTGCTTAAAATAGGTTTATGTTCACAAACGTCATTTGTGATAGCCGACCTACTTAATCTGCTCAGACTAACGGGTGATAATTACCTTGGTCTATAGCCAACTGTGTCGCCAACAGAATGGACATGATATGCACTGGTAAAAGATGTAGGAGAAGTATAAGTAGACAGAGAGGAGGAGAGTATTAGGGAAAAATACTTTAAGTAATAATTTTTTTCTAATATATTGTGTCATGACCTTGTATAGATTACATTTTGTAACAAATACACATCAGAAATTCTGTATGTTGGACATGAACCACAATAAAAGCACACTAGATGAGTTAAACTCATATTAACTGATGTAGATGTGAGGACAATTAGTACAAGCTATGGAACCCCACACAACAGAAGTTAACTCAACACAATACACTTCACACCACACAACTCCACACCACAACAGCAGGAACAAGGAAATGATTTAGAATAGGAAGTAGTTGCCTTGGAAAGTACAGATACACAATTATACACACAATGTAGAACAAATAGAGTAATGTGGATGTTTAAATGTATGCCATTTATACAAATGCATCTCATACTTGTGTTGATCTTGCCTGTCAGCTTGATTACCATGATTCAGGGAACATCACATTATCACTCTTATCTGTGTCTGACTGTACACTACTCACTGAACTACAGGTCCACTGAGGAAATGCATACAGCAGGTACCAGACAACAGAAGCTGCATCCAGTGTAATAATCTCTGACCCACCCCAAAGTAACACAACAATACTTCTTCTGATCTTATCATTTTTGTTTTGTTATGTTGTGTTCACACTATGAACATGCTGTAAAGGATTATACATACCTGTATGAATTTTAAACAGTGATGTCTTGGTGCCACACCTAACCAACAAGGAGGGAAGAGGAGTGAATGAGATGATCAACACCTGTGATGGCAGATGACTCCAGCCTTAAGCAGAGAATGAGAAGTCTTCAGTGAAGCTAAACTGGCCCAACCTGAAGTGGATCCATCAGACCATGGACCCAGGCTTATCCACATCTCATCACACCAGGTTTTCTTATCACTCCCACAAACTTCACCCTCTCAGAAAATGATTTTCTTGAATTATTGTTGGATGTAGAAATTGTTAACTATAACACATTTTGGTAGTTAAAATATCTCACTACACAATGAATGTTATTATTTATTGACTGACTATACTTGGTCCTATGAAAGTTTTTTTTTCTATTTCATTCTGTAAATGTTAACAGCTGATGAAAGAACAAAGAAAATGTCAAATAGGCCAAAAGAAACTGGCACAGTCAATAAATTTGTTTAAATGTGAAGATCTCTTCCACTTAATTTGTCAGTCCAAACTATCTGTGGGAAAATCTCTATCTTGTGTGTGGAACATGTCTCAATGCTCCCTTGTGTTTGTTGAATGTTTAATTAACAGATACACATTCACATAAGATAAATTCTTAGTTGGAGAGAGAGAACAGGAGACTCTTCATCTTTAACTGTTCCAAATCCATGTTATATTGCACCTGATTCTTATTGAGAAAGTCTTTTCAGACAATTTCTTAAGATGGAAGAAGGGGGTTCGTGAGCTATACCATTAAATACCAGGTGGAAAGACAGGGGACAAACCTAGTGATAACTTTTCTATTAAAAGAGGACCACACACCCTTAGACAAATAACCAAATCCGAGTCTGTAAATCTTTCAAGGGTCGTATTCTTGATCTATTTACATATA
Source organism: Cepaea hortensis (assembly GCA_963921405.1). NCBI lineage: Eukaryota > Metazoa > Mollusca > Gastropoda > Stylommatophora > Helicidae > Cepaea > Cepaea hortensis. The sequence goes on from OY992888.1 coordinate 58,120,188, forward strand.
AGAAGAGGATGGGGCCCAGCTACCTTTAACAGAGATGGGTCATGCACTTTAGTGATTGCCAGTCCCTTCAAAATATACGACAGCGCTCAAAACAGGAAAGAAGTGTAAGGTTGACAGCGCAGTCGAAATTGCCCAGGCAACACTAAAACTGAAGGAAGTCATGAAACACACTGAGTCGAAAAGACAGGGCTTCGGTCACAATGGCAGAGTTCAACTGTGGTCAAAGACAACGGCCAGGGAACGCAGTGACGTGGTTTTTTCAGGAGATCCATGAAGGAAAGGACGAAAATATAGCACCAAAACAGTCGCAGCAGAGCCAGTGGGTGTCGTGGGAATGGGAAATCCAGAGCTCCCTGACATGGAATGATATGTGACACATGGAGCCACAGCTTCGTCGTCAGATCACTTGACTATGTCCTGCCATCTGCTGCCAACCCGGTCAAGTGGGAAAAATCCACTGACCCGGCATGTCCCCTCTGTAAAGAAAGAACTAGACACTACAGTATGTCCTGTCTGCATGAAAACTAGCCCTTTGCAAAGGTCGATTCATATGGCGACACAATAAAGTACTCATACTTACTGTGCTGGCAGCCATTGTGGATGAAGCAAAGATGCGGGTGAATAGAGGGAAGGCCGATGTGTGTTCACTTCCTGAAAGCTGGACAGAAACGTGGATACAAGGAAGACTATGCTGCAAACTTACCGCCCCTTCTCGATGGCGTGGGTAACTGAGGGATGGGTGTTGACATGAAAGGCCATGATCGTTAGCTGGCAGTAATCTGACAGTTTCAGTTGCGACCTGACTACTGCACTCCTCGTCAACTCGGCAGTAATCCGACAGTTTCAGTTGCGACCTGACTACTGCACTCCTCGTCAACTCGGCAGTAATCCGACAGTTTCAGTTGCGACCTGACTACTGCACCCCTCGTCAACTCGGCAGTGAAATCTGATCGAGCTGACCACCCCACTCGAATCGAGAATCGTGGAGCAGCACAAAGAAGAAGGTGGAAAAGTACTGTGACATAGTTGCAAGTCTGAGACAAGAAGGGTGTACTGTCAGGCTATTTGCCGTAGAGGTAGGCTCAAGAGGTTTAATCACCCACTCCTTGTACGACTCGTATAGACAGTTAGCCATTAAAGGAAAATGAGAACTAAGGCACAAAAGCAACTTGTTCGAAGCAGCTGAAAAGGCCACGTACTGGCTCTGGAGCAACCGGAATTTTGAGTGGGATAAATCACTTCAGTAATATGGTTCACGTTCCTGTCTGAAAGTCGAAGTATGTCCAAAGTCTAACACCGAAGCTAGCGAACAATCTCTCATCTAAGATCTAAAACTTTTTCTCTCTTTCTTATCTCTTTCTTATCGACTCCGTAGTCATCCCTTCAAATAAGTGCTGTGCACTTGAGACTGGGACTCTGCAATGTAGTCGAAACACCACGGTGTTGCAATCTCTTCAAGGCATCTCCCATCAGATGTTATGACTGTTCCGAGATAATTGTACCCATTGACTTCTTTAAGAATAGTCACATTTACCTGTAAATTACACTGTGGTATTTAGTTCTTCCTAGTGACGACCATAATCTGTGTCTTCTTACAATTTAATTCTAACCCTCGTTGTTCACTGTGTGCAACAGCCGCATCTACTAAATGTTGCAGAGCCTGCAATCAATAATACATCATCTGCATCAATCAATCAATCATGTGCCATGCCGGAAAGCGTGGGCGGTCATGACTCGCCATTTCACTCGATCACCAGAGTCGTGGATCAGCTCAGTGTTCCTGTCTCGTCCATGCCACGTGGCCAAGCCATCCAGGTATTTACTTCTCGGTCTTCCCCTTAGTCTGTTCCCTTCGATCTTGCCAGCTGTCACTAAGTTCTCCAATCCATTTCTTCTCATAACATGTCCAAAAATTTTTGACTGTTTACGTCTAATTTCTCTAATCAGTTTAAGATTTTCATTTGTCTCCTGCAGTACTTGGTCATTGATGGAATTCTTTGCATTTTCCTCAGAAACCACATTTCCGCACCCATCAGTTGTTTTTCAGCTTGACTGCACATTGTCAAAGTTTCACATCCATACAAAAGAACAGGCTCTATGTAGCACCTCAACACTCTTTTTCTTGTTTCAGTTGTCATCTTTTTATTGGTCAGTATGTTTTTTCATCTTGCTAAAGGCTACTTTCGCCATGGCGATTCTTGTTCTAATCTCTACAAGGCATCTTCCATCAGATGTTATGACTGTTCCTAGATAACTGTGTCGATTCACTCGTGTAAGAATATGCCCATTTACCTGTATATTACATTGTGGGATTTCGTTCTTCCTAGTGACGACCATAATCTGTGTCTTTTTACAAATTTAATTCTAACCCCAGTTGTTCACTGTGTACAACAACCGCATCTACTAATTGCTGCACATCCTGCTCATTGTCTGCAATCAATACTGTATCATCTGCATATCTAATGTTATTAATGTTTCGTCCTCCAATGCTGATTCCATTTATAACTTCTACATTTCTGAAAATATTTTTGACTGTATAGGGAAAAAAGATCTAGAGACATTACACATCCCTGCCTAACACCTCTCCTAATAGGCTGATATTGTCCCACTTCATTATCAATCCTTAGGCAGCTTGTTGTTTCCAATATATGATTTTTATGTCTAATGTCTTTCTCATCAATTTGTAGATCTGCAAGCATATCTACCATGTTGACATGTCTTACTCTATCGAAAGCCTTTGTGTAGTCAATAAAGCAAGGATGTATATCTTTGTTTACTTCTATAGAACGTTGAATAACTTTCGCAGCATATACACAGCATTTACGGTACGATTTCCTTCTACAAACCCACATTGGTCTTCTCCTATTTCAGGTTGTATTTTCTTCCTCACTCTTTGCATGCTAATTCGTAGCAAAATATTTGTGATGTAACTCATTATACCAATTGTTCTATGTTGATCACATTCCAAGGCTCCTGATTTCTCTGGGATTGCAATAAATAAAGAATTACATAATTCAGAAGGTGACTGTGCAGCGTTTGAAAATATTGTCAGTCCAAGTTTTGTATTTACCTATTATGTTGCATGAACTTTACAGAGGGTGAATGCAAATCTTGGACCGGCAATATTTTCAAATACTACACAGTCATTAAAAATACACCCCATACTACACGAGGCGTGTCGTGAATATGGTTCAAGCCCACATATTTTCAGCATTTGAGTGATGTGTTCGATATTACACCGACCGCTGTTACTTCCCATAAATTTTCCTGGTACTCATTTAAGTCTGGATCGGCCTGCTGAGGAACAAATCCTCGCATCGAAGGGGATTCAAATACAGACAAGCAGGAATTAAGGCAAGCTTCTTATATAAATGTCATTCGCACGAATGTTCCTCCAAAATTTCTATGTTACTGCCACGATGCATGTGTACATATGATTCACACGAACGTTCATCCAAAGATTCTATGTTGCTGCCACGATGTATGTATACATGTGATTCACACGAATGTTCCTCCAAAAAGTTCTATGTTGATGCCAAGATGTATGCATACATGTTATTCACACGAATGTTCCTCCAAAAAGTTCTATGTTGATGCCAAGATGTATGCATACATGTTATTCACACGAATCTCCAACATTTCTATGTTGTTGCTAAGATGTATGTATATTCAAGTTTTAAAGTGGAATTTCATTAAGTATAGTCGATTTATCATTTAACATGTTTATTCCTGGTTTTCCTATGTACTTGTATTATGATTGTCTTTTGTCGTCCCCCCTATAATATTGGAACCTTGAAAGTTCTCAAGTAACTTCAGAGCATAGATAGGGCCTTGAAAACTGCAGCAGAAATGTTGTTGACAGAGAGAAATCAAGAAAAACAAGTAACTCTCTTGACATTTGCGAAGTCAGCGGGAAATAAAGAGAAACAATTAACTATCTTGACATTAGTCGTTAGTCGTGGTTTCATGGTTCCAACATCACTGCAAAGGGTCACCCCATAATGCTCCGTACCTGTGCCAGTAAATATGACACAAAATGCTCCTCATTGTCCCATGTCCCGACAAACCAACAACACGCATATACATAACATGTGTAAGGCCGCTGCTAGAAAGCCAACAAAACAGTCCGCCACTAAAATTGCAGTTCATCGTCAATGGAAGTGGCAGTCACTAGAAAACCAGCAGTTGCACACACATTACCGCTTAAGGCAAAACCAGTTAGTGTAGCAGCCAACCGTCCGCCATTTTTCTGAACATAATAAAACAACCACGGACAGATGCAAAAGTATTCCACACGAAATCCGGAGCTTACACTGCCGCGCCACGCACATAACTCAGTAGCTGGATGATGGAATCATGTCTTGACATGTGCGAAGTCAGTGGTTTCAATGCTTAAGAGCAGTAACAGTGCAGAGCAAGCGGACCTATGAACAGCATTCCATGAACTACACTGTAAATCCAAAAGGGTTGTATTATGGGTTCCTTCCCATTAGAACAAACATTGACGTGAAAAATTCGACAGATTGTCAAAGGAAGGTAGGAGATTACCCCAGCCTAATATAGACACAACATATGATGCTGCCAAGCGATTTATAAGAAGCAATTATATAAAGAAGATTGAAATATTTAAATTAATTACTAGGTCGGACTGAAAACCAATGACAGACATGGCCAGTCGTAGAAACACACAGGCGTAAAATGACATCATGTGAGATGAGATGAATAAAAGAACGTAGCTTAAAAAAAAAAAAGAAAACAAAAAGAAGAGAAGGAGAGTTAAATGAGACACTAAGAACAAGTATAGGAATAACCCTTATTACTGACTTTTCTAGAACACCAAAGAATTAAATGGTTCGGGCATTTAGTTAGAATTAAACAAGATCAACCAGCTGCTAGAGATTTCTACTTGAGAGCATCGGAATACAAGGCGAGAGGGCGAGTCGTGAAGAATTGGCTAGATGGAGTAAGAAGAGAGATTGAAAAAAAATGAAATTTGACGTTAGTACAAGCATTAAGACAAGTGAGGCACAGAAAATGACATCTGCCTCCTCTATGCAACGCTTCAAGGCAAAAAACGTAGGACAAAACAAGAAGATTATTTATAATGAAATTCAAATCTAATTTGAATTAGAATACAACTACTTCCGTCGTTTAACAATTGTTCTACTAACATATGGATCTCGCACCATATACCAAACATGCATCAAGGTGTGGAGAACGGTTCTTTATTTACATTTAAACATTGACACACTTACACTCACGCGCGCGCGCGCACACACACATACACACACACACACACACTCATAAACACTAATCTTTACAGTCATCTATTGAACTAGATTATGTGGTTTTCTGGATTATTTTGTATGTGTGGCCTAAATTAGGGGATATGTTAAACACAAATTGCCAGCATACGTCTGGATGTGATGCCATTTGCATTTATTAACCATTCGATAATTATTTTTATTATGTAAAAAACATTTCTGATGCTAATTATATATTTTTCACAAGTTACATCAGGTGATGCTAATGCTAATGTGCTCCAAGTGTCATTATTGTCTCAGGGAAGAATAGGAGGGGATGCATAAGTCGCCCCGGCTGCTCATGTTTAATACCCGGCTGCAACAGTTGTCATCAATTCATGTCCAATCTTGACATGCTTCATCAACTGTGATCAGGGATGTTTCATGTCCTTTTTGCTTACCATTCCTAAACAAACATCCGGTGTCTGTCTCTATGCCTGACTGCTTGACTGTTTGTCTGTCTGTCTGTTTGACCTACCTACCTACCTACCTACCTACCTACCTACCTACCTACCTACCTACCGACCGACCGACCGACCGACTGACCGACCTTCCTACCTACCTGCCAGCCTACCTGCCTACCTGCCTACCTACCTACCTACCTACCTACCTACCTACCTACCTACCTACCTACCGACCGACCGACCTACCGACCGACCTTCCTACCTACCTGCCAGCCTACCTACCTACCTACCTACCTAACTAACTAACTACTTACCTACCTACCTACCTACCTACCTACCTACCTACCCGCCTGTCCACCTACTTACCTACCTACCTACGCGCCTGCCCGCCTACCTACCTACCTACCTACCTACCTACCTACCTACCTACCGACCGACCGACCGACCGACCTTCCTACCTACCTGCCAGCCTACCTACCTACCTACCTAACTAACTACTTACCTACCTACCTACCTACCTACCTACCCGCCTGTCCACCTACTTACCTACCTACCTACGCGCCTGCCCGCCTACCTACCTACCTACCTACCTACCTAACTACCTCCATGCCTGCCTGTCTGCCTACCTACCTACCTACCTACCGCCTGACTATTTACCTACCTACCTACATGGTAGACCTACCCGTCTGCCTGCTTACCTACCTTACTTCTTGCACGTCTCTCAGCGGGCTTGCCTGCCTGTCAGTTGATCTCAATTTATGCTCATGAATAATTCGATTCATGCACACACTCATGAATGCATGCATACATATGTATCTATCCATGCAATGCATTCTACAAACCGCCCATCCATGCATATACTGTATCTATACACCAATCGTGTTTGTTTATGTGCCATTATCAACTTCACTCGAACAATAATGGAGGGTTATATGCCCGGGAAGAGAGGAAGAGGAAGCCCAAAAATAAGATGTGTGCAGGATGTGGCAGATAATGTCCAAATGGGTGTATCGGACGCGGGACATCTTGCTTATGACCTAGGAGTTTTCTGGAAGGTTGTTACGGGAGCGAAGTTCTGCAAAGGACATGCTACCGAATGAATGAATGATTGAACGATTGAATTTCACTCCGCAAAATTATAAACGATAAGATAATGTCACGAACCTAAAATTATGTATTGTGTTTATTTGACACCGGCTCCGTGGCGAAGGCGTTGCTGACGCAGTTCGTGATCCAACATACCCGCGTTCGAAATACATCTGCGAGCGATTTGGCAGCAGACCGCGTTGCGGTGGTTTTTACGAAACGGTATGGCTGTCGGCCGTTCAGAAAGCAATGACAAACTACTGAACGCAAACTTGCCCAGGAATCACGAACAGCAAAATAATTCTGGTGTTGACTGCTACGTCCTGTAAAGGACATGAAAATAACCTTTTAAACTTTATTTGAAGCATTAATGCGGTGGTCTGAGTCTAAAGGAGGAGAAGGAGTAATAGGAGTCGAATTAGGAGTTGGAGTAGGAGAAGAGGACAAAGTAGAGGGAGAGAAGAAGAAGGCTAAAGCAGCAGCAGCAGCAGCAGCAGAAGAAGAAGAAGAAGAAGAAGAAGAAGAAGAAGAAGAAGAAGAAGAAGAAGAAGAAGAAGAAGAAGATGGAGGAGGAGAAGAAGAAGAAGAAGAAGAAGAAGAAGAAGAAGAAGAAGAAGAAGAAGAAGAAGAAGAAGAAGAAGAAGATGAACCACCATGCATATCCTAAGAAGCAACCAAGAAAGTTGTCGTGAGGCTGGCTGTCTCATACTGTATAACAATTTAGCTGCAAAATACAACCAATTATTGTTTTTTTCTTTTCCTCGCTTTGAACTCATTCTGATCTGGGAATCACATTTGACAGGAGTCTGTCCATCAATGACCATGTGGAGACGGTTGTGACAAGATCTCAAACATTAAAACTATTGCTGCAATGGACACAGAGCAGAGAATGCTCTTCACGCGTTACCAGCACTTGACCCTCTCAGTGATTGATTATGGACTAGGACTGCTCACTGTCTCAAAGAGTCAGCTGGTGAAATTAGAGCGCATACAGAACGAAGCTGTACGGGTCATTCTGGGATGCACAAGAGACACCCTAGTAGTGTGTATGCGTTACATCCTTGGTCTGCCGACTGTTGCTGGTAGGCACAAGGTGATGCAGGCGAAGGCATACCTCAGAGTAGCTGCAGACACAGATCACCCTTGCATGAGGCGCTGGACGCAGTTAAGGGTCAGAGACTGACAAGAGGGAAATCATGGATGGCTCAGGCGGAGGATACGATCAGACAGGTGTGCATCTTGGAGAACATTAGGCTAGGAGAGGAGTGGGTCAGATTGCCAGCGGAGCAGTCAGACTTGAGCAGAGTTATAATCACATTGAGCTGGGAGTGCAGGGAGTGGCCAGCAGAAGCCACGGAAGTGGAAATCCAGCAACTAATTCAGGATAATGTTCGCCCGGGTGATGGGATTATCTACACAGATGGTTCGGTGTTGGGCGGTAGGAGAAGTGCTAATGATCGACGTTTGGTGCAGGAGAGCCTAGCGTATGATATACCACAACATCTAGCTTAAGAATGGAGGTGGAGGCGGCCAGTGCAGCTTTCCGCTGGACGGAGAACACTATACATACACACATCGTGATTGTAACTGACTCAGAAAGCAAGCTGAGGAGGGGGAGGACAGACAGGCTTCGTGCAGAGTGGCTTGCTTCGCTTCGGAGGTCACGGGTGGCAAGCATCACCTAGATTTTTTCTCCGGGGCATGCCGCTGTGCTGGGAAATGAACAGTCGGACAGATTGGCTGGCTCGGCAAAACTTGGTGGAGTATTGATGCATGAAAAGGCAGACGTGGCTGGGCCTTGTGGGAGCACGTGTACACCTCGGAGGAGCAAATGGATCACCATAGTCTGGCAAGAAGGAGGCAGCGAGGAGTGACGAGGGGATCTGGCCGACGCTCGTCGCTCAGAGGAAAGGCGAGACGGACATATAATCAGATTTCTACTGGAACTATTGGTGTTGGAACTCTTCGCTGGCTGCAGATGATGGGGACGGAGCGCTTAAGGTAATGCCCTGAATGCCGTGATGTCGGTTCCTAAATCAATCAATCAATTAATCAATCAATCGACTATAAAAGTACTGCTAATTATAATGCATTGGACTGATTTTTGTGTGTGCAGTAGCTTTCCTAATTACAAGTGTCTCTCGCCATAAGATGAAACCCACTCCGACTTCAGAGGCACTTATAATTTGAGTCCCAAAATCAAGGACGAGATGCCAACATTATAGTCCAACTGACCCATGTAGGGGTTGAACCCGCTACTTCCGCATCAACACAATAGATGTTTAAGAATCAGTGCTCTTTATCCATTCAGCCACGCTGACCTCCCCACACAAGGTTGTGTCACCATTTGGTTAAGGACCTATGCTCCACTGGAAGATTAAAGACACCAGAATATTCGTACCTTTCTGTTTATTTATTCTCTTGTCTCTTCATTTGGATAGTCTAATAGTTAACCTTCTGCCCGAACGTCCTGGCATAAAGATTATGATTGCTAAGAAGTCACAAAGGCAATGAAAGCAGCGCTGACTGCGTCGCTCGCTAATTTCAGCGAGAAGATGCTATAGGCTATTACTTAATAAAGCATGCGGCAATCGACAGAGCACTGAATTAGCATATGCACCATCCCGTTAACATATCGCTGTCAACTATAGGTCGCTGGTGCGTAATAATCAATGCCACGCGCTGGCTCTCACTAGCCGAATGTGGATACAGGAAATCCCACCCAAATCAATCTAATGTTTGCAATGGCGGTTTGTAAATTTCATGAAATACCCAGGAGTGCACCAGGCGTGGTTATGTGTCGCGGGAGAGACCGATATCCGTCATAATATGGCTGGTGGGCGCGGCCTGTTCTGTTTTCATAACATTTTCCCCAAATTAATATTAATTAGCAGGTACTTTTAATAGTCTTTGTAGTTTCCCGGTTCATCCGTGCACTTGGAGTTTAGTTCTGTAGTGACGTATGGAAAGCCAGATCTCCATTTGCAACAAAACCAATGTATTGATGGTTGACATCGTCGGTATCAAAGGCTGTAGCCGTTTTCAAGAGCTGGTGATGTGAGAAGTTATTTTTATTTTGGGGTTCTTAAACATATTTAGCATAATTTCCTTACATGTGGTTGTAAAAAAAAAAAAATTAAACAATGCGAAATACATCAAATTATCTATAATGCTAGTGACGGACGCTTTATTTTCAAGTTACTGTTCAAAATTACATTATTTCATATATTTTTTTTGCGTATGGAAAATATATTATCTCATCGCATCTCATCTCAACATGTTCCTCTTGTACCTTGGGATGTCGAGGTGAAATTCATGAGAGAAATAATACATTCGGAAAAAAAAAAATAACGTTACATTAAATTATGTACTCATTTTAAGAAATACAACATTTTATGGCGCTCGAAAAGATGTTAAACTGTCATATTTAGATATGAAGAATGCAGTTTGGTCAAGGTTTTTGAAACATTCTGGGCAGTAACGCAGAGTGTTATTTTACAGCGCTAATTTAAAATGTTGAATACCTCAAAAATGGCTCCAAATTTAGCGAACTCCGTTACATGTGCCTTCAGTCGTTGACACTCTGTACGTCTTTATTAAAGTTAATTATCTGTCCTATATAGGACGTTGTAATCAACCCTGTAATTAAAAATATTTGTAAATGTCGAGGTATTTTGACTTTCAGAAGCAATGGCAAACATTTTTTTTCTTTTTTTTCTTTCGTTCGCATATCCTTTACAAGACATCGCTGTCAACATCAGCATCTTTCAGCTGATTGTTGATTTCTTGGCAAGATTACGCTCAGTAGTTTGCCGTTACTTTCTGAGCGACCTCCTCACATACCCCGTAAGTTACCGACGCGGAGAGAACAATGGCAAACTATAGAATGTAAAATTACCTAGACAACCTGAGGTTGACAGCAAAGTAATTATCTAGATAGCCTGAGGTTGACAGCAAAGTCCTGCGAAGGACGAGCGACATTAAAAAGTCTGCGTGGCTGAAAGGTTTATCGGACTCGCGCTTAAATGTCCTGTGCGCTGACAGCGTTGAATTTGTTCATTCCCTAAACCTGTCAGTTGGACACGTTGACTTCTCGTTCAGAAGGCAATGGTGAACTACTAAAGGTAAAAACCAACCTGGCAGCAGCCTGCAAGAAAATGCAACATTTTAGTCTGCCGACACTCATAACATTGTGAAAAATAACGCAAAGTAATCTACTTCACAAACTTCAAACCGCGTAATTCGTGATCGTGAAACTGCGTACACTTTCCCCAAACCACAGATATCGACCATATGTTTACGTTCATAAAACGTATAGTTTGCAATAGAAATGCATGAGAAATATACATCAGGCAAGAACAAGTTAGTTGCATATCTTTTACAGGACGTAGCCGTCAACTCCGGCATTTTATTTTTCGGCTTTTGTGATTCCTGGGCAAATTTACGTTTAAAAATTTGCCATTGCTTTGTGAACAACTGGCACTCATACCATTATATGAAACCAACGCTAAACGGTCTGATAAGAATAATGCCGGCAGCTGTGTTTCAAACGCGGTATGCGGGATTACGAACTGCAATTGTAACCTCTTCGACAGCATCAGACAAGATGGCTAAATTAAATTATGTATTCATTTAAAGAAATACAGGTAATAACTAAATACACACGTATTGTTTGTCGCTCATGGAAGTAGAGGTAAGAATTAGATATTAGAGGATGCACTTGACAACATAACAATTGAAAGCTATAGTTACAGACCGGGATTCGAACTTGTCACCTCCAAATGACGACAACGCCTCGCTGCGGGAACAAGTGTACTTCCACGCATGACCGACTAGACACCCTTAAAAAGGTGTCATCATTAGCCAGGTCTATCATCCACATGAACCCACAACTATGCAATATGGACAGATTTCTTATCCAACCATTGAAATAGCACTACAGGTCTCAGAAATTTATATTCTACCATCATAGGTCAAATAATAAACACACAAACGCATCAGATCGTAATGCTGTGTCCAGAATAGTAATGAACATTTAAAAACGAGAAATGATTGGTCGGTTCCAATGTTGTACACGTATTACACATAAATATCTATATTAATATAGCTTTCAAGTTTTGTGTTGCCTAGTGCCTCCTCTAGTCTCTAATTCTTACCCCTACTTCTATTAGCGCCAAACTATATGTGCGTATGTATTTATTAACTGTCTTGATGGCCTCAAGGGGTTCCCAATTGATAATTAAGAAATACAACTTGTTATGGCGCTCTGAAGGAAGTTAAACTGTCACGCTAAAATGTGAAGAGTATAGTTCGGCCAGGGTTTTGAAACATTCCAGAAAATACAATTAATCTGTATAAAGTTCGTCGGCTTTCGAGTTAACGAAGCTGACAGAGAACTGCGTTGTTAATAACATGAATGAGTAAGACCGGACAAGAGTTTCACGCATGGACTCGTCGCTTGCTAAGTGGAGGAAAGATTGTCCCCTGTTCAGACCTACGAAATGTGATGACGCTATTACATGACAGACACCTAGCAGGAAATTACTCCTAGACAAATAAAGTGTGTCACTTGCAATGCTTCAAACATCGCTTTAAATGTAGCCAAATACGCTAAATGAATCTTCAGTCTTGGAGATTCTACAAGTTCTGATTGTAGTTAATTGTATGCCCCGTGCAGGACGTTGTAATAAACCACAGGAATGTTTAGTATTTGTGATTGCTTAGATGCGACAATACATATTTACGTACACACAATTGCCTGAAGTATAAATTCATAAAAAAAAAAAAAAACACACACACATCCGACAAAGTCACTTTACATTACATGCTCACTTTAAGAAATAAAACTGTTATAATTCTCTCGCTTACTATCATGTGCCATACCGATAATCGCAGACGGTCATGATCCCTCATCGCGTGCTAAAGGACGTTAAAATGTCCATGTTCAAATAAGAAGCGTATACAGGGTGTATTTTTAATGACTGTGCAGTGTTTGAGAATATTGCCGTTCCAAGTTTTGTATTTACTTATTATGTTGCATGCACTTTACAGAGGGTGAATATAAAATTTGGACCGGCAATATTTTCAAACACTGCACAGTCATTAAAAATACACCTTATAGTTTGGCCATGGTTTTTGTTGTTGAAACTTCCCAGAAAATACCATAACTTATTTATGTATACGGTGCACTGCTGAACATGGTTAAAAAATAGGTCCAAATTTAGCGAACTCAGTTTAATGTGCCTGTAATAGTTGAAATACCACAAGTTCTAATTAAAATAAATTGTATGGTTTATACAGGACGGTGCGGTAAATCCCAGCAGTTCTTGGCTGCTTGTGATGTTCTAGGAAATTTTACTTTCAGTAGTTTGTTTTAAATGTGGCTGTTCATGGCAGATGGTATCAGTACATTCTTGTGAGGTGGCAAACCGTTTAATGTGTTGCCCTTTTATGAAGTGTATGGCTGGTTTAAGACCTAGTCGTCTTCTAATATCCCCATTCCTAATTCTGCCACCCCACCTTCTCTGCATACAGCTCTTCTAATATCCCCATTCCTAATTCTGCCACCCCACCTTCTCTGCATACAGCTCTTCTAATATCCCCATTCCTAATTCTGCCACCCCACCTTCTCTGCATACAGCTCTTCTAATATCCCCATTCCTAATTCTGCCACCCCACCTTCTCTGCATACAGCTCTTCTAATATCCCCATTCCTAATTCTGCCACCCCACCTTCTCTGCCTACAGCACTTCTAAGACATCCCATCTCTGTTGTTATGACGCTGCTCTCATTAGTTGCTGTAAGCACCATATTTGACGTTGGTAGTATAATAACCGCCAAAAAATAGTTCTTATGGAATTTGCTTCAGCGCTTATAGTAGCAATAGTAAACTATATTTTGGCTATTTATGGTTTTCTAGATATGTTTACGTTCCGTAATATCCATTGTTTTCAAGATTTACATGAACGAATCAAAAATCGTACCAAATTTAGCGAACTCATCTTAATGTGCTTTCAGTAGTTGAGGCACTTTTTTTTTCTTCATATCTCTTACATGACGTCGCAGTCAACACCAGCATTTGTCAGCTGCTATTGATGTACTAGGCAAGATTACGCTCAGTAGTTTGCCATTGCTTTCTGAGTGACCGGCTCACATACCCTGTAAGTTACCAACGCGGCGAGAACCGGTACCGATTCTAGCGCAGGTTACGTTATTCACGAGAATATACGGGATTACGGAGAAAGACGTTAATTCCTAGGCCAGGGAGACCTGGAGTTGAGGCACTACAAGTCCCAATTATGTGAAATATATGGATCGTATACCATTCCAGTATTTCTGCAACTTGGTTCTGAGTATCTGTGTTTCGACATTGGCTGAAATATCAATGATAAGTCGATATAAAGCAATGAGCTTCTAATTGCTTCTACCAATCATATAGCAAGCACATATCTTAAAATATCCAAATGTTAACATGCAAACAAAAAAGAAGCTGACAGATACTTTATTCGTCCCAACATTGTGTTACTAATGTCAGAAATATACAGTAATAGAAACACTCGGGCATAAAATCACATCATGTGAAATCAGATGCATAAGAAATGTAACTGGGAAAAAAAAGAGAGAGAGAGAGAGAGAGAGAGAGAGAGAGAGAGAGAGAGAGAGAGAGAGAGAGAGAGAGAGAGAGAGAGAGAGAGAGAGAGAGAGAGAGAGAGAGAAATGAGAAGCTAAGAACTACTGTACGGATATTGCCTATTACTGATTTTATAGAACAGCGAAGAATTAAATGGTTTGGACAATTAACTAGAATGTAACAAGATTAACCAGCAACTAGAGAGTTCTATGTGAGAACATCGGGATACAAGACGACTGGAACAGCTGCCTAGAGGCGGTAAAAGAGGCACGGAAGAAATCAAATATGAAGTTAGCGCAAACAACAAGAAAGGTGACGTTTCACCTCAAAAACAGTAGGACAAAAGAAAACAAAAGAATAAGAAGAATACGTAGACGATCAGCGGTGTATTAGTGCTAACTACAAGAAAGCAATCCTAGTCAAAAACTGCCGGTAATATGAGACAGCCAATCACTACCACCGACGCTTGTTGGCATGATACATGATGATGATGATGGTGATGATGATGATGATGATGAGTCATGCCAGATTGAACCAGCCTGCCTTGCTGGTATATTTGTATGTAATCATGACAAGTTCTGCCTCACATGATGATGATGAGTGAACCAGTCCGCCCTCCTGGTATATTTGCATGTAATCATGACAAGTTCTGCCTCACAATATAAACCACAATATCTTTGGGTTTGCGTTCGCCTGCTTTGAACTAAAGCATAGTCCACACACATATTACAACCTCTAGTGCACTTGGCTGATTTTTGCGTGTGGATTAGCTTTCCCGATTACAAGTGTCCCTAGCCATCAGGCAACACACTCCGACTTCAGAGGTTCTTGTAATTTACAACCCCAAGTCTAGTAGGAGAAGTCAACATTTTAGTCCAACTAACCGATGTAGGGGTTGAACCTGCTACCTCGCCACAGCACACAGGATGTTTAAGATCCAGCGCTCTAAACCCACTCAGCCATGCTGACCTTCAAGTAAATATACTTAAAAAAACAAAAAACAACTACTGGTGACTTGAAATTTATGGAGTAAATATTTAACTTAAAAATTTGATTCAATGAACATTAATGTGTCACGTGTCTATCTAAACACTACCTAACGCAGCACAATGACTCCTTTGATAT
Organism: Cepaea hortensis; assembly: GCA_963921405.1. Taxonomy (NCBI): domain Eukaryota; kingdom Metazoa; phylum Mollusca; class Gastropoda; order Stylommatophora; family Helicidae; genus Cepaea; species Cepaea hortensis. Next base: position 58,135,736 of record OY992888.1, read on the forward strand.
ATAACATCATCATCATCATCATTATCATCAGCATCATCTTCCATCTTTGCCGTCAAGCATCATTGATCGGGGTAATTGGAGTCCCATTGACGGTCTCGGTTGGTTAAGTTAGCAATTCTCCTCAGGCATCTCATCTCGCAGGCGTTGATTTTGCATAAGATAATGATAATAATAGTAATAATAATAATAATAATAATAATAATAATAATAATAATAATTATTATTATTATTATTTAATAAGATAATACTAATCTAGGTTATAGCAGCGCTAGATTTTATTAGAAGGCAGCAAGTCAAATAGTTTAGCCATGTTCTTCTTTTTCATTCGTTCGCGTGAAATATGTCTATAACTGCAATGTTGTCACTTCTATGAATTTAACTGTCTTTTTTAGTTCACCCATCGGTCCATAGAGTTTATCTTCCACCGTTGTCTCTCTAGGCCAGACGGTGTGCCTAGATATGTTGTATTTTGTGCATTCCTGGAATATGTGCTCTGCTGTCTGCGACGCCATTCCATATGTGCACATGGATGATTCACCAATCTTGAAGTTTGTATACATGTGGTTGCGTAATCTATTGTATCCTGTTCTGAGGCGCAGAATAATGACTTGTTCTAGTCTGTCCATAACGTGGTAGTCGACTTTAGCAGGTTTTGGTGCCTTTCTGACTGATTTGATCATTCTTTTCTTTTGGTGGCATGTAATGGGCACATCACTCTGTTCTTCTTTTGCTCCTTCCTTAGCCAATCGATCAGCTCTGTCGTTTCCGGGTACCCCACAGTGGGATGGTATCCACTGTATGGTGACCTTACGCTGACTGCTAAGTTCAGAAAGTAGTGTCCTTAGTACTGGCAATTTCCCAGACATGAGCGCCTCGAATACTGATTTTGCATCTATCAATAGCTTCACAGGTTGTGTACCATGGCTGGTATTTAGTAATTTCTCTGTTGCTATCTTGATTGTCTCAATTTCAGCATCATAGTTATGGCAGTACTTTCCTGTTGGTACTCTGGCCATGTCCCTAGTATTATTTGGGTATTCTATGTACTCTCCCGCTCCTCCATTTCGAACAGCATTTTGTGCTGACCCATCTGTGTAGACTCGGATCCAGAGATCCTGTGGGTATTCTTCCCCAGGGAAGCTGAGAGTGGCTGTTCTGCGCTGTACACTGTTCTGTTCTTCCTTGTCAAATATTCCTCTCACTTTTGTCTGGATTTGTAGTGATAGTCTATGTTCATCTTTCCATGGAGTTCGCTCTGGAATTGTTGTCAGGGGGATACCAACTGTGGGCAGATCGGTGGTTTCTCTGTAGAGCCGTTTGGCCTGGTGGATAAAACTACTTCTTTTCAACCGCCCCATAGCTAGGTTTTCAAATCTGTTCTTCATAGGGTGGCCTGGCAAGCTGAGAAACTTTTCTGCTTGTATTAGTGTTTTTGTATCTCTGCGTTCTCTCAGTGCTTGTGCCCTCCCCAATTTCTCCATTTCAACTATAGGGGTTGATCGCATCCCTCATGTGGCGACCCTAAGAGCTTGATTTTGCACCTTGTCCAGCTCTTGTAGTGTGGTTTTTGATGCTGAACACCTCGCAGTTGACCCGTATTCCAGGTGTGGTCGTATGATCTGTTGATAAACTTTGCTAAGTATTTTCCCACTGGCTCCCCATGTGGTTCCACTTAGTTTTCTTAGGATGGCTATTTTCCTTGTGGAGTTTGCTACTGCTTTGTTGATGTGCTTTCTACATGTCAGCCTGTTACCAAATGTTACTCCAAGGTATGTTGGTTCTTTATCTTTTCCTAGGGGTGTTCCATTTATCTGAATGATCCCTGCCTTGTTTTGGAGAGAGGGTAAACAGAGAAGTGCTGCACTTGTCAGTGTTTATGCTGACACACCATCTATTTGCCCATGCAACAAATGTATCTACAGCTCTTTGTAACGACCTGGTGGCCACTGATGCATGTTCATTTGTAACCCATAGAACCAGGTCAACAGCGTACATTGCCCTTTAATTGCATGCGGTAGATTAGCAACAACATCATTGATGAAGTTTAGAAAAATTGTGGGGGACAAGACTTCTGGGGAACACCGTGACGCAGTAGTACTTTCTTGCTCTTGAGTCCGTCTACCTGTAATCGGGCTCTTCTGTTGTGCAAGTATGCTTTCACCCATTTGTACATTCTTCCAGTAACTTTACAGTTTCTCAATTTCTTCATCAGATTTTCCAACATTCTAATTGACAGCGTTGCATGTTTGAGTGGGATACGCGCCTGTAGAGTTTCATTTCTATCATGAAAATTAGGAATGTAGAAACGTAGATAACACTAGTCAGCTAATTTTCAAAAGTTATTTGTATCAGAACTTAAATACACCATTTCGTATTGATTTTGACATGCTTATTTCAAATTTCATAATGAAATACACCAACTGACTATGTTTAAAAAAATATGAATTTAAATTATAGTAATACAAATAATATATGCTTGTTTAATTCTCTAGGGGTGGACAGTTAGTCTTTCTCTTTAGCATTATACAAATTGTGGTTACCCACTCAGTCAATTTATATTTCAATATAAAATAATAGAAACAATAAAAACATTATTTAAAGTTCACATATAATGTTTTAGAAAGGCACATTTGAACCCATTCCGTCATTATTTAGTCGTTACTCGAACCCTCTTTGCTTGCTTCTTGTAGTCAGTCGATGAGGTTTCTCTTGTCACAGTCCAACAGTAATCTGCAAGCATTGAAGGGCTCAAATTGCCTTGATACTTTTTCGCCATTGCAGCAATGCCCTGGTGAGATCGGCCACCATTCTCATCACTGCTAGGTCATCGCCATGTGATACCAGACGTATTGCAGAGGGAATGTTTGGATATTCCATCCGTCCATCATGTGCCATGATGATAAACGTGGGCGGTCATGTTTTGCCATCTCACTCGATCACCAGACGACCATAATCTGTGTCTTCTTACTATTAAATTCTAACCCTAGTTGTGCACTGTGTGCAACAACCGCATCTACTATAGGCTGCAGGTCCTGTTCATTGTCTGCATTCAAGACTGTATCATCTGCATATCTAATGTTATTGATGTATCGTTCCCCAATGTTGATTCCGTCCATATCTTCTATATTTCTGAACATATTTTCATTGTACAGGGAATAAAAGATCTGGAGACGTTACACATCCCTGTCTCACACCTCTTTTAATATGCTGATATTGACCTACATCATTATCAGTTCTGATGGCAGCTTGTTGTTTCCAATATATGTTTTTTACAAGTCTAAGGTCTTTCCCATCAATTTGTAGATCTTCAAGCATCCTTATTATGTCGACATGTCTCATTTTATCGAAAACTTTTGTGTAGTCAATAAAGCAAAGATGTAGATCCTTGTTTACTTCTATATAGCGTTCAATAACTGTTCTCAGTATATACACAACATTTACTGTACCCATGCCTTCTACAAACACCACATTGTTCTTCTCCTATGTTCTTCCTCTTTGCATGATAATTCTCATCAAAATCTTCGTGATGTGGCTCATTACACTAATTGTTCGATGTTGATCACTTTCCATGGTTCCTGATTTCTTCGGGATTGCAATAAATATAGAATTACATAATTCAGTAGGTATATCTCCAGTATCGTATATTGCGTTCAACAGTTTGGTGACTTGGTCTTTTCCATATTCTTCTAAGGCATTGATAATTTCTATTGTGATGTTATATGTACCCGAGGTCTTACCAGTTTTCATATGGTTAAGAGCATTCTGAATTTCCATCTTCAAAATTGATGGTCCTTCATTATTATTCCGATGATCATTTTGTTCTTCTCTTGTATCATCATAAAGGTTTTTCACATAATCTGACCACGCATGTAAAATCTGATCTTTTTCTATTAAGATGTTGCCATATTTTGCTTTTAGGCAACCCGTTGATGTGTGTGTTCTTTTTTTTGGTGATGTCATTAATTCTTTCGTGCATTAATTTGGTATTCCGGGTTTGTGTTGGTTTTCAATTTCCTTGCAATTTTCCTCAAGCCATGTTTCTTTTGCCTCATTGCATAGCTTCCTAATTTTCCCGTGATTCTCTTCATATTTTTCCTTGTTATTTTTGTTATTTATTCTTACTTCCATGAGTTTTAAGATGTCTTCCGTCATCCATTATTATCTTTATTTTTGGGATGGTTGTTCCAGCAGTTTGGTTGACTGATTTCTTTAATATTTCCCATTGGTCACTGACGTGTTGAAATAATATTTCAATATCGAACAATGCATCGAATCTATTGTTTACCTGTATGTTGAATTTATCTTTTATCTCCTCACTCTTTAGTACCTGTTGATCAAATTTTGTGTTTCTTGGTATATATTTAGCTTTCTTTAATTGTATATGTAAATTGCTTAAGATTAATATATGGTCGCTGTAGCAGTCTGCGCTTGGTATAGTTTTTGCGACTTTTAAGGCATTTTGAAATCCTCTATTGATGAGAATGTAATCAATCTGATTACTTATCTTATGATAAGGACTCCTCCATGTCCATAATCTCCTTGAGTGCTGTTGATACCAGGTGTTTCCAATAATCACATCATTCTCTTTTGCCCACTTTACAAGTCTGCAATCTCTTTCATTCTGTTCCCCTAGTCCAAACTTGCCCACTATGCATCCGTCCTGTTGATTTCCAACTTTAGCATTCAAGTCACTCATGATGATATTTACTTCAGAATTCATTCTTGCATTTCTTGAAGGCTTTCTCTAAATCATAATAAAATTCATCAATGATGTCATCACTACTGTTTGCTGTTGGTGCATAAACTTGTATGACGTTGACATCAAAAGGTCTTCCACTCAACTTCACCAGTAACACTCTGTCTGATACAGTCCAATATCATGTGATCGAGTTTGCTCTCTCTGTATCCATTATAATTGCTACTCCTCGCCAGTCAAAGACAGTTTAAGATGTGCTGCACATATATTGCAGCATATGTGTAACGCCCAGCTCTTATCTTGATCTCCTATTCTGAAGCCAAAATACAAACTGTACACCTTCTTAATCACTTTAGTTATATTTCGTTTTGGTGATAGAAATGTCACCTCATCACATATATATAACATAAATTATTAGCGCTGTTCACATATGTCGTGGGCATATCCAACTACGATACTTTTTGTAAGGACAACTGCACTAACTAATGGACAAATTGTATCAGAGATAAGATATTTATACACAAAGGTGATGTAATCATAGGTAGGATTGCATCATCAATGTCTGGTTACATTTGTATTGGTCAGTAGGTAAAATGTATGTAATAGCACACAACAGTTACGATATATATATATATATATATATATATATATATATATATATATATATATATATATATATATATATATATATATATATATATATATATATATATAAACAAGTAGCATATATCTTGAAAACTAGAGCCAATCAATATTTTTTAATGTCATATTCGTCTTCAGCATATGAAAATTAGTTAAGATAAGATATTTTATGTATCCGATACATTTTGGTTGTTGACTAACATTGTGACTGAAAAAATGAGAGAAACAAACATCGGTTCGAACACATCAAATTGAAAAAAAAACAAAAAAAACGAAATCAAAATATTTTTGTTGGATAAACATGTTGAGTTTCATTTCTGTGTTTTGAGCTTAACAAAGAGAGTAAACACTTCATCGGAATGTAGTTAACACTCAATGTAACTGAAAAGACAGAGAAATAATTTATGGTTTGCACATTGCCAGTTGAAAACACACTATATTTGACTTTGATAAGCGCATGTTGATTTTCATTTCTGTATTTTAAACCCAAACTTCATCGAAAAGTAGCTAAGGCTTTATTTACTCAACGTGACTGAAAATATAGAGAAATAACCCGTGGTTTGAACAATAATCCAGTTGAGAACACACTATATTTCAGTTGGATAAGTGTCTTTTGAGTTTAATTTCTGTGTTATCAACCTATTGATGAGAGTAAGGCGTTTATCAAAGCGAGATAACGATTAGTTTTCTCGTTGCAATTGAATAGATCTGAGAAATTTACCAGTGGTGTGCACATTTCCAGTTGAAAGCACACTATATTTCAGTTGGATAAGTGCATGTTGAATTTCATTTCTGTGTTATAAACCTGACGAAGAGAGCAAGCATGTTATCAACGCATAAATAACATTTATTTTGCTCAATGTGATTGAATAGATGAGGAAATTAACGGTTCGAGGCAACTTCGTTGCTCTTTCTATCCGTCCACTGTGTTCTCATCCTTCTTCTATAAAACCACATCTCCGTAGTTCCACATAATTCCTCAATTCTTTGAGTGTATATGATTAGTATAATAAAGGGCCTTTCCCCACACCTTAAGGCCTATGAGGGTATATGATTAGTATAATAAAGGCTCCTTCCCCACACCTTAAGGCCTATGAGGATGGGTATTTTCATTCATTCAGTAGCATGTCCTTTCCAGAACCTCGCTCAAATAACAACCTGCCGGAAAACTTCTCGATCATAAGCAAGATGTCCCGCGTCTGATACACCCATCTGGAGATCATCCGCCACATCCTGCACCCATCTTCTCTTTGGCCTTCCTCTTCCTCTCTTCCCAGGCATATACCCTTCGATTATTGTTCTCTCCAAACTGTCGTGACGTTTCAAGTGACCAAAATACTTCAATTTTCTTTGTTTTATCGTCTTTAATAGCCATCCATCCTCAATATTCAACTCTTGAAGTATGGATGCATTTGTTCTTTTCTTTACCCAAGATATTCTTAGAACTCGTCTATAACATTTATATTCAAAGGCATGTATGTGCTGTTCAGCTTGTTTAGTAAGTGTCCATGTCTCACAGGCGTATGTTGCAATGGGAAAGATGCATGCTCTTAAAAATCTAATTTTTGTAGTTCTGTCTGTCCCACACCATAATTTATTCATCTGTTTTAGTCTTTGAAGAGCAATGGATAGTCGCCGTTTACTTTCTTTCATTGTGTCACCATTATTCGTAATCAATGACCCAAGATATTCAAAATTTTCCACCACCTCCAATTTTCTCCATTAATCTATATTTCTTTCTCCATAGTAGTTTTATCTGTATGCATTATCTTAGTTTTTGCTATGTTAAGATATAAGTTGTGATTTTCACTATTCAATTGTGTTGAGGCTATTAGGTTTTCTATGCCATTCTGTGTTGTGGATAGTAATACTGTATCATCAGCATATCGAATCTCTGGTATGTCATGACCGCCGATATTTAGGGCATCATATGGCTCCCTGTTTATATCATCTCTTACATTTCTCATTATATTTTCGGCATACAGGTTAAAAAAATAGGGTGACAGCACGCAGCCCTGACGGACTCCTTGCTTGATGTCAAACCAATCTGACGTCTCGCCATCTATTCTAACTGCTGCTTGTTGGTCTAGATCTAGCATTTTTATGAGATGTACTACATGTGAAGGAAAGCCCATATTCCTCATGATTTCCCAAAGTTTCTGATGCTGTACACAGTCAAATGCCTTTGAATAATCCACAAAACATGAGAATAGGTTTACATTAAATTCTCTGCACTTCTCTATTATTAAACGCATGTTGAATATGTGATCTCTTGTTCCTCTTCCTTGTCTAAATCCAGCTTGAACTACTTTAATCTCTTCTTCCATTTTCTTACTAAGTCGTCGCATTATGACTTTTAGTAGAATTTTACTTGCATGACTTATCAGGGCAACAGTTCTATAGTTGGTGAATAATTTCAGGTTGCCCTTTTTCGGTATTGGAATGAAGATAGTTCTCTTCCAATCTTTTGGCCATATACCATATTTCTAAATCTTTGTACATAATGCATGATATATGTGTATGCTTTCTCCTCCTCCTGCTTTAATTAGTTCAGCTGGTATCTCATCACATCCAGGTGATTTACCATTCTTCAGGTTCCTTATAGCCCAAGCAATTTCATCTAATGAGGGTTCAGGTTCTGTCTCTGCTGTCATTGGCTCATGTATCTCATTCATATCCTCACTGTCACTCATATCATACATTCCACTGCAGTACTCCTGCCATCTTTCTAGAATTTGTCTAGATTCTGTTAAGGTATTTCCCATCTTGTCACAGATAACATTCAATTGAGGTTGAACATTTCTTGTCAATAACTTCATTTCCTTGAACATTTCATAATATCTTCCAGCCTTATGATATTGCTCTATTCTGGTACAGCTATCTTGTATATATTTATTTTTGTCCTTTCTTGTGTTCTTTCTTATTTCTCGAGTTAAAGATTTATACGTCATCCTGCTATCGGATTCATCTCCTTTCTGTTTCAGCTCCCTTCGTTGTTTTATTAATTCTAACGTGTCTGGTGTAATCCATGGCTTACGTTGCTTTTTCTTGGTCGGAATGAAATCTTTGGCTGCAGTTATCAAGATATCTCTAGCTTGTACTGCCAGTTCATCAGGTGTCATTTCTTCTTGTACAGACATCAAGACCCCAAAGCGATTCCTAACTTCTATGTTGTATGCGTCCGGTATTTGTGTGAGATCAAAACGAAGTGGCCTTGATCCTCGGGTAAGCTTTTTGAGTTTTAATTTCAGATCTGCTTCTAATAACTGATGATCTGTATCACAGTCTGCACTTCGTAGGGTTTTTGCAGATGTTATGCTTGATCCCCATCTTCTTTGTATTAAAATATAATCTATCTGATTTTTGGTAAAACTGTCTGGAGACTTCCATGTGAAGAGTCTTCTTGGATGTTGTTTAAAAAGTGTGTTGGCTATCGTTAACTCATTTTCTGTGCAAAATTCAATTAATTTGTCACCTGCATCATTTCTATTTCCTAATCCAAATTTTCCTAAAATGTGTCTCTCATTTTCAGCTCTTCCTGCACCTACTTTAGCATTAAAATCTCCCATTATTATTGCTATATCATTATGACCAATCTTATTTAATGTGTCTTGTAGTGTGTTGTAAAAATCTTCAATTTCGTCCTCCTCTGCTGTTGAAGTAGGTGCATATATCTGTATGAGAGTTATGTTTTTTGGACGGCCTTTAAGTCTAATAGTGAGGATTCTATCACTAACTGGATTATATCCCATTAAAGCTTTTGCAGTTGTCTTATCTAAACAAAATGCCACTCCACTCTGGCCTCCGACATCTCTACCAGAATAAATGAAAATACTTCCATTTTCAGTTGTGAAATGTCCCTTGCCGCTCCAGCGATGTTCACTAATTCCTAAAATGTGAATGTTTAACCTCTCAATCTCATCACACACTACTTTAAGCTTTCCCTCATACAAACTTCTCACATTCCACGTTGCCATTCTCACTCTGTTTCTTAGTCTGACACAGGGGATTTCCTTGGTAACACAGTCAGGATTAACTCCGTCATCACGATTACTAGTACTGGTCCCTGCGTCACACTCTTCCCCAGTGTTATCTGATCTGCCTGGCCTGGGGGTCTCGCCACCAGATCTCTTTCTTATTATGTTTTCTTTCATGGTTGTTATGGTTTCTTGGCAAGTTTTGCAGAAGGTAGTTTGCCGTTGCTTTCCTTCTGGGCAGTGACTGTACTAGTCGGTGGCCATAGCCATTGTCTCTACTGATGAGATCATCTGCCTATCGCCGCAGAGTGCAAGACCATAACCAACAACAAACTGTCGGCTGCTCTCACACTCCATCCACCACCTGCTTCCATGGCTTCATGTAACCCTGATCGGAGGGCTAAACGGGTACTCCACCTTGCCCAAGGGTGTCCCGTAGACTAACGGAGGAAAGGAGGCGTCTTACATCTCCTTTCATAGGGGATACCCCTACCCCGCTAACCGGATGGGTATATGGTTAGTATAATAAAGGACTTTTCCCCTCACCTTAAGGCCTATGAGTGTATATGATTAGTATAATAAAGGCCCCTTCCCCACACCTTAAGGCCTATGAGGGTGGGTATATGATCAGTATAATAAAGAAACTTTCCCCACACGTTTAGGCTTGTGAGGGTATATGATGCTAGTCCAACCAGCTCTCCAACATTTCTGGTATCCATTTTTAGACTGGACTGACCTGGAACCCCTCAATTAAAAACAAAATATCCGTACTTCGAAGAGATTTAAAAAAAAAATGCCGACATGTAAATCGCGCTAGCCACACATGTGCTTAGGTGCACGACTAACTGGTTGACTCAAAAATAATATCATGTCTCGAAAATTGAAATACTCTGACCACATGCAATGTCACAGTGGATTGGAAACAGAGGCAGATGTTGACCAGCTCTAAGGTGGATGTAGACCTTGCCAGATATCTTAACCATGAAAATGCATTGCTCATAAGAACTGAACACTTCTTCTTCTTCTTCGTTCGTCCGAAATATTTATTGTGGACGTAAATGCGTTGTGTTTGTTTACAGGAGAGCTGGATATTTGCGCCTTTCGGCCGACATATTCGACTTTTTCAGACTGTACTTGACCGACTCAACCTTCCCTGGGAACTGGTAAAACGATATAGACACTTTTTGAAGGGGGTGAAGACAACAATAATATAAACATAATTATAACCAAAACGGAAGTAATGAAGGTTATCAGATCTCCTGGTACACTAAATGTACAGATAAATTGTACACACCCGAAGCAAGTTAAAGAATTTAAATATCTAGGAAGTATGATCACAGAGGAAGGCAGAATAGATCGAGACATCAAAATCAGATGTTAAGAAAGAAGTGCGCTAATATATATCAATTGGAACATCCAAATATACCAATGTCCTGACAACGATGATGATAAATAGCATATCTATATCAACCCAATGCAATCAATGTCAAAGATTGGCATTATGCACATCTCACTCATCGCAAAACCAACACCTGCGAGATTAAATGCGCGAGAAGAGCTGCTAACTTAACCATCCGAGACCTATTACGAAATTATGTTATCAGACAAACACTGGGATCAGCCCTTTGTGTCACATTTTTTCAATAAAGGTCAAGATCAAATGATTCGCCCATCTTGCTATAATGCAACATTATCATCTACCGCAACAATGAAGATCTGATATAAGAACAAGAAGAAGCTAGTAAAGAAAATGGGATTGACGACAGCCCAGACATTTTGCATACACACGGAGTGACGCTACCCAGTCACGCATCGGGCGTTGGAGCGTGAAAGATTCTTCCCCACGACAATTGACAGCAAAAGTGGAAGATGATGATGATAATGGTGATGGTGATGATGTTGAAGAGAGCGAAGTCTTGCAAAGAGTACCTGCCACAAGTTTGATGATGATAATGATATTCATTCAGCCATATAATTAAATGCAAAAGCCATACTAATTGTCTTTTGACATCGTTTTCGTGAAAACATCAAAGACCAAAATTAACCTGCTTATGAAGATAAGGGAAATGAATATGCAATAGTAAATAATAAGAATGTAAATACGCGAATAATGTATGAATGCGTGGCATACTATTAATATAATTTAAAATGTAACTATTATATCATTGCATACGCAATAATGATAAACACTCGTATGTTTATACAATAAATAGTATATATTAATTAAAAGCAGAACAAATTAAAATACGATTGCATATATAATGTTGAAAGACAATAATATCGATAACTTAGAGATTACGCAACAAAAGAGGAAATGTAATCAACGATGCGACGTTCTGGAAAGGACATGCTACGTGGTGTTGTTGCTGCTGATGATGATGATACACATTTGTATATGTACGAAAGACTTACAATAATGAAAAACGAAATGACTGTCATAAGTGAACAATGCAATTTATAACGACAATGAAGTGTAGGCGTTAAAAAAAAAATAGAGAGAATGAGCAGTAATGATGAAAGAAAATTAACACATAGATTAGAAGAAAAAATTACAGGTAAGGTAGGTAACAATGGGCGGCCGGGAGATAGACAATCGCCTGTTTACCCGGTGGTCTTAGAATTCGAATCGAGGTGGATTTTGAAAACTGACCTGGTCTCACAGGTCGTTAGCCTTAATACGTACCAGGAAATGTCCTGTAAAGTAAAGCCGGCCTGCGTCATGTTGACCATATAATCCACCCAGTGCCGATTGGTATAAATTAATATAAGTCTAACACCAGAAAGTCAGTACGCTTTAAAGCACGGAAAGGGGTCGTTTATTGACTTATTTTATTGGCATATTTCACTGCATCTCGTCGGGTACATACTGCAGAAATTACACAACATAAACTAAAGTGATTAGATAAAGCCTTCAAGTTGAAATATACACATTTTCATACATAATTTTTTTTTTTTTCAAATTGTCTGTTTATGTTGTGTGATTTCTGCAGAATGTACCTGACGAGATTCAGCGAAATATGTCAGGCAATAAATCGTACAATCTATTGTCTTCGTTATTCAAATGTTTATGTAGTTTGCCAATATGTACGTGGTCTGTGATGTCTGTTCAACTGACCTGAGATCTGTGTAAAGTATGTACATGATTTTGTCCTTGCTGTGTCGCCTCAGAACTCAAACATGCAACATTGTTATAATGTGTGATGGAGCTCGTTTGAAAGTACGAATGCTGTTCTCATATATTGCCCTTCCACACAAATAAGTACCTTCATTTTGTCATTGCTAGAAACGATGTAAACATTTGAAGCTGTTATCCTGTTTTATGTTACAGAAATCTATGAATTTCCGTGTCCGAAATTACCAATGCAACCATACGAAGAACTTTCCATGGATAAAAATAACAATAATAACAAAGGTACGGATAACAATGTGAAAATGGATTCAAGAAGATTTCTCATGAAAGATATAAGTAATAGAAGCTGCAAGGTACCAGCCAGTACCATCATGAACAGTGACAACATGAACAGCAAGAACGGCAGAGTCGATGGTGAAAACTTACATCACAGAGAACACACCTGCATGATCTTCAGACCATGGGAAGTTGCTAGATGCACCGAAGAGACGGAGTCTGACAAGGGTAAAACATATTTAGTTAAACGTCTTTTAGTTTACAATTTGTTTGTTTTGTGTGGGTAGAAATTGACAATCCACGGTAGTTATAATACTAAAGTTAAAGGCCAGAAGATTGACGTATTTGCACCAGGTTTTATCGATCTGGCTCTGTCTTTCCCAGAGAATGGCAAGTCGTCTGCCGAGCGCAATGCACCTAGCACGATCTCGGCAGCTCCAGAGATGACCCCCAGGAGTCTCCGGAAAAATTGTACTCGTGGTATGGTGTGAATAAAGTAATACGAAAACGAACCTACGACACTGAGAGCGCAAAACGGAAGGCTTGGTCACTTGGCCGCCTGCCCGAGTCCCAGAGCACATACTGTCGTAGAGGTGTGAAATGTCATGCTTTCACATACACGAAATAATGTGCCTTTTATAAAATCTAGTTTATTCTCATAACATTCTGAAAATTAACCAGTATTCATATTATGAGGCTGGATTGGTAGGTTGGGTTATTTGGGGTGGTTTGTTAGTTGGGTGGTTGGGGTCTTTGGAAGGTTCGTTGGTTGGCTTTGAAGGCCTCTGGAAGATTCTAATTCTAGATGACGTGCTGATCTCCTGAGCCCTGAAGATGGCTTGTATCTATAGGAGTTCAGCAATTGTTGAGACTCTTCTCCAAACCTAGTATCGAAGTTCCATCTGTATGGGGAATGTTTTACAGCTCCCCCAAGCTCAGAAGCTCTCTTCAAGCCCAGAAAGCAACGGGTGTACAAGACTGGTACCTGAGTTTCATGTCTGCGGAGAGGCCAGGCCGACTCTTGTTCTACCGACCGATCAACCGACCAATCATTCAACGAAGCAACCTATCATCCCAAATATCCCAACCGACCGACCATCCAACCAACCAACTTGCCAGCCAGCCAGCCAACCAAACAAATAGTTAATCACCCCAAAGAACAAATCAACCAACTTGTCAACCAACCATACAACTGATCAATAGACCACCCATCCACCAACCAACCGACATATATGGCATTTAAATTCCCGATTCATAATTCTTTTCTTTCAGTTCCAGGACACGTGGAAGATGAGTCCCTATCGCCGAGCTATAGTTCTCCAACGCCATCATCTCCCACCTCATCATCATCATCATCGTTGTCGTCTCTAACACCATCGCTACCTCGATCCCGACCAACAGATCAAACATCAAACGTCGTAGATCTTCTACGGAAACCTCAGGCATCCAGACATTACCTTTACCCCAGAGCTCACGATGTTTCACTAGCTCGCACATTCTCTTGCCAAGAGCAGCATAGCTTCAGCTCTCTCTTCTCCGAACGTGGACAGTTTGCGAAATCCTTCTACGACTGCTTAAGCACACCCAAATCGTATTCAGATTCTTTTAGTCAACGGTTTGCGGCCGTCATGAACTCAAACCTATTATATACTGCAAATGTAGGACAGTACACTTCAAGAGACTATCGCACTTTTAACAACAAGCTTGTTTTCTATACACCTCCCTTGGCCAACAACAGACCGACCCCATGCATGACCTCGCTTGGAGCTTTGACACAATTTACTTCGACTTTCCGACCGGACCCGACCTCGTTTTCCCAGGATATATCATCTGCTTTTCATTGTGTCCAGTGCAGCAAGCCATTTAACACCCCGCACGGTTTGGAGGTGCACGTACGGAGGTCACACGCCGGATCCAGGCCTTTCGCGTGTGAGGTATGAATTGTATGTCCATACTTATAACTGAATGGGAAAGAAGAGACTTGAACTCTTGGCAATGTCACAGGTGGTCAGTCTCTATAAGTCTTTCTGCCCTAAGCACTTTACTATATTATGTTGTGTTGCTTGACGAAAATAGACGACTATACACATGTAAAAATACGTAACCAAATTGACTACATACGAGGGTAAGATAATAAGGAAGTCACAAATGGCTGTAGAAAAATAACTAAATATGATAACAACTTGAAACCAGTTTATTTTTATACATACATTGTGTCCCTGTATTTCTCAACATAATTTCCACCAACATTGATGCATTTATCCCATTAAGTTGTTATCTTATTTAGTTATTTTTCTACAGCAATTTGTGACTTACTTGTTAACTTACCCTTGTACTTATTAATAAAAGATTGAGAAATACGTTAATTAATGTTAAGACAATGCCTGGTGCTTAATGTAATAGTGATCATGGACCACTATGTGGACAAATAAAAATAAGATTAAAGAGAGGGAAAAAATGGTTAGGAACTTGAGACTTAATAAAGAGGTTCCGAAAGTAGATCAAGAAATTAAAGAACAATACAGAGTGACTGTGAAAAATAGGTACAATGCAATAGCCAAAATGCATTCATTCATTCAGTAGCATGTCCTTTGCAGAACCTCGCTCCCATAACAACCTTCTGGAAAACCTCTCGAACATAAGCAAGATGTCCCGCGTCTGATACACCCATCTGGAGATCATCCGCCACATCCTACACCCATCTTCTCTTTGGCCTTCCTCTTCCTCTCTTCCCAGGCACATACCCCTCCATTATTGTTCTCTCCAAACTTTCATGACGTTTCAAGTGACCAAAATATTTCAATGTTCTTTGTTTTATCGTCTTTAATAGCCAACCTTCTTAAATATTCAGCTCTTGAAGTATGGATGCATTTGTTCCTTTCTTTACCCAAGATATTCTTAGAACTCGTCTATAACATTTATATTCAAAGACATTTATGCGCTGTTCAACTTGTTTAGTAAAAGTCCAGGTCTCACAGGCGTTGCAATGGGAAAGATGCATGCTCTAATAAATCTAATTTTTGTAGTTCTGTCTGTCCCATTCCATAATTTATTCAGTCGATTTAGTCTTTGAAGAGCAATTGATAGTCGTCGTTTAATTTCTTTCATTGTGTCACCGTTGTTGGTATTCAGTGCCCCAAGATATTCAAAAATTTCCACCACCTCCAATTTTTCCTCATTAACATATATTTCTTTCTCCATAGTGATTTCATCTGTATGCATTATCTTTCTAATAGCCAAAATACAGAGTATAAATGAACAATGGGAAATGTTAAGGGACTCTATTCATCAAACTAGCAAAGAAATATTACCGGAGAGAACCAAGAAAGCTAAGAAAAAAATGGATGAATGAAGAAATCTTAATGTTGATGGCCAAAAGGAAAAAGAATAGAAATGACAAACAAGAATATGTTAAGTTAAATAAAGAAATAAGAGATAAATGTGAGAAGGCAAAAGAAAGTTGGTTAAACGATCAATGCAAATACATTGAATTAAATTTCATTAAAAATACAAAAAATATGCACAGACAAATCAGTGAGATCACGGGAAGTAAAATAAGAATAAATACAGGGTGTTTGAAATTTAACCCCCCCCTCCCCCCCCCAAAAAAAAAAACAAACAAACAAACAAACAAACAAACAAAAAAAACCAGGAAAGATCTTATTGGAGGAAGGTGCTACAATGAGGAGGTGGAATGAGTGTATATGATGGAGAAAGGAAAGAATTAACTGAAGAAATTAACGAAGAAGGCCCACATATTCTAAAAGAAGAAATCGCTAACGCTATGAAACATATGAAGAAAGGAAAAAAAAAAAAAAAAAAAAAGAAACAGCTGGCCAGATGAAATCACAATAAGAGAGTTGGAAGTATTAGTAGAATTTGGAGTGGATATATTAACCAAAATGTTGAATGATATTTACAGCAGTGGATATTTACCGAGCGATATGCTGAAATCTGTATTTATAGCTATACCAAAAAGACTCTACTCAGAATTATAATGAGAAGAACAAAAAAGAAAATAAAAATGGAAATTAGTGAAGAACAGTATGGATTTGTGGAAGGAAAGGGTACAACCAATGCAATATATATATATATATATATATATATATATATATATATATATATATATATATATATATATATATATATATATATATATATATACATATACTAGCTGACCCGGCCTGCTTCGCCTGCTTCGCCCAGACCCTGGCGGGGATCTATCTATCTATCTATCTATCTATCTATCTATCTATCTATCTATCTATCTATCTATCTATCTATCTATCTATCTATCTATCTATCTATCTATCCATCCATCCATCCATCCATCCATCCGTCCGTCCGTCCGTCCGTCCGTCTGTCTGTCTGTCTGTCTGTCTGTCTGTCTGTCTGTCTGTCTATCTATTTATGTACCTTCCTTCCTACCTACCTACCTACCTACCTACCTACCTACCTACCTACCTACCTTCCTGCCCGCCCGCCCGCCCGCCTGCCTACTTACCTACCTACCTACCTACCTACCCCTACCTGCCCGCCCGCCCGCCTGCCTACCTGCCTGCCTGCCTGCCTGCCTGCCTGCCCCTCTGCCTGCCGGCCTGCCTGCCTTCTTGCTTGTCTGTCTGTCTGTCAGTCAGTCTGTCTGTCTGTCTGTCTGTCTGTCTGTCTGTCTGTCTGTCTGTCTGTCTGTCTGACTGTCTGTCTGTCTGTCTCTGTCTGTCTGTCTGTCTGTCTGTCTGTCTGTCTGTCTGTCTGTCTGTCTGTCTGTCTGTCTGTCTGTCTGTCCATCCAACTCCTATCTAAGATAGGTGCATTATTTTTATGAAAACTATGAAGATGCCTTAAAGTTTTTATCACTTTGTTTATAGCGCATATGACATGTTGTGTAAATAAAAATAGAAAATTAAAAATATAGATAGAATAGAAGAATAGATAGTTAGATTGATAGTAGAAAATATGATTGGAAGAGATCTATCTTCAGTCCAAGAACTAAAAAGGGCAACGTGAAAGTACTGAAAGTACACTTATCAAGATATCATGAACAGCCAATAAATGGTGGGCGGTGGGTTGACTGCAGAGTACTGCAAAGGATATGCAACTAACATTCTCTCACAAAAAATTACATTCTTATTTAACGAACGGAAATCTTTATTTTCATAGGGTTAAGAATTGGGCACGCAGGCCCGTCCTACATTCTGCCCTTCTTCTCTATTTCCTCTCATACATTCTTTCATTCAACATCTCTTATGATGCAATTCTTTGACAACAAAAGAACAATAAGCATTAAAACGCATTAAAAATAATAAATACCCAACGTGGGTGTAACGTGCCATAATAGTAAACCATCTAGTCTAATGTTATCTAGTAATAAGAGTAAAACATCTAACGTGCTGTTGAAGAGAAATAAAAAGATGAGTTAGAAAATTTTCACTTATTTAAAATAGATGCATTACTTTTATGAAAAATTTGAAAATGCCTTAAAGATTTTATCATTATCTTATAACACACATGCCTGTAAATAACTGTAGATAAACATTTTATAGAACTTAAGAAAAATACAACAATTATTTAAATTACATAATATAGCAATGCTACTAAAAGTAATGTCCCTTGATATAACTTTTCTTAAGTTAAATCCCCTTGCAATATTTTAATTATCGTTAATTTATTACGTAAATAAGTGTTTTTAAACTAACAAACTATGCCAATTGGCTGCCCGGAAATGAGAAGAACATCTGTAGAAAATTTCATCTCAATCAGATGGGTCTTTATGGAACGCATAAAGGACACACAAAGACACACACAAACATTCTCTATATATATATATATATATATATATATATATATATATATATATATATATATATATGTATATATATATATATATATATATATATATATATATATATATATATATATATATATATATATATATATATATATATATATATATATTCATTCATTCAGTAGCATGTCGTTGCAGAAAACTAACTCCCAGAACAACCTTCCGGAAAACCTCTTGATCATTAGCAAGATGCCCCGCGTCCGATACACCCATCTGGAGATTATCCGCCACATCCTGCACTCATCTTCTCTTTGGCCTTCCTCTTCCTCTCTTCCCAAGCATATACCCCTCCATTATTTTTCTCTCCAAACTTTCATGACGTTTCAAATGTCTTTAATAGCCAACCTTCTTAAATATTCAGCTCTTGAAGTATGGATGCATTTGTTCTTTTCTTTACCCAAGATATTCTTAGAACTCGTCTATAACATTTACATTCAAAGGCATCTATACGCTGTTCAGCTTGTTTAGTAAGTGTCCAGGTCTCACAGACGATTGTTGCAATGGGAAAGATTCATGCTTTTAAAAATCTAATTTCCATAATTTATTCAGTTGTTTTAGTCTTTGAAGAGCAATTGATAGTCGTCGTTTAATTTCTTTCATTGTGTCACCGTTGTTGGTAATCAATGACCCAAGATATTCAAAATGTTCCACAACCTCCAATTTTTCCTCATTAACATATATTTCTTTCTCCATAGTAGTTTTATCTGTATGCATTATCTTTGTTTTTGCTTGTTGGTCTAGATAGAGCATTCTTATGAGTTGTATTACATGTGATGTAAAGCCCATATTCCTCATGATTTCCCAAAGTTTCTGATGTTGTACACAGTCATATGGCTTTGAATAATCCACAAAACTTGAGAATAGGTTTACATTAAATTCTCTGCAATTCTCTATTATTAAACGCATGTTGAGAATGTGATCTCTTATTCCGCTTCATTGTCTAAATCCAGCTTGAACCACGTTAATTTCTTCTTCCATTTTCTTACGAAGTCTTCCCATTATGATTTTTGGGAAGACTTCGTAAGAAAATGGAAGAAGAAATTAACGTGGTTCAAGCTGGATATATATAGTTATATATATAGTACGAACACTAATAGAAAGGTCAATAGAGAAACAGAAGGACATATATTTATGCTTCATATATTATACTTAGACATTTGACAAAGTAAAACAGATTAAAATGTTGGAAGATAGCAACATTGATGGGAAAGATTTATGAATAATAAAGAATATTTACGGGAACCAAGTAGCAGCAATTAAAATGGGAAATAAAGAGGGTAGTTACGAACAGATAAAGCTAGGAGAACGACAGGGGTGTGTCTTGTCACCCGATCTCTTCTCCCTATATAGCGAAGTAATAATGAGAGATCAAAGAGAAGCCAGGAATACTAATAGGAGGTTATAATATAATATAAACAATATACGCTATGCAGATGACACAGTATTGGTGGCGGATAAATCTACAACAATTGTTGGACATTGTAGTAACAGACAGTGCAAAGAAAGCACTCTCCTTGAAAATCAAGAAAACAGTTAAATTGGTGATATCAAAGAAAAAGGTGACACCAAAATGTGACATAGAAATAGAAGGGAAAATTCTTATCTAAGTGGATAATTTTAAATACCTAGGGGCATTTATAACATCAGATGGAAGATGTACAACAGAGATTGAGAGCATAATAGGGCAGGCAAAAGCCGCGTTTCAGAAAATGAAAAGTATCTTATGCAAGAAGTCATTATCAATGCATGTAAGAAAGAGAGTACTGAAATGCTATATAGAAACAGTTTTGCTGTAAGGCAGTGAATCTTGGAATGTAAATGAACAAATTAGGAAGAGCTTTGAAGCAACAGAAATGTTTTTGAGACGAATGTTGCGAATTCCTTGAACTGCCAAAGTAACTAACAACGATTGCCTGAAAGAGGCTAATGAAACTAGAACACAATATACAACAATAAGAAAGAAACACGCAGCTTTCTTTGGTTATGTGATGAGAATAGAGACACTGGAGAACATCACGACAACTGGAAAGATCGAGGGGAAGAAAGACAGAGGCAGACCAAGAGAAATGATGCTGGATGGATTGTGACGGTGCCATGGAGGAATATCATCAGCAGATTTGATCCAGAACACCGATGACCGAGATCTGTGGAGAGCCATGAACGCCTACGCCAGCTGGCAAGGCACTCGATGATGATGATGATGATGATTGTGGTTAATTAACATACACGTCAAGAATCCTGTCACACACAATGAGATGCATTGTATATATGAAGCTAGAGTAATATTTGTTATATACCAGTTGGCACTACCAGTGGCTAGCACGCCGGGCTCTCATTCGGGAGATGTAACAAAATTCCCCCTGGTCTCTGGGTAGTGAGATCGGACGCCCGTGTGTATTGTTGCGCACGTAAAATATCTCTTGGCAGTTGGAAATCAAAAAAGAGTAGCCTAACGTCGCTGCCCGGACAACACTTTCGAGTTAAAAATCTACCCAAAGTATTTCAGGATCCTCGTCGGTGCTACGGAGTTCGTGCACTGAGCTGAGATTCGCCAGACTCAGGCTTGAGTTAGGAGTAGAACTGAGCACTTATGTGTTACACCCGTGTTCCGTGATGTTGATCCGTCGACTAAACTAAGCTAAACTAAACTAAACTAAACTAAACTAAACACTTCACTGAGGTGAATGGAGGAGGAGAAGAGGATGCAGTCGGCACTCAGTGGTTGAGGTGGTCAGTACACACAGGTCCCCTTTACTCCCATCACATTTACTGGTGCCCACTTTAGGCTGGGTTGACATTGTCTCATCTCATCTCATCTCATCTCATCTCATCTCATCTCAGCATGTTCCTCTTGTACCTTGCGGTGTCAAGGTGAAGTATAAACATCGTGAGAGTGCCCGATTATGGGCTTCATATATCGAAATTCCCATGGACTCTGCTATTCCCTCCGTCCAACGTTTACGTGGTCGGTCGCTTCCTCTGTTTCCATCTGGTCTGTACATCATTGCTTGTTGTGGTATGCTGTTGACTGGTAACCTACTTGCATGGCCAAACCATTTGACTTGCTGCTTTCTAATAAAATCTAGTGCAACTACAACCCCCACTTTAGTCCTGATTTCTTCATTTCTGATCTTATCTCTTCTTGATACGTTGAGTATTCTTCTCAGGAATCTCATTTCTGTTGTTGTGATTTTTCTTTTCTCTTTTTCTGTCATTGTCCAGGTTTGGCATTGGTAGCATAGAGTTGGTAGGAAGATTGTGTTGTAAACTACTTTCTTAGTAGTTATTAATACATGTTTGTTCTTTAGTATTAGTGCCATTTGTCCAGTGAGTTGGTTTACCTTATTGCACCTATTTTCGATCTCGTCTTCTGATCTGCCATTTGATGATATTATACTTCCTAGGGATGTGTGATGTCTCCAGATCTTTTTTCCCTGCACAGTGAAAATATTTTCAGAAATGTAGAGGATATAAATGGAATCAGATTGGAGGACGAAACATCAATAACATTAGATATGCAGATGATACAGTCTTAATTGCAGACAATGCGCAGGACCTGCAACAATTAGTAGATGCGGTTGTTGTACACAGTGAGCAACTGGGGTTAGAATTAAATTGTAAAAAGACTCAGGTTATGGTCGTCAGTAGGAAGGAAGAAGTGCCACAATGTAATATACAAGTAAATGGAAATATTCTTCAACAAGTGAATCGGTACAATTATCTTGGAACAGTTATAACATCTGATGGGAGATGCCTTGAAGAGATTAGAACAAGAATCGCCATGGCGAAAGTAGCCTTTAGCAAGATGAAAAACATTCTGACCAATAAAAAGATGTCAATTGAAACGAGAAAAAGAGTGTTGAGGGGATACATAGAGCCTGTTCTTTTGTATGGATGTGAAACTTGGACAATGAGCAGTCAAGCTGAAAAGCATCTGATGGCTGCAGAAATGTGGTTTCTGAGGAAAATGCAAAGAATACCATGGACAGACAGAAAAACCAATGACCAAGTACTACAGGAGACAAATGAACATCGTAAACTGATTAGAGAAATTAGACGTAGACAGTCAAAATTGTTTGGACATGTTATGAGAAGAAATGGATTGGAGAACTTAGTGACAACTGGCAAGATCGAGGGGAACAGACCAAGAGGAAGACCGAGAGGAAAATACCTGGATGGCTTGGCCACATGGCATGGACGAGACAGGAACACTGAGCTGATCCACGACACTAGTGATCGAGTGAAATGGCGAGTCATGACCGCCCACGCTTTCCGGCATGACACATGATTGATTGATTGATACTTCCTAGGTACTTGAAACTCTTTACTTGTTTCAAGGGATGTTCGTTTAGGTGAATTGTTGTTGTTTGTTCTTCTTTAGTTATAGTCCTTACCTCTGTTTTGCTTGTGCTAATTTTCAAGGTATGTTCCCTACACATTTCGTTTAGACTATTCATGTGGTCTTGTAATTCAGCTTCTGATTTTGCTATTAGTGCTTGATCGTCTGCAAACAGACATTGTCAATGTTTACAAATTCTCTCTCCTTTTCCCCCACCTCCTCCAATGCGAAATACGCACTTTTAAAAAGGGAAGAGCGCTAACCATCTATACACGCTGAGGTTTCAAATGAAAACCTTAGATGTTTTTATTTTGTTTGTGTGAATATATTCTGAAAAAATAAAATAAATAACAAATGTATAATTTTTCGATGGAGTTGCAACTGCGGTCAATACAAGTCCTCCAGCGCCGATAAAGTGCTTGGATTCCTGTAGAAACATCGACTCTGGGGTCAGTACTCGGTGTTTCTGTCCCGGTCGTGAACATTCCCGCCATGTTGACACTTCCTACTCCAGTGGACTGACAGGCATGCATCACCATACTGGACCTTCATTCGCCGATGAATTTCTATAGGTTTAACAGCTTCACTGACCAAAAAACGGGTAACGAAACGTTGCTCCTCTTTGGTGATGTCAAAAGTGGGGCGGCCATCTGTACGGTGATATCGCGTGCCTAAAACTCTTGACACCCTTAACAATAATATTGACAGGTTACAAGACAATGGCATGGTTATTGTAATTTCTACTCTACTTTTAAGGTTTTCATGTGAAGACCCCCCTTCCCCCGTCGTATAACCTATAGTGCTCTATAAACGTAAAACATGGACAATAAGCAAGAAAGTCTATTATTATCTAATCGTGGTGGGCATTTACTTTCTGGAAATAGAAATGTCAAGAATCCCACGGGAGGAAAGAAGAGGAGAACGAGACTGTGAATCAAGTCGCATCTCATCTCGTCTTATTCCTCTTGTACTTTGCGGTGATGAAGTGAAGTATAAACAGCGGAAGATTGCCCGTTTATGGTCTTCATATACTGAGATTGCTATGAACTCTGTTTATTCCCTCTGTCCATCGTTTATATGGTCGGCCTTGTCTTCTGGTTCCATTTGGTCTTTACATCAATGTTTGTTGTGGTATACTGTTAGTTGTTATCCTAGTTATGTGGCTAAACTAATTAACTTGCTATTTTATAATGAAATCTAGCGCTGCTATGTGAAACTCAGAAAAACTGATTAGATAAAAAAAGATGTCGACAGTTAACATTGTTGGACATAATTAAGAGAAATAAACTGAACATCTTAGTGAAAATAAAAAGGGAATATTAATAGGAAAAGAATAAGTGGAATGCAAAGTGATAAATAGCTGGATGGCTTGATCATATGGCATGATCGAGACAAGAACACAGAGCTGATGCAACACTCTGCTGATCGTGTGATATGACGAAGCATGGACGCTAATGACGATGATGATGGTGAATGTAATAACTTTCTGTAATAGAAAGATGTCAAATAATAAATGATATTAGCATTATGAGGGAAAATAATCAAAAGAGTAATACCTGGACGGGACTAGATAAGTTACAGTAATAACTGTTTTTAAGGGTAAACCAGCCAAGCAAGCAAGCTAGCAACTAACCAGCCAACTAAACAACACTCAAACTAACCCAACCTCCTCACCCACACATTCACCTAACCAACTGATTAAACATCAAATAAACCAGCAAATAAACCAACCAACCTAACACATACCACCAATCCAACCAACCAGCCAACCTACCACTCACCTAAACAAGCTGCCACTACCACCCTCCCTATCTAACCCACCACCTACCACCCACCCACCCAACCAACCAGCCAACCACCCAACCAATCATCCAAATAACCACCCAAACACCCAACCAACCTACCACCAAATCAATCACCCACACACCTAACCATCGAACCAACCAACCAAACACTCAATCAACCTACCAATCAACCACCCGACTATTCCACAAACCAGTAAACCAACCAGCCAACCAACCAACCAGCCATCTAATCAGCCAACCAATCAGCCAACAAACCACATAAACAACAAACCAACCACCCACCCAACCAACCAACCACCCAACAAACCAATCACCCACCCAATAAACAACCCAATCAACCAGCCAACCACCCAACCAACTAACAAACCACCAACCTACCACACAACCAACCACCAAACCAACCACCCAACCACCCAACAAACCAATCACCCACCCAATAAACAACGCAACCACCCATCCAACCAATCAACCACTCAACCACCACCCCCCAACCAACCAGCCAACCAATCAACCAACTACCCAAACAACCAACCAACAATCCAACACCCAGCCAGCCAGCCAGCCAGTCAGCCAGCCAGTCAGCCTGCCAGAAAACCAACCAACCAACCAACCAACCAACCAACCAACCAATCAGCCAACCCTTCATCCATTTAACCAACTAATTACCCAACAAATAATCCCCCCCCCCAAAAAAAAAAAAAAAAAAAAATAAAAAAAAAAAATCAACCAACAAACCAATTAATAAAATGGTGTCAGATTTTTCGCTGGCACTTTAATGTTTAAAAAAAAAAACACACACACGCGCACACACATGCACTCACAGGCGCGCGCACACACACACACACGCACGCACTCACGCACACACACACACACACACACACACACACGCACGCACGCACACACACACACACAAAGAGAAAAAAAACAGCGCATAAACTCAACGATCCCACAATCTACCCCCAGGTTTGCAGTAAAACATTCGGTCACTCGGTCAGCCTGGACCAACACAGAAGCACCCACTGCCAGGAGCGGAGCTTCGAGTGCCACCAGTGTGGGAAGTCGTTCAAGCGGTCTTCTACTCTAAGCACCCACCTGCTGATTCACAGCGATACACGCCCTTACCCTTGCCCCTACTGCGGGAAGCGGTTCCACCAGAAGTCGGACATGAAAAAACACACATACATACATACAGGTAACGTCCATGTTTTCAGGCAAAGAAAGATAGTTGTATTGTTGTTGTTGTTGTTGTTGTTGTTATTGTTGTTGTTGTTGTTGTTCGTGATGTTGACTATTTTCTTTCGTTCTCTCGCTTTGAACACGTGCGTAGTCCACACTTGACTGACGTTTGTGTGTGGGCAAGCTTTACTTTTGTGCCAGTTTTCCTCCCCCTTCTCCCCCATCCGACCAACCCACTCTGACTTGAGAGGTACTTGTAATTTACGTCCCCAAGTCAAGGACTAGAAGTCAGTGTTTAAGTCCAACTAACCGTGTAGGGATAGAACCTCCTACCTCGCCACCAGAGCACTAGAAGTTTAAGGGCGAGAGCTCTGAAACTTTCGGCCACCAAACTTCTGATGTTGATAATAATGATGATGATGGTAAGTTGGAGGAGAGAAGAGGCAGGAGAAGATCAAGAGTGAAGGTGCTGGACAGTTTAGCATCATGGCAAGAAGCAACATCAGTATCACAAACAATTGACAACACACGAGATAGTGGGTTATGGAATACATGATCACCAATGCCACACGTCATGGACTATAAGAAAAAGATGACGATGATAATGACTTTTTGTTGTTGTTGTGGGTAATGACGATCATGACAAATGTGATGACTACGACGATGTCGTTGATAATGATACAACTGCTGCTGATGATGATGACAACAACGATTTTGATGACGTGACGCTAAATATGATGATAATGATAATGATTGTGATCATGAAGATGATGAAGATACCGCTGATGGTCAAAATACCCTTTATTGAACTGCTCTCCTCTTACATGACTAGGTGAAATCGTTGGCTGACAACAGCACGGCGACATTAGGGTACGCTAGCAACTCTCATCCCGGGTTAGCTAGTGAGCTCTCCACACGAGGTGTGCACGATCTGGATAGCAGATAATCTAATACCATCATAGAAACATTCTGTAACTCTCTTGCTGTCTCGCGGTGGGCATCGTATACTCTGACAGAGCTCATCACCTCGGTAACCTCCCCTTCGTTCCATCCATCCATCATGTGCCATGCCGATAGCGTGGGCGGTCATTACTGTCATGTAACTCGATCACCAGAGTCGAGGATCAGTTCTGTGTTCTTGTCTCGACCATGCCACGTGGGCAAGCCATCCAGGTTATCTACTTCTGGGTCTTCCTCTTGGTCTTTTCCCTTCGATCTTGCCAGTCGCCACCAAGTTCTCCAATTCATTTATTCTCATGACATGCCCAAAAATGTTTGACTGTCTACGTCTAATGTCTCTAATCAGTTTACGATCTTCATTTGTTTCTTGAAGTACTTGTTCATTGGTTTTTCTGTCTGTCCATGGTATTCTTTGCATTTTCCTCAGAAACCACATTTCCACAGTCATCAGCTGTTTTTCAGCTTGATGCTTATTGTCCACGCTTCACATCCATACAAAAATATAGGTTCTATGTAGCACTTCAACACTCTTTTTCTCGTTTCAATTGATATCTTTTTATTGGTCAGTATGTTATTCATCTTGCAAAAGACTACCTTCGCAATGGCGATTATTGTTCTAATCTCTTCAAGGCATCTCCCATCAGATGTTATGACTGTGCTGAGATGACTGTATCGATTCACTTGCTTAAGAATATGCCCATTTACTCGTATATCACATTGTGGTATTTCCTTCTTCCTAGTGACGACCATAATCTATGTCTTCTTTATATTCAGTTCTAACCCTAGTTGTTCACTGTGTGCAATAACCGCATCTACTAAATTTTGCTGGTCCTGTTCATTGTCTGCAATTAAGACTGTATCATCTGCATATCTAATGTTAACTTTAGGCAGAATAATATCGTGGTGCATGGTCCTCATTTGTCCTCTTTTTTGTCTTATTATGTCCTCCTTTTGGTGCCCACGTATCTGGCAACCCTATTATTGTAGGACCTGTTAATTGGTTTTCTGTCTGTAATCGCACACTACTGAACGTAAAGTTGCCTGGAATGTCAATCTGGGGCTGATCGCAACGTCTTTCAAAGGACACGTTTATATTTAGTTTGCCTTTCTGAACGTTGTTTTCTGAGGATGGGGACGGAGCGCAAATGGGAATGCCCCCAATGCTGTGATGTCGGTTCCTAAATCAATCAATCAATCAATCAATCAATCAATCAATCAATTCTGAACGAGAAGTCAACGTTGACGTCCAACTGACCGGTGTAAGGAATGAACCCGGCACCCTGCAGTCGAGTAACTTAATGCAAATCAGGGCACTGGTGGAAATACTAGCCACTGCATACGTAATCAGGCCGAGTGTAATCTAATGCCACAATCGTGTTGTAACAGACACGGAAAGGTCACATCAAATGTCAGCGAATTCCCGCCACACTTGGGCTCGTTCTGTCATTGGTTCGCGTTTTGTTGTAGTTATAGTAGTATTCGAATATAGAGGTGTCTGCGGTACCGAAGATCATTGTGTCATAGTTGTCGTTATGTATCTATTTATCTGTTTGCCTGTCTGTCTGGTCTGTCTGTCTATTTATCTATATGTTTGTCTATCTGTCAGTCTGCCATTCTTGGCAGCCTGCCTGCCTTCCTACCTACCTGCCTACCTACCTACATGCCTACCTACCTACCTACCTACCTACCTACCTACTTACCTACCTACCTACCTTGCTACCTGCCTGCGTGTATGCCTGCCTGCCTGCATACCTACCTACTTACCCAACCATCTCTCCATCTATATATCTATTTATCCGTCCGTCCGTCATCCATCCATCCACCTACCTACCTACCTACCTACCTACCTACCTACCTACCTACCTACCTTCTTAATACCTATCTGCCTGCCTACCCCCTTGTCTGTCTGTCTGTCTGTCTGTCTGTCTGTCTGTCTGTCTGTCTGTCTGTCTGTCTGTCTGTACTCACTCTATTTATCCGTCCGTCCGTCATCCATCCATCCATCTACCTACCTACCTACTTACCTACCTACCTACCTACCTACCTTACTACCTGACTGCGTGTATGCCTGCCTGCCTGCATACCTACCTACTTACCTAACCATCTCTCCATCTATATATCTATTTATCCGTCCGTCCGTCATCCATCCATCCATCCACCTACCTACTAACCTACCTACCTACCTCCCTTCTTAATACCTACCTGCCTGCCTACCCCCTTGTCTGTCTGTCTGTCTGTCTGTCTGTCTGTCTAACTATCCATCCACCCGACCGTCCGCCCGTCCGTTTGTTTCTATGGTTGGCTATATGTGTAAGTGTCTATTTATCTATCTATGTGTTTGCTACTTGTCTACCTCTCTACCTACAGCACCCGTAACACATCGTTAGTCTACGCATCTGTCTATTTGACCTACTAACCGAGTTAGTTTCTTAAATGGTGCCACGCTCTGAAATGTCTGTGCCGCTAGCGGAGACAGATTAATAATCTAAAAGACACACAGATTAATAATCATCACCGCGATATCATCCACGATTCCTTCAGTATCTGGTATCGCCCACTTATTGCCGCAGAGGCCACCAGGATTTATGGACGCAATCATAAAATGGACTCTGAAAAGATCAGCTCCGATTGGCTGCCTTCCAGCGGAAGACCCAAGCCACATGGGTAGCACGTGACTCAGTAAACGTTCCCGTATGTGGAACTGGAGTTCCCAGCAAGTTGACATTTTCTAGCTGTCATCCGTGATTCCATCCGTGTTAGCAGTACGCGTTTGGTTCAGATTTGCGTTGGTAAATTATTCATGTATGCATGATACCAGCTTTGCAACGGTCGGATTCGCTTTGTATCTGTTTCGTGCTCTTGTTTCTGAGCATGACATTTTCCTGAACGACCCCGTCTGCCTGGAAATTTAGAAAAACAAGAGATTTAATTTGCCAAAAACAATGCTTCGCTGTTTTGTTCAATTTTTTGTTAGTAATATTTATTAATTTGTTTTTTGTTTTCCCCCGGGATTTGAGATTGAAACATTGAGCACAACCCACAACTGGCACCGCTGATCGTAATCCGGTACAAACCTAAGGCCTTGTCCACGTCAATATAGAAGCACTAGATTCGAGTTTCGCTCTCGTTTGAGATCATCAGTAGTGCATATCCTTGACTGGACCCGGGATTAAACCCAGATCACTGGCGTGTGAGGCGGGTGTGTAACCACATCGTTGGCCTACGATGGGTGACGTTGTGGTATTCTAGTGTGATAATTTGGTCACGTCTGGCGTGTGCCGCGTGGTTTAGTGGTTACACACCCGCGTCACACGCCAGTGATAGGGGTTTGATCCCGGATCCAGTGAAGGATATGCACTACTGACGAGCTCAAACGAGAGCGAAACTCGAATCTAGTGCTTCCATGTTGACGTAGACAAGGCCTTAGGTTCGTAACGGAATACGATCAGAATAATTTCTTTTCTTTTCTTTCTTTCTTTCTTTCTTTCTTTCTTTCTTTCTTTCTTTCTTTCTTTCTTTCTTTCTTTATGCCAGGGTGGTTTGTAATTCCTGGCCGAATGCTCTAACATACTCAGTGGCAATTTATTTCCGGCAGGCTTCAGTCTCGGACACACACACACACACACGCGCACACACACACACACACACACACACACACACACACACACACACACACACATATATATATATATATATATATATATATATATATATATATATATATATACATATATATATATATATATATATATATATATATATATATATATATATATATATATATATATATATATATATATATAAACACACACATATACACACAGTCGAGGCCAATTAAGTCGAACTCGGATAACTCTAATTTCGCTTAAGTCGACGTTACTTGCTTGGTTCCGGCCAAGATCCTTCTTTATCTTTGTATGAAAATTCCTGGTAAGTCGAATTCGGTTAACTCGAATTTTCGGATTAGTCTAACACAAAAATGAATTACCGACTATATAAATGTCCACCTTTAAGTCGAACTGTTGATTTCATCGACAATGAAATCGACAAATCGACAGTGATAGGCAGAGAGCTAGAAGAACTGCTGCGTGCGATTTTGTTGATCCTGCCCTTTTAAAATGGTTCAATGTGATTATACCAGCAAATGTACCAGTACATGGGCCTTTACTTATTGCGAAAGCAGAAGAATTTGCACGTCCTGGAGGTCAGACAGACTGGAATTGTAGTGCTGGCTGGTTGGATCGTTGAAAAAAAAACAAACGACACTGCATCACTGTCATATATTTTTGAAGGGAGTGGGAGATCACTGTAGTGCATGCCCCATCTCTAACAAAAGATGTAGAGCCCCATCCTCTTCTATCTTCAATAACCACAGAATATGAACCTTGAGTTATCTGCAGGCCTCGTTCTATTAAGTATTGTCTAGGAGATATAGATTATGGCCCTGGTAAGAATGGTAATTTACTAACTGGGAATCTGCCCCTTCTCCAATGATTCTGATAGCTCTGGAGCCCCCTTTTAGTTTATCAAATCTGAGGAAAGTCTGGAGAATTTTCTCAGCCTGATTTAGATGAAGAAAACATGGATGTTGAGCAGTTGATAGATCTAGAGTCTTTTTATTTCCCCATTCAGTAAGTCATTATGAGTTAATTTATCTTTAAACAATCAAACACATAAACAATCACATCAGATTCCGACACATGATGTACAAAGAAGTTGTTGATACAGATAGGTTTGAACTTGACAAATTAACAGAAGGTCAATTCATGTTAATCATTTATTGACTGGCCTGAGCCTTCTGGTCAGTACATACATCTCTATTGTGATTTACACAAAGTAATAGAACAGTTGCACATTGGACCATTGTCCCAGACAAGCAATAACAAGCATCAATATATGAGATGTCAACAAGTGTGAAAACATAGTAAACATTTTGATGTTGTACATATTAAGTATGATAGTGGTGTCTCAACCATAAAATGTCAGTAGTTTTCCTGAAATTGGGTGTGTAGTCTACCAATGAGAAAAGTAACCTGGTGACTGGAGGATTAGGTAAGCCAGGGTCCATTGACTGATGGATCCACTTCAGGTCTGCCCGTATAGCTCCTCTGAAGGCCTCCCCATGCTCTGCTCATAGCGAAGTCATCCTCCCTCTCACTTGTGGTTCATCTCTTTCTCTCGGCTTCCCTCCCTCAGGTCTGATTTAGGTGGTTAATTTGCTGATGTGTTGGGTGGTTGTTGGTATGTAGCCACCAAGATCACTGATGAATATTCGCATAAATATATACATTCCTACCAATACCATAAATAAGAAGTAGGTCGGAAGAATCCAAATTCCTGAAGTAGGAACTAGTTCCCCTCCCCTCCTTTTCTCTCTGAGCTAGTGTTGGGTTAAGTTGGGGTGGTCAGAGATTATCACACGGTGTACGCCTTGTATCAACTTGTTCCTGCTGTATGTAAATTCTCATTTGACCGGGGTCAGTGAACGTGTACAGTAAGACATTGACAAGAGTGAGAATATGTCAAGATGCATGTAAATAAATGACATACATTTAGAACATTTCTTCCACTAAATGGTGTTTACAATGTGTATAAATAATTCTCTGTGTTTTCCCAATTAACTACTTCTTCTTCTTGTGTCTAATAACTCTCTTCCATTGCCTGTTGTTGTTGTGATGTTGAGTGTTGGGTTGTGTGGTGATGAGTGGTGTGGAGTGGTGTTGTGTTTTTAAGTTATGTTGAATAATGAGTTAAGTTCACTGCGCGTAATGGTGTTCCGCGAAGCACAACCTTCTCATGTGTTGCAGTTCATGTGTGCCCTTATCTAATTAAATTTGACATAAATATAAATATTTATTTCGCCAAACCCTATTAATTCTATAGATAAAGGAGAGAGGAAAGATTGATTTCACTTTCAGCTTTCTAGATTGTAAATAGGCATAGATAAGTCTGTTTTAGAACAAGGCACTTATTCTAGTACACGAACTGTCTTTTCAGCTGTAGATAGTGGTGCATCTTTAGCAATGTTTCTGGTGAAATGCACAAGATTGCTTTCGAATCATCACTTCTCACAGTTGTTTAGAATAGAATATAGTAGTGGAATGCACTTCTTAAAGTTAATAATTATCTCTAAGAATATCAGAGATTGTAGTTTCATCGAAGAGAATATTCTGCCCGGGAATGGCTTTGCGTCGTTAGAATCTACAGTCGAGCAATTTTACATTTCAGAGGTTTTAATTAATAATCATACATTTCAATTGACATCACAAACATGGGTTTACATTACTTGATACATCGGGTTCTTAGTCTAATCAAGGGCTAACAAACGTACCTCGGATCCAGACTTTTGCCTTGCCCATTGAATTTTTGGTCACACACTCTTCTCACATCCGTCCATGGAGCGAGTTCAGACAAAAGTGCGGGCTTATTAACATTTCTGATGAAATAGTAATATATGTTAATTATGCACTGGCGCGAAGGCGGTCATGTGGTTTTCCTATCCAATGGTTTTCTGAGCTTGGTCTGATGAAATCTTTCCAAGAATCCACGTCATTTGTCACTTGTTCAGTTCCAGTTTTGATGTTAAGTTTTAAGTCCCAATCTCCAATTGCGTTTGTGAAGTCAATTTCTTTTAATGTTGTTTCCTCTTTTTTGCGGCAGTTGTTGGTAATGAATAATGTTGGCTGCGTTATGCCACATGGCCCCACTCCAGATTGTTCTATGGTATGGAACTATGTTTACAACATTTTCAGTCATCAAGTTGTTCCCATTTTTCCTCCCTTGTATTCTCTTCTGCATCTGATTGACCTGGTTCATCAGGCACTGGGTGTCGACTCAGGAAGTCCGCTCCCACATTCATTTTCCCAGGAACATACTCAACCTGGAACGAGTAAGGTTGAAGAAGCAGCGACCACCTCATAAGTCGGGCATTCAGAGTCTTAGATGCTGCGAGAAACATGAGTGGTTGATGGTCACATTGCACTGTGAAGTGTCTGCCATATAGGTATGCTTGAAATTTCTGTACACTCCATACGAGCGCAAGACACTCTCTCTCTCTCGATAGTACTGTAATTTCTCTCTGCTGCATTCAATTTCCTGCTAGCATAGGCTACAGGGAATAGCTCTGATGGTACATCTCCCTTTCTCTGCAACAGCGTTGCCCCAATTCCTATGTTACTGGCATCGGTGCGCAGCACGAATGGTTGGTCGAGGTCTGGTAGATGTAAGACTGGATGAGCAGTTAATGCCTGCTTTAATGCTGTGAAAGCTCTCTCACAGTCAGCTGACCAAGTGACTTTCTCTGGTTTCCCCTTTTTGGTAAGATCGGTTAAAGGTGCTGACAGAGTATTGAAGTCCTTGATGTATTTTTGATAGAATCCACATAAGGATACAAATGATCTTACATCCTTCTTTGTTTTTGGACGAGGTGCTCTCTGGAGTTTGTCCACATTTCCCTCTTGTGGAGTTATCAGTCCATGAGATATCTTATGACCTAGAAAGTTCAATTCTTGGAATCCTATCTGACACTTCTTTGGTCTAGCCGTCAATCCAGTTTCTCTGAGGCGCCTGAAAAAAAGATGCAGGGTTTCTACATACTCTTCAAATGTTTCAGTTGCGATCAGGATGTCATCCATGAAGTGACTGATGTCTGGATGCTGTAGTGGGTCAAGTAATTTTCTCATCATACGTGTAAAGACGCTGGGAGCATTACTTAATCCGAATGGAAGAACGTTGAACTCATAGTGTCCTCCAGGCGTGCTGAAAGCTAACCATGGTCTAACTTCCGGTTTTACAGGAATCTGGTAATATCCCTTACTGAGATCAATCCTAGTAAAGTACTTAGCTCGGTTGAGTGCTGTGAAGAGTTTATTCTTATCAGGCAGAGGTTCTGCTTGGAATTCAGTTATAGCATTGAGCTGTCGATAATCGATGCACAATCTATGTTCTCCACTTGGCTTTCTCAATAATACGACGCTAGCACTGTAAGGTGATTCAGATGGTGAGATTATTCCTGCGGTGAGCAGCTGTTGTATTTCTTCCTCTAAAGTCTTTTGCTTTGCATAAGGAACTGGGTAAGTCTTGACTCGCACAGGCACCGTGTCATTCAACTTCATGTCAAATTCCTCCAAATCAGTTCTTCCTGGCTTATCAGTAAGTACTTCTGCATATTTTGCCATAAGTTCCCTAATCTGCTTTTGCTGATCCTTTGTTAAGTTGGGATTGATTTCCACATCCTTAAAGGTCTCTTTGGCTTGCAGTTGGCACTCGACTCCCATTGTTGATCCTTCTTCGACTTCAGTAGCCACACTCATGGCCATCAGATGTGCAGGTTCGGTGGTTGAGGGTCTTTCATGATATTTCTTCAAGAGGTTTATGTGCAATACTTTCATCTTGCCTTTGACTGAAATTCTGTAGTTGGTACGTGAGATCTTCTCCGTCACTACATAAGGTCCTCTCCATCCTATTTGCAGCTTATTCTGACTGGTTGGAAGCAGCAACATCACCTTCTCTCCTACCTCTAACTCTCTATCCTTTGCCTTGCGGTTGAAGTTACGAGCAATTCTTCGTCTGGCTTGACGTAGATTGACATTCGCTTGTTTCCAACTGTGTTGTAAACGATTTTTCAACTCGGCAACATATGTAGATGCAGTCACGACTGTATCATCTGTAGTATTATCAGTCCATGTTCGCAGTAACGCCTCAAGGGGTCCTTTGATCGGTCGTCCAAACAACAGTGTGGCTGGAGCAAAACCTGTTGAGTGATGGGGTACTTCCCTGTAAGCGAATAAAGCTGCGGGTAAATACAAGTCCCAATCCTCTGTTTTCTCCTGGGCAATTTTGCGCAGGATACTAATCAATGTCCCGTTCCACCTTTCCACAAGTCCATTTGACTGAGGGTGATATGGCGAACTGAAGATATGGCGTGCATGAAAAAGTCGGAAGGTCTCTTCCATGAGCTTACCACGAAACTGTGAACCGTTGTCCGTCAAGATTCTTTGTGGGAATCCTAGACGTGTGAATATTCCTAATAATGCATCAGCGACGTGTTTGGAGTCACAGCTGGGCATAGGAACTGCTTCGGCCCACATGGTTGTTGTGTCCACAAGCGTTAATATGAATCGGTTTCGCCTCTTCGTTGCTGAGAGAGGTCCGATTATGTCTACTGCCACTTTCTCAAATGGAATTCCAGTGATTGGCGATTCACCCAACATTGCCGGTGGTGTCCGGTGTTTTGGTGATACTTTCTGACACTGTGGGCATGATTTTACAAACCGTTGTATGTCTGAATTCATCCCTGGCCAAAAGTAGTGATTGGTAATCCGCTGTGTAGTAGCGTTGATACCCATGTGCCCACTGAATGGTAGACTGTGACCCATCTCTAAGATCTGAGTCCTATATTGAGTTGGTACAACAAGTTGATTAAACTCTTGTCCAGCTCGTCCTGCTTTTCTGTAAAGAAGTGCTGACTTCATGAACAGATCACCTTTACGTAGAGGTAAATGTGATTTTGGCAGTTTTCTGAAGCAGGGTTCCAAGGTGCTGTCGGCTTCTTGTGCCCTCTTCAGTTCCTCCGTTCGAGGGATTGGCGTAGTTGTTTCTGGAGTTTTTGTTGCCTGTGATCGAGTGGTCATGGTCGCCATCGCCACAGGTTGAACAGGTTCTCCTAGAACGATAAATCTACAGCCGAGGATTACAGGATATATCGGATCGTCCAAGATTGCTGCCTTGATCGTCCCAGTGACATACCGCGAGGCTATGTTCACTTTTGCCACTGGAAGAGACATATTTGTTGAACTCTTCAGTGGTCCCTGCAATTCCACTATTTCCTCTGTCACCTGTTCAGGGTGAACTAAGGATGATGAGACAACACAGTCATATGATAATCCAGTATCATATAAACAGGTCGTTTTGAATCCATTTAGTAAGATGGATTCCACAACCGGAATACGAGATGATGTGTCTTGATGGGGTGTCTGTTTGGACGTTTCACCAGTGCTCACTTTTTTCTCTTTTCGGTTGGCCAAACATGCCGCGGTGTGTGGAGGTGGCTTCTTTCTGCAACTCTGAAATGTGTGACCCCTAATTTTGCAATGGGTACAGAATGGTTTGTCCTCCCTCGGCGCTGTTTGGACTGAGTGTTGAGTGTTTTTCGGGGATTTCCCCTTTTTCCCGGTGGCTACAGTGTTTTCACCCTCTTTTGGCTGTGGAGTTTTGTTTTGAGAGGGGGTGTTGTTCGAACGTCCCTTTCCTCCCATCTCCTTTTGAGATTTCTCAAATCTCTCTGCCAGGATGATTATAGTTTCCAGGCGGTCAGCCCCGTTTTGGGTTAGGAATGCCTTCATTTCGTTCTGCATTTTCCCCTTGATCTGATCAATGATAATCATTTCACGGAGTCCTTCATAATTTTCCTCAAATCCTCCCAAGCAAGTCCATCTTTGTATGTATGACTTCAGTCTTTCCACTAGTTGTGCGTAGCTCTTACCCAGTTCCTTCCTTGCGGCTTTGAACCTGAGTTTATAAGATTCGGCGTCCACTTCGAATCGGCTCAAGAGTGCCGTCTTGAGTGTTGTGTAGTTCTGTTGTTCCTCTCTAGTGAGTCTTGAGAACACTTCATACGCCGTGGATCTTAAGGCCTGCGCCAACTTCGTCGCCCATCTACTCTCTTCAAGCCCACAGCTGACAGCCATTGCCTCGAAGCGTGATAAAAATCCTTCGATGTGGTCAGTCTGTTCATTAAAGGGTTCCAGAGGAAATGACATAGCTCCTGAATTAAGTTGAGAGACGTGAGGTGGATCTGTCACTGGCGATCCTGATGAGGTTGAGGGTGTAGGACCACTCCCTTTCTCTATCCTCCGGATCTCCACTTCAATCTCCATTCTCCTCAACTCCAGTTGGTGTTGACGCTCTCTCTCCTTATCTTCCATTTCAGCCTGTAGTCGTTTCTTTTTCTCCTCCAATTCTGCTTGAAATCGTTTCTCTTTCTCCTCCAATTCTGCTTGAAACTGTTTTTCCCTCTCAGCCAATTCAGCCTGAAGCTGTTTTTCTTTCTCAGCCAAGTCAGCCTGAAGTTGTTTTTCTTTGAGAGCCAATTCAGCCCGCAGTCTCTCTCTTTTGTCGAATGCATCTGAAACATAGTTAGCTAGCTCAAGGCCATCTAACCCGCACTCCCTACCTGTTTCTGTTATTTGGGCTCTAAACTTTGCAGTTTCCGCCATGTCTATAATTTATTGCTTTGCTCTGCCTATCAATATAATTGCAGTTAGTCTGATCCGCGTAAGTTTGTCAGTCCCTGATCTGCAAAGATACAACAGAGCATGTGCAATATTAAAAACACCCTATGTTATGTCTGTCTGTCAATGCTGGAAAAGCCAAAGGCAGCAGGCACTGAAGTAACCACAATTAATTCCTAGTAAAGAAAAGAATCTGAAATTAGACAGAGTTTTCCCAACGGATAAGATTTTCCGGTGGTTGATGAAATGCTGTTAAGTTCAGACTCTACAGTAAAGGAACACCTTCTCTGAAAGAGAAGTAGTGTTGGTAGAGTAGATACACACTATATATTTCACCTGGAGCAACTCTCTCTGAAGTATAAGCCTATTTGAACATGGCCCCCTTCTCCAGGAGTAAAATCAGTCACCTACTCTTATTTATCTATAAATGTCATTCATATCATGTGGCTGTCAATCAATACCCCACATGGTATCTGTTAAACATTATAGAAAATAACTGTGTTAATAATCCAAAGATAACTGTGTTCATGTATTTTTAGGTGATTGTTTAAAGGTTAATATATGGGAACCATCCAGGACGTAGACCGCAATATGTCATATATTTTTGAAGGGAGTGGGAGATCACTGTAGTGCATGCCCCATCTCTAGCAAAAGATGTAGAGCCCCATCCTCTTCTATCTTCAATAACCCCAGAATATGAACCTTGAGTTATCTGCAGGCCTCGTTCTATTAAGTATTGTCTAGGAGATATAGATTATGGCCCTGGTAAGAATGGTAATTTACTAACTGGGAATCTGCCCCTTCTCCAATGATTCTGATAGCTCTGGAGCCCCCTTTTAGTTTATCAAATCTGAGGAAAGTCTGGAGAATTTTCTCAGCCTGATTTAGATGAAGAAAACATGGATGTTGAGCAGTTGATAGATCTAGAGTCTTTTTATTTCCCCATTCAGTAAGTCATTATGAGTTAATTTATCTTTAAACAATCAAACACATAAACAATCACATCAGATTCCGACACATGATGTACAAAGAAGTTGTTGATACAGATAGGTTTGAACTTGACAAATTAACAGAAGGTCAATTCATGTTAATCATTTATTGACTGGCCTGAGCCTTCTGGTCAGTACATACATCTCTATTGTGATTTACACAAAGTAATAGAACAGTTGCACATTGGACCATTGTCCCAGACAAGCAATAACAAGCATCAATATATGAGATGTCAACAAGTGTGAAAACATAGTAAACATTTTGATGTTGTACATATTAAGTATGATAGTGGTGTCTCAACCATAAAATGTCAGTAGTTTTCCTGAAATTGGGTGT
Organism: Cepaea hortensis; assembly: GCA_963921405.1. Taxonomy (NCBI): domain Eukaryota; kingdom Metazoa; phylum Mollusca; class Gastropoda; order Stylommatophora; family Helicidae; genus Cepaea; species Cepaea hortensis. The sequence goes on from OY992888.1 coordinate 58,175,139, forward strand.
GTAGTCTACCAATGAGAAAAGTAACCTGGTGACTGGAGGATTAGGTAAGCCAGGGTCCATTGACTGATGGATCCACTTCAGGTCTGCCCGTATAGCTCCTCTGAAGGCCTCCCCATGCTCTGCTCATAGCGAAGTCATCCTCCCTCTCACTTGTGGTTCATCTCTTTCTCTCGGCTTCCCTCCCTCAGGTCTGATTTAGGTGGTTAATTTGCTGATGTGTTGGGTGGTTGTTGGTATGTAGCCACCAAGATCACTGATGAATATTCGCATAAATATATACATTCCTACCAATACAATAAATAAGAAGTAGGTCGGAAGAAATCTAAATTCCTGAAGTAGGAACTAGTTCCCCTCCCCTCCTTTTCTCTCTGAGCTAGTGTTGGGTTAAGTTGGGGTGGTCAGAGATTATCACACGGTGTACGCCTTGTATCAACTTGTTCCTGCTGTATGTAAATTCTCATTTGACCGGGGTCAGTGAACGTGTACAGTAAGACATTGACAAGAGTGAGAATATGTCAAGATGCATGTAAATAAATGACATACATTTAGAACATTTCTTCCACTAAATGGTGTTTACAATGTGTATAAATAATTCTCTGTGTTTTCCCAATTAACTACTTCTTCTTCTTGTGTCTAATAACTCTCTTCCATTACCTGTTGTTGTTGTGATGTTGAGTGTTGGGTTGTGTGGTGATGAGTGGTGTGGAGTGGTGTTGTGTTTTTAAGTTATGTTGAATAATGAGTTAAGTTCACTGCGCGTAATGGTGTTCCGCGAAGCACAACCTTCTCATGTGTTGCAGTTCATGTGTGCCCTTATCTAATTAAATTTGACATAAATATAAATATTTATTTCGCCAAACCCTATTAATTCTATAGATAAAGGAGAGAGGAAAGATTGATTTCACTTTCAGCTTTCTAGATTGTAAATAGGCATAGATAAGTCTGTTTTAGAACAAGGCACTTATTCTAGTACACGAACTGTCTTTTCAGCTGTAGATAGTGGTGCATCTTTAGCAATGTTTCTGGTGAAATGCACAAGATTGCTTTCGAATCATCACTTCTCACAGTTGTTTAGAATAGAATATAGTAGTGGAATGCACTTCTTAAAGTTAATAATTATCTCTAAGAATATCAGAGATTGTAGTTTCATCGAAGAGAATATTCTGCCCGGGAATGGCTTTGCGTCGTTAGAATCTACAGTCGAGCATTTTTACATTTCAGAGGTTTTAATTAATAATCATACATTTCAATTGACATCACAAACATGGGTTTACATTACTTGATACATCGGGTTCTTAGTCTAATCAAGGGCTAACAAACGTACCTCGGATCCAGACTTTTGCCTTGCCCATTGAATTTTTGGTCACACACTCTTCTCACATCCGTCCATGGAGCGAGTTCAGACAAAAGTGCGGGCTTATTAACATTTCTGATGAAATAGTAATATATGTTAATTATGCACTGGCGCGAAGGCGGTCATGTGGTTTTCCTATCCAATGGTTTTCTGAGCTTGGTCTGATGAAATCTTTCCAAGAATCCACGTCATTTGTCACTTGTTCAGTTCCAGTTTTGATGTTAAGTTTTAAGTCCCAATCTCCAATTGCGTTTGTGAAGTCAATTTCTTTTAATGTTGTTTCCTCTTTTTGCGGCAGTTGTTGGTAATGAATAATGTTGGCTGCGTTATGCCACAATCACATACAAGAATGTGTGTGGAGAGAAACAGTCAGTAGACGAAGCAACGACTCATTCATGGATAGAAGACGTGCTCAGACCTGCTTTAGCTAAATATAATTCTGCGGATGTATTTAATGTCGATGAAACTGGATTATTTTGGAGATTGCTACCTGATAAAATATTTTCTTTCAAAAATGAAAAGTATCATGGGGGGTGGGGGGGGGGAAGGGGGGGGGGAATCAAAAGAAATAATAACAGCGGGTTGTGTGTTCCAATATGGATGGTTCATTTAATTGTTGACAATTGTTCAGCCCACACAAAAATTAACAATCTGATGGCAACAGAGCTTTTGTTTCTGCCACCTAATGCCACATCAACACTTCAGCCTTGTGATCAAGGTATCATTCAAAATCTGAAAGTTCTTTATAGAGCCACAATGTTGACTAACTTGTGGGTCATATGGATGCTGACCTCATTTGTGATGATTTCAAGATAACCGTTCTTGATGCTATTCTTATGTTAAAATCTTCATGGGACAGAGTTTTACCAGCAACTATTGCGAACTGCTTTAGACAGTCTCTAGGGAGTCTCTGTGGCGAAGTGGTCAAGCCGTTTGACTCGTGTTCCGAAGGTTGTGGGTTCGAATCCGGGCCGCTCCCTTCGGTTTACGAGTTAAATGTTTCGGAGACTCCTGTGGGTCGTCGCTAAAAGCTACTGAGTTCGTGCTTTGTGCGACGCTTTCCGTTCTGCGGAAAAGGACCGAGCCATATGGGATAAAACCCGGTGCAATGTTGTCGACCCTGTCGACTTTTAAGCGACTTTTTTAAAGCTTTAGACAGGCTGGCTTCTTACCTGCAGTAGATGTCTCTGTAAATGAGAATTCCACACCATCAGCGAGCAGTGAGAGCAATGTTACTGACATTTCAGTGGGGCCATTACTTGCTAGATTGTATAAAGAGCTGAACATTGAACCAGAGGAGTTTGTGAACATTGACAATGATGTTTCTACTAGTGCCACTCTTTCAAGCACTGATAGTATAGGACTATGTATGCCAGTAATTCAACCAACGGACCCTTCCAGCCCTGACTCTGATGATGAGGATGACTGTGGGCTGCAAGCACAACCTGTATCGCAGTCAGATATTTTGGCATCAATTGACAAAATTGACATTTACATGATGCAGAATGAATGATCAGATGATGCAGTCTCACCATTTTGTGCCTTTAAACAGGCCATGGGAAGACATTTTTCACAAGTCAAGAAGCAAAGCAAAATCACAGATGTTTTCTTTAATTAATTTGGAAATTTCAACATTTCTGATATTGTATTGCTATTTATTTGTTCACTACCCGTGTTTCCTAAGTGGTACAATCATTTCACTCAATGCTACTGCATGGTACATATGTATTAGTGTAAATTAGTGTAAATATGTGTGTAGTCTGGACAAGTAGAATTCCTGATAAGTAGAACAAATTCCTTTGGCCCCTGCGACTTCTACTTATCCAGACTCCACTGTGTGTGTGTGTGTGTGTGTGTGTGTGTGTGTGTGTGTGTGTGTGTGTGTGTGCCTTTCTCCGTAACCCCGAATACTCTCGTGGTTGACGTGAGCGCACGAGAATTGGAAGCGGTTCGAGTCGCGCCAATGACTTATGAGAGTATGGAGCTGATCGCTCAGAAAGTCGTGGCGTGCTGATGAGCGTAATCTAGCCTAGGAATCAACATACAGATGAAACAGGATGGAAACGCGGGGAAAAAAAAATAATATATATATATATGTCACGTGGTCGAGTGTTTCCACTCTTCTTCTGTCAGAGAGCTCTGTAGAAACGTAATGAACAAGTCCCGATGCAGGACGCCGCAAGAGGTCTGTGATGTGCAAGGGCCATCACAGTTTGTATGTCTGAGTGCATGGAAGAATAGGCAGCCACTCATATCCACCGTAGCCACAAATATCACTTATGAGTAGAACTCCCATCCCGCCATTCAAGCAGCCCGATGTCTCAGGAATTAACCGATTCTGTGCCAAACAAAAAGAAGGTTTCGACCGAGCAAAAATGGGTGGCGGAAAATGGGAAGTAGGGGTGTGTCAGTTATGACATAATAGTTGTTAATATAATGGTGTTTCCGGTTTCAAGATGGCGACGGACGGTCGTGTTGTTTTGTAATCGTTAACGTTTTCGCGTAGGACAGGGGTGGGCAAACTACTGCCCGCGGGCCGCATGCGGCCCGCCAAGTGATTTTATGCGGCCCGCGAGGGCATTTAGAAATAAAAATTTTTAATTCGTTTTTAAGTTATTTTGTTGAATTTTACAAAATTTCACGTACCGTTATGATGAGTGTCAATAACAAACGTAAGATTGAAGATGAATGCCGCGTTTTTAATGATGAATGGACAACTAAGTACTGTTTTATAAAAGTTGGTAGCAAATCAGTTTGCTTGTTGTGTCGTGAGACAGTGGCTGTCTTCAAGGAGTACAATTTAAAAAGACATTATCAAACAAAACATTCCGATTTCGGATACAATTTAACGAAGAGAAGGAAAGGAAATGCCTTGAGTTGGTGAAAAATTTGGAGAAACAGCAAACTGTTTTCACTAAACAGTCTTCAATTCAAGATGCTGGAACTGAAGCTAGTCTTGTGCTTTCACACAGAATTGTAAAACAGAACAAGCCATTTTCTGATGGCGAGTTCACCAAGGAATGTTTGCTAGATTGCAGCAAACATTATGTGTCCAGAACAAAAAACCAGATTTGACAACATTACTTTATCAAGGAGACCTGTGGTCAGACGGTGTTGACAAGATCAGTGACAATTTGATGCATAAACTTCAAGATGCAAGTAAACAATTTTTGTGGTACTCTCTTGCATTGGATGAGAGTACCGATGTACATGATACTGCCCAATTATTGACATTTATACGTGGAATAAACACTTCTTTCAAACTCAATGAAGAGTTACTGAGTGTTGAGTCACTCAGAGACACAACCAAAGGCTATGATATATTCAATGCTGTTACTAACTGTATTGAAAGAACTGGGTTGGTTTGGAACAAGATGGCAAGTGTTACAACTGACGGAGCTCGTGCTTTGACTGGAAAAAATGTAGGTCTGGTAAAGTTGATAAGTGATAAGATTAAAGCAGAATATCCAGATCACACATTACTACCACTTCACTGTGTGATTCATTAAGAAAGTATGTGTAAAACTGTTTTGAATATCAAGCATGTTATTGACTCAGTTGTCAGTGTCATCATCCTCATCAGATCAAGAGGACTTAATCACAGACAGTTCAAGTCATTACTTGACGATTTGGAAACTGAACATTCCGATGTCCTGAACCACACCAATGTTCTATGGCTGAGTCTCGGCAAGGTGTTGAGCCGAGTGTGGGAACTCAGAGAAGAAATAGTGATGTTCCTATAGATGAAGGGCATTGCATGTGACTTTAATACTAACATTGCCAATAAATAGTGGCAGTTAGATTTGATGTTTGCCATTGAAATTATGGAAATTTTAAATGAACTGAATGTCAAACTTCAGGGCAATGGTGTGTTTGCACATGAATTGTATGTATATGTAACATCATTTCAGGCAAAACTCTCACTGTTCTCCAGACAAGCAAGTGAAAAAAGATTTTGTCACTTCCCTTTGCTGAAACAAGAAACAATTTCTTGTGAAATGACTGAAAAATACAAAGCCCAATTAGATGCATTGATTGAAGAATTTGGATGGAGATTCCAAGATTTCAAGAAATTAGAGCCATAGTTCAATATTCTCAGTTCACCTTTTAGTGCAGAAGTTGATACAGCCACAGAGGACATACAGTTGGAGCTGCTCGACTTACAAGCAGATCATGACCTGAAAGAGAAATTCAAGACAGATGGTTTGCTGGATTTCTATGGATCTTTATCACAAGAATCATTTCCCAACTTGAAAAACTTTGTAGCTAAACTTTTATCATTATTTGGATCAACATATATTTGCGAACAAGCATTCTCTTGCTTGAAGATCAACAAATCTAAGAATAGGTCTTTATTGTCGGACTGCAACTTGCATGCTGTCATGCGAATTTCAACAAGTAAACTTGCTCCAGATTTCAAGAATATTGTCAAAATTGCAAGCAGTTACATACATCTCATTAGAAATCAACAACTGTAGTGACAATGTAGTCGCTGTGTGTCTAAATTAAAGCCATTGATAGATAATAAAGAATGTTTGTTGTAAAAACAAGTTGTAAAATCGTGTTAACAAATTAGTAAACGTTTTTGTCCATTTTGTCAAATATAATGTTTAAAAGTGTATAAGTAAAATAAAATTGCAATAATTAGTTATTTATACTGCTTAATAACCTATAAATAATTAATAATTACTTATTGTTATTGGTTGCTGCAAACAATATATATATATGTATGCGGCCCGCCAATAGCTTTACATTTGTCAATGCGGCCCTCCGCACGAAAAGTTTGCCAACCCCTGGCGTAGGAGATGGATTTATTCATTTCTTGCGTGTAATTTTTGTGCCAGGATGTAAATCCAGGAGTTTCTACTGAAGATCTACGCCGATGCTACGGAGTTTCGTGCATCGAGTGAAGCAATCCTTGAGTGAATTTTTCGTAGCGTGTGTGGTTCTGTGTTTTTCGGTTATTCAACATGGCGGAACAACGTGTGTTCTTCGGTCGGCAGTCCACCTAACAAGGAGGCGACGTGGGCGCCGGGCAGGAAGCAAACAACACGATAAGCGTGGTGGCTTAAGGCGTTTTAGACTTAAGTGTGACCGTCTGGTACTCCGGAATATCCGTATTCTGTATTGGAACTGCGCCAGCGTAAAACAACGGGGCCCTATTCTAGAATCCCTGGTTTACAGGAATGGCATTGTAGCGCTCCAGGAGACGAGACTGAGTGATCAGCCACTCCGAATTGCGGCTTCAAATGTTTCTACAACAGACGACATCTGGGAATGGGGATTCTAATTCGCGACAGCATGGTGGCGTCAGAGCTAGACATGTCCAGTTGGGACAGTGACGACATACAAATACAGGAATTAAGAGTTCAATCCAGTCTACCATTCGTGTTGGTTAATGTTTAAGTATGGATTCCCAGAAGTGGCAGTGCTTAAGTGACATATTAGGTCACGAGAGAAATGTTAATTTCTGTGGCGACTTCAACGCTAAAGGCAGATCATGGGGAAACATTTCCTCCAACTCACAGTGGGAGGAGCTCGAGACAGCACTAAAAACCATTGACCTGGTTTGGATCAACAGTGGCTGTATCACCAGGACAGCAAGAAGTCCAGGCGATGAGGACAGTGCTATTGATCTGCCGCAGGTTTCTCCTTCACTCACTACAGTGTGTAGATGGGGTTTCCTAAGACACCACGGCAGCGACCACCACCCTTGCAGCATATTGGTGGAGAAAGGCAGAACCAGGCAGCACAAGCTAACGGTCAAGACTTTCCAGTATGACAGTACAGGGCAAGATGTGGTGAGTAAAATAAGACGTGACAAGCGCAGAAAGCGTCAGAGCAGAAAAAAAAAGTTGGGAGCAGCCACCTTAGTGGAATTTCGAGGCGGAGAAGGCTTGGGTAGATAAGCGTAGTACTGTAAGGAGATGGCAAAATGCCAAGAAGAACAGAGCTGGCCATCCTAGTCCCTGCATGCACTTAGAAAGAGAGATGCATACAAAAGTAAGCTATTTAAAAAAACTGGACAAGGTAGTTAAAAGTGAAAAATGGGCAGAGGTGTGTCAAAGAGTAAGCACCGACAAGTCACTGAAATTGTTTTGGTGAAAGCATGAGTAGGGTAGTCAACAATAAGAGCATTTCTGACTTCCAAGGTGCTGACAGCTGGCAGAGAACTGACGAGAACAAGAGCAAAGCCCTCTTTGAACGCTATCTAGAGCAGAGCAACGAGACAGACATGGAAGGCAGAATTCTTGCCAAGGAGGTCACCTCAGACAGGTGCAAGGCCCAGAACACTTCGGATGAAGACACAGTGACAGTGAAAGAAATCAAGGCTGTGCTTCGACGATCAAAAAACAGGGCTCCAGGGCCTGGTGGCATAAGATACGACGACATAAATAGGTGTACCGACAACAGGCTAGAGAAACTAGCAGACATGTAAAACAACAGTATAGGGAGTGCTAGCATCACGGAGGAGTGGTTGCACGGCTATCTGATTCACTTGCCGAAGCCTGGCAAAGACCACACAAAAATTAAGGAATATCGAGTTATAACCATGCAGAATACAATAGGCAAGCTGCTGGAGAAGTTTATTGCCAAGCAAATATCAAGCCAGCTAGAGAGGCAAGGTGTTTTCCCACCTACGCTGGGTGGGTACCGTCCAAAAAGAGAAACCTGGACGAATGCAGCAGTTTTTGCCCATGATGTCTATGTATGTTTTCACTCAGGCATTGAAACCTTTGCTGCAGCGATTGATCTTGAGGACGCGTACAACAGAGTACCATTGGATTTTTTAATGCTCCAGCTTCTTGAACTCAAAATAAGTCCATTTCCCCTTAGTTGGATCGCTGCAGCCCTATTCCAACGGAAAGTAGTTTTTAGATGTGGCAATTGGTCTTCGGAACCAACACCAATATATCCTGTCCTACCACAGGGATCACCATTATCTCCGGTACTGTTTAACGCCTACACAGTGAGAATCACCAGTGAGCAGATCACTGGACCTGGTAGGACATTGTCATATGCCGATGATGTTTTAGTGTATCGTAAAGGGTAAGGATAGAGATCAGGTTGCTGTGGAACTACAAACCGAACTCAATCGCATAAGTACTTGGTGTGATGAAGCTGTGTCAATGGTCAACCCAACAAAGGCAACAGTGACTTGGTTCTCGTTGAATAATCATATTGTCAACACTCCAACACCAACTGTAAAGCTGTGTTCAGAGACGGTGGAAAGAACGCAGGCAATGAGTTACCTGGGGATACGGTTTGATCGAAGCCTTGCTTATAATGAGCACATAGACCAGGGGATAACAAAGGCCATGCGGGGTTTGGCTGCGATGCGGGTGATGGCGGCAGCAAACTGTGAGCAGCGCCATCTATGTCTTTTATACGAGAGGCTGGTCATGTCTGTTTTTGAGTACGCGATGGCAATTCTGACACTCAGCCGTACGCAGATAGAAAGGATGGAAAGGATACAGAATGAAGCTATGCGCATTATTCTTGGATGTACAAGAGATACAGCATGCAGGGCGATGCGCTACCTTCTTGATTTTCCAACCATTGAAGACAGAATACAAGTTTGCAGCGCACGCGCCTACCTCAGAGTTAACGCAAACACACAACATCCACTGCTTAGTGAAATTAGGAAGGTGAAGGGCAGCAGGTTAAAAAGAGGACGGTCGTGGATGGGTCAAGCCGAAGACATTCTTCAACAGGTGTGTTCACTTGAGGACTTAAATCCTGGCGAGGAGTGGGTACAAGTGCCAACAGATTTCTTCACATAATTTTTCAGTTTGCATCCAACTAGATAGAAAATTCAGACAAGAAAATCCTGCTGTTGTGGAAGTACAAGCGTTGATTTTCGAGAATTCGCTAGACGGTGATGCTGTCATCTGCCCAGATGGGTCGGTCGTCCGACAAGTGAGAAGGTCATGGGCCTATACGGCTCGAGCCGGTAGGAGAATTGTGAAGGAGGACTCTGGTGCTTTTGCTGAGACCATAAATAGCCTGACTATGGAAGTCATGGCAGTAAGTAAAGCAATAGCATGGCTCGAGACACAGGCATTCACTAGGGCATGTTTCCTTAGAGACTCAATGAGCATGCTCAAGAGGATAGAGATGGGGTGGATCCGAAGAGAATGGTTGCTGTCTCTGGAGCGGTCTCGGCTGGCAAAGATTGGTTTGATCTTCGTGCCAGGGCATGCGGGAGTACAAGGAAATGAGCGGGCTGACAAGCTCGCAGGTAAGGCTACTGTGGAGGGCGGGCGCGCCGTGGGCCAGGCTGACATTCTGAATGCCCTACGAGAAGTAAGACTTTAGCGTGAACCAAGTGATGACTGCGAATCTACAACCATGGCCAGACTACGAGAACAGCAAATTAAAAGATTGGTGGCCAAACAAGAACACTACGCAGGAAACTAAAGAAGATTGATAAACCAACACAGAACTGGTGTCGTTAGCCGCTACACGCTGCGGGATTTGCTGAGGGGATTCGAGCACTTATGGACTGAATGGTTCGATGTGCAATGAGGATGATCTATCGACTAACTAACTAACTAACTAGTTGTTAATATGGTAGCAGACATGTATTATAACGCAAAGACAACATTTCGGCGATAGATAAGCCCATGGCAGGAATGGGAAGTAGCTTAAGACGATTAATCATCCCATGGCAATTAATGAGTTAACTGAGTGTAGGTCAAATAACAAACACACAAGCACACTAGACCGTTGTACTGGCTCTAGTAGTCCAGTCATCGTCATCCAGTGGCTTGCTTCGAGGAGAGCCTGTCCCCCGTAACGGCTTTCAAATGTAATGTTTATCGAAGTGGTTATTATTGTGTTAGAGTGGTGTTTGGCTGAACCTTTGGTTGGTGATGAAGTTAGCGCAGTCGACGGCCGTGATCGTTAGCCTGATGTTTGTAGTAGTGGTTGTTGTAATGGTTTAAGTGTGGTTGTCTCAATTGTTGTTGTTGTAGTGGTTCTCTTAGTGGTAAATTCATCATGTGCCATGCCGATAAGCGTGGGCGGTCTTGTTTCGCCATCTAATTGGATCACCAGAGTCGTGGATCAGCTCCGTGTTCTTGTCTCAATCGTGCCACGTGGCCAAGCCATCCAGGTATTTATTTCATTGTCTTCCCCTTGTTCTCTCTCTCTCTGTGTACGTGTGCATGCATGCATGCAGTGTATGCGAGGGAGTGTGTATTTGTATGTTATTGAGTGTGTGCATAACTATGAGAGTTTGTGCACAGATTTAAGTATCATGCAGGTGTCTGTGTGTGTGCGGGTGTGTGTGCTTTTTTTTTTAAATGTGCGTGTGTACGCATGTCTGCCTGTCTCATAACATGGTAATATGTATTGTTTATGTTTACACAATCCATTTGACAATGTTTTTTTTTCCTATGTGAATGTAACATGCACAATTGATGAACGAAAGATGAGTGATTGGAAGGGCCGAATGTAAGACGGGCCTGTGTGCCAAATTTGGGATCCTTTGAAAATAAAGTTCGTTCGCTCGCTCGTTCGTTCTCTTCCCCTCGACCCTGCCAGTTGTCACTAAGTTCTCCAATTTATTTCTTCTCATGACGTGACCAAACAATTTTGCCTGTTTACGTCTAATTTCTCTAATCAGTTTACGATTTTCATTTGTTTCATGTAGGACTTGGTCATTGATTTTTCTGTCTGTCCTTGGTATTCTTTGCATCTTCCTGAGAAACCACATTTCCATAGTCATTAGATGTTTGTTAGCTTGTCTGCTCATTGTCCACACTTTACATCCATACAAAAGTACAAGTTCTATGTAGCACTTCAACACTCTATGATTCGTTACAAATGACATCTTTTTATTGGTTAGTATGTTTCCTTAGTGGTTGGCGTAATTATTGTGACAATGGTTGTATTTGTCGTAGTGGCTAGTGTAGTCTTGTCGTATTTTTCGGCATAGTGGTATGTGTAATGGTTGATGAAGTGGTTGTCATAGTGGTTTGTGTAGTGGTAGACGAAGCGGTTGCTGAACTGTTAGAGCAATGTTGCAAAGTAAATATTGGAAATGGTTATGACAATTATGGTAATAGTTGTGATAGTGGTGGTAACAGTTGTTATAATGGTGGTAATAGTTGTGACAATGGTGGTAATAGTTGCGATAATGGTGGTATTAGTTGTGATAATGGTGATGCCTGTCGAGATAACGGTGGTAATAGTTGTAATAATCGTGATAGTAGCTATGGGAATGGTGCCACAAGTTGTGATAATGGTAGTAATAGTTGTGATAATGGTGGTAATAGTTGTGGTAACGGTAGTATTAATTGCGATAATAAAACAGAGCGTAGAAATGAGACAGATAATGATGCTTTATTTCTTACCATAAAAAAAAAGGGATCGGAGAGGCAGGAGTCATTCCGCCTACCAAATGTCAATCTGTCGGTCTAATGGTAGTACGTATTCCTCCGCGGCAGCTTAGTATTTAGCCCTGTAGCAATTCTTATCATAAACTATCGACACTTCTAGACCCCAGGGAGATCCAGGGGCGGATCTGAATGGTGGGGTCTCTGAAGATTACACTCTTGGACTTATGACCGGAGAATGCGATTAAAACAATGTCAGTGTCTCAGAGAAGGCGTGGTGTGTTGCCCATTACGAGGTAGAGACGTTATGTATGTACATCGAGGGTGGGATTATGTCACACACACACACACACACACAACACACAACACACAACACACACACACACACACACACACACATATATATATATATATATATATATATATATATATATATATATATATATATATATATCGAGGGTGGGATTCCGTTACATATAAGTCTATCACGGGTATAATGATGCGGACAGTTAGAGAATTACTTTGCTGATACAGCAGTTTCTGCAACTTGTCTTGTTCCAGACGTATTCGTGTTACCTTTCCTCTGGAGTAAACTAGACAGGCCAAGCGAGGGATCATGCTGCAAGGGCAACGCATGATCTCTAAATTCAGGCCAGGCATTGCGCTATGGAGAGGTATAACTCCATTTCATAAACTATCGTCTATCAATCGAGACGGCAAGATGCCAGTGAATATAACACATTTCTTTTGCCACATTTCTGTGCTCCATATCATTATTTCTGTCTTATATAACACATTTCTTTTGCCATATTTCTGTGCTCCATATAATTATTCCTGTCTTATATAACACATTTCTTTTGCCATATTTCTGTGCTCCATATAATTATTCCTGCCTTATATAACACATTTCTTGTGCCATATTTCTGTGCTCCATATCATTATTTCTGTCTTATATAACACATTTCTTTTGCCATATTTCTGTGCTCCATATAATTATTCCTGTCTTATATAACACATTTCTTTTGCCATATTTCTGTGCTCCATATAATTATTCCTGCCTTATATAACACATTTCTTGTGCCATATTTCTGTGCTCCATATCATTATTTCTGTCTTATATAACACATTTCTTTTGCCATATTTCTGTGCTCCATATCATTATTCCTGCCTTATATAACACAATTCATGTGCCATATTTCTGTGCTCCATATAATTTTTCCTGTCTTATATAACACATTTCTTTTGCCACATTCTGTGCTCCATATCATTATTCCTGCCTTATATAACACATTTCTTATCCTTTCGACCATCATAACTGCTGGTAGCTGGGTAGCTCTTGGTTAATCAGCCAGATATTAGATATGCCCATGGCGAGATCTAGGGTCGGCCAGTATTAACATTTAAGCATACAACGGAGCACAGATGCAATTTCACTCATTCAGACATGAAAATATATGCCTTGAATGAATTGGTATTTTCTCGCCACCAATGGGGAACTGTCTGGAATCACTAATGGAGGGTGTGGTGTGTGGGGAGATAACGCTTGTTGTTTTGGGATGTGGAAATGTGAGATTACGTCACGGGATTATGGCCCCTGACAGACCATTATGCAGAGTGGTAGCGTAATAGATGTATACTTGTTTCCGAAGAAGAGTCTCCATGGCGATGTGGGTACGCCGTCTGCGTCGCATTGCGAAGGCTGTGGGTTCGATTCCGGGTCATATCGTTCGGTCCATGAGTGCAATTTTCTCGGAGACTTCTCTGGGTGGTCATTGGAGCTACGGAATTCGTTGCTTTATGCAACGATTTCGGCAGGACACACTGCGAAAAAAGACCGAGCCATAAGGGAGTGAAACCCGGTGCAATGAAGTCGGTCCTCTCGCCTTTTGACCTGCTTGTATAACTAGTTTGGTTTCGAACACGAGTGTCGGTGATCAGTCTCCAGTATTGGCGGGGCTCTACTCTAGACCAACACGGATGTGAGGTCGACCGTGGGTGGTAAAACAATATCAGATTTCTCTCTCTCTCTCTCTCTCTCTCTCTCTCTCTCTCTCTCTCTCTCTCTCTCTCTCTCTCTCTCTATTCTCTCTCTCTCTCTCTCTCTCTCTCTCTCTCTCTCTCTCTCTCTCTCTCTCTCTCTGCGAGTCACTGTATAGGAAGTGCGGTGACCTGCTCTTTCTCTCACAATCACTTCTGGAAAAATCTCAAAAATGAGAGGGAAGTACAGGAGAACCGTCAATCAGATAGCGGTGGGAACGATTAGTAGTGTGACCCTTCGCTGGCTGTTGAAAGAGTAGACGGAGCACGCATGGGAATGTCCTGAGTGGTGTGATGTCGTTTCTTAGCTCAACTTAACTCAATTCACCTCAACTCAACTTAACTCAATATCAACCCAGAACTTACTGGCCGTATGTACAATTGCCCAGAAAATCACCAACAGCCAATAACCGCAGGGTTAATTGCCAGAGAAGGAACTGTCCACCGCATTTCCTATATAGTAACACATTGTTATGAGCACCGGTCGTCCAGAAAGCAATGGTGAACTACTCAACGTACAATTGCCTACAAAGTGAAAAACAGCCAATAAATACTGGATTGAATGCAACGTCCTCCGAATGACATTTAACTAAATTTATCTGTTTATCTTTTTTTTTTTTTTTGCATATCCTTTACAGGACATCGCTGTCAACACCAGCATCTTTCAGCTGTATGTTGATTTCTTGGCAAGATTACGCTCAGTAGTTTGCCATTGCTTTCTGAGCGGCCGGCTCACATACCCCGTAAGTTACCGATACGATTCGAACGACTGCTGATTCTCACCATCATCACGTTACCTACGAGAGTATACGAGATTACGGAGAAAAGTCGCCAACCTCTAAGCCAGGAAGCCGGCATCTGTTTATCACTTAACCGGAAATTGTACCCATGTAAGGGGAGCCATGTCTGGACATTGTACCCATGTAAGGGGAGCCATGTCTGGACATTGCGTGTTGCTTAAAAAACAACAACTACAACAAATACTGCATCACTTCCACATTGAAATATAAAATTCAGAAAAGTACAGAATTCTTTGACACGCCTTGACGAGTCTATGGTACTAGTGCAATATTGGTAGTTTTCATTGTTTGGAGCCGAGGGCATTTAGTGTGTTGATAAACGGCACTGGATACTGCAACTCAGTGTATGCGTGAATAAAAAGTGACATTATTATTGTAACATGTGTCTGTTGAAGTTCTTGACGTGGAGATTGCCATTGCAGCGAGTGCGTCTATCTATCTGTCTGTCTTTTTATATCTATCTGTCTATCTGTCTGTCTCTGTCTACCTGTCTGTCAGTGTGTCTATCAATCTGTCTGACCGTCTCTGTCTGTCTGTGGTTAGATTGCTTGTCTTGTCTATCTTTGTGAGACTATTTATATGGCTATCGGCATTTATATGTCTGAAGATTGAACACAACCCACTGCTGGCTAAACGAGTCTAAAAGAGAGCGGAGCTCAAGTCTAGTGCTTCCAGTCTGACATGGGGAAAGCCCAAGGTTCGTACCGGAATACGACCGGCGTTACCAGTGGTGGGCTGTGCTCAATCGTTAAACCTCAAATCCCTAAACAACCATACAAATCAATTTATATATGTCTGTATTATTTTATTTGCCTGTATCTGCCCGTCTGTCGGTCCCTTTGTGTCTGTTTATTTGTCTGTATTCCAGCGTCTTTCTGTCTTGTTGTGCCTGTCTGCCTGCCTTCCTGATTGTTTGTCAGTCTAGCTGTGTATCTATATCCATTTGTCTGTCTACATCTTCGTGTCTATCGGTGTCTGCTAATTGCCTACCCTCCTGCCTACTTGTCTACCTGCCTGCCTACATACCTACCTGCCTACCTGTCTGATTGTAAACATGAATGCATTGCTAAGACATTTGCTTATATCCCGCAGGTGAGAAACCTCACAAGTGCCAACAGTGCGGTAAAGCCTTCAGCCAGTCCTCCAACCTCATCACCCACAGCCGCAAACACACTGGGTTCAAACCCTTCGCGTGTGGTCAGTGTGGCAGAGCTTTCCAGCGCAAAGTGGATCTCCGGCGTCATTTTGAGACCCAGCATTCGTTTGGAAGTGTGCTGCGAAATGCAGAGATACCTTTGGGTAAAGCGACCCCCCGGGGTCGCGAGCTGCAAGGAGCCAAATAGTATAACTTCATTGGCGAATAGACACTTAATGTAAATACTGAATGCATCACAGGTTATAGCAAATGGAATGTGTTATGTAAGGGATGAATAGGGATATAGTGCACAGAAGCATTGCTAAAGAAATGTGTTATTTTGTTCAAAAAGATATAGCAAACTATTAATCGAAAAATATTGCCTTGAAAATCAATGGTTGATGTTGATCACAGTGAAGGACGTACAACGTTTTAAAGACAAGAATAATGACAAGGAGAAGAGAAACACGGCACAAGAAATGTGTTATATAGGACATATATAATAATATGGAGCACGGAAAGATGGCAAAAGAAATGTGTTATATAAGACATAAATAATTATATGGAGTGTGGAAAGATGGCAAAAGAAATGTGTTATATAGGACACAAATAATTATATGGAGCACATAAAGATGGCAATAGAAATGTTAGTTAGTTAGTTAGTCGCGGTTCCAACTTCTCGGCAACGGGTCGTCCCCATATTGCTCCGTTCCCGTGCCAGTGAATATCACATAAAACGCTCATCGCTGCCCTATGTGAACAATGGAACAGACAGAAGTGTCGGCAAGCCAACAGCCCGCACAGGTACACTGTGCATAATGCCGCCTCCAGAATGCCAACACAAAAGTCCACCACGAAAACCACAGTTCATCGTCAATGGAAACAGCAGTCACCAGAAAGACTTCATTGACCCGGGTTTTATCCCATATGGCTCAGTCTCTGTCCACAGGGCGACCCACCGAAAGCGCCGCACAAAGCACGAACTCCGTAGCTACAGCGACGACTCCCAGGAGTCTCCTCAAAAAAGCACTCGTGAACCGAAAAGGCAAACCAGTCAATCCAGCAACAACCGGCCGTCATCGTTCTGAACATGCAGCTCATGCTAAAAAAACGCGGACAGATGCAATTCCATGCAAAATTCACAGCTCACAGTGTCGCACCACGCACTCACTCAGTAGCAGGACGACGGAACCATAGCCTCCTTAGTCGCCTCTTACGACGTGCATGGTAGGCAACAGTGTTACTATTCTTTGCTCCCCTGTATGGGCCCCGGAATGTGTTATATTGGACAACAATAATAATATGGAGCAAAGAAAGACGGCAAAAGAAACGTGTTATATAGGACAAACATAATTATATGGAGCACGGAAAGATGGCAAAAGAAATGTGTTATATTGGATATAAATAATTATATGGAGCACGGAATACGACTGGAGTAATGATGTAGAGTTCAGAAGGTTGCACAAGAAAAATATAAGACTGGAATAATGATATAAAACTCAGATTCATTGCAATATTTCAAAAGCAAATCATACGGATTTAAATATTATCACTACGATGTTATCATCAACGCCAAACGTGTTGCATGGAGGACACATATCAGAAAGGGAATAAAGACTAAGGAGAAGATTATTGCAGATAGGTCACACACTGAGCGCATGAAACGTAAGATGGTGCGTGATGGTGAAAATGACCAGGTGTTCTCATGCATCCATTGTGGATGAACATGTACAGCACGAATTGATCTGAACAGACACATTCGCTACCGCCATGAGTTGTAGTTATGTCAGTTTGAAGTACAATGTAACAAACTATCGTCTGTAAAGACGGCAAGATGCAAATGAATGAATATCATCAATAAAATGTTATCAGAAATGAGATGTTATCATTCCTTTTCATAATCAGTGGGTGCCTGTTATTGAGCAAACATTAAAAACTATGACTCTATACCCTACTCTGTTATTGAGCAAACATTAACAATTGTGACAATAGAGAATATGCGTAGACTCCTTAGAGAATATACTTAGACTGCTCAGAGAATATACTTAGACTCCTTAGAGAATATATTATTCGCACATTTACGTCTGCCATGAGTGCATTGTCTGACTGTCACCTCGCTGTCTTGAAAGACGACAATTTGTAACATGGAGTTATACCTCTTTATAGCGCAAAGCAATTTAGAGACCATGTGTTGCCCATGCAGCATGTTCCCTCTCTCGGCCTGTCAAGTTTACTCCAGAGGAAATGTCACACCAATACATCTGGAACAAGACAAGCTACAGAAGCTGTCGGATCAGCAAAGCAATGCTCTAACATGATTGCATTAGTCATTGACATATCCACAAAGAATATTATCCACAGGGAGTCTGATAAACAGTATTTCACACTTTTAATGGTCTAATATTTTTTTCAATATTGTTGTTTTTGGAGGGGGTGTCTATCCCTGAATTAAAATAAACAAATCATCAAATTGGTGAACACCCTAAATAATGTGTCTGTTTTCTGAATAAAATGTTGTGAACTCCTTTAGGTTTCTTGTAGCTGTTTGAACATTTCTTGAACAACCCAAATGGGCAGTCTGAATGTTTTGTTGAAGGCACAGACACAACGACAACCTGTCATAATCTTCAGAAAGAGGCAGATATAATGTTATGGCCACATTATGAGAGGACAAACATTAGAACATGTTATGACAACTGGAAATATTTGTGGAAAGAGCGATAGAGGAAGACAGCGAGAGATAATTCTTCAGTCTTGTGTCATGGGACGGAAGGAGGTCAATACATGAAGTGATACATGCAGGAACCAAGAAAGTGGGCCAGGACAACAGATTAACAACAGCTTGGTGGAACAACGCGGTTAAAGATAGCGTATTGAAAAATATGGTAGCGTTAAAAAAATGGATCACAAATAAATCTGAACAAGATTGTGTTACTTACAGAATATCACGACGAAATGCCAAACGAACAATTAGAGCATCTAAAGATGAATAATGGAGAATCTACGGTGAACAGATGGCGGCCCTTAGCTAAGACTGCCTAATAGAATTTTATAGACGTGTCAATTATATGAGAAACAGAGATGCATGCTACAACCCAATCACCATTATAAATAGCAAAAGAGGTGTACCGTTATTTAATTCATAACAAAGACTAGCCATGTGGAAAGAATACGTTCAAAAACTACTTAATCCTACACATAATAGCATAGAAAACCTCATTTTTGTGCCTAAAAGCCATGGACAACAAGAACCAAACTTCATCCCTGCAGAAATAAGATACGTTATACAGAAAAGTTCTAAAAAGACATCACCGGGTCCAGATGGAATAGCCACAGAAGCTAGTTCGGTTTTTGAGGAAACAGGAGTTAAATGGCCAAAAAGACGTTTTAATATAGAATGGGAAGAAAGTTAAGTCCCAGAAGATTGGCAACAGGCAATAATATTACTAATAGGGGGAAATAAAGGCAACATGAGAGAGTGCGAAATATAAAGAAGTATATAACTCCTGAGTAATATAGGGAAAATGTACGCATATCTATTGGAACAAAGAGCTAGACCCATAATTGAACAACAGTTAAGTAAAGTGCAGTTTGGTTTCTGAAAAGGTAAAAGTTGCACTGATGCACTATTCACACGTAGATAAATGTGTGAAAAAAAAATGAATACAGTGACCAGCAGAATATTGTGTTTGTAGATCAGGAAAAAGCTTTCGATAGAGTAGGTAGGTACAAATTATTGATCATACTTGGAGACTACGAGATACAAGGACAGTTACTAGAGAACATCATAGCCATGTACCATTCGAGCCAAAGTGCAATAAGAGCACAAGAATGTATATCCGATATGTTCACAGTCAATACAGGAGTGAGACGGGGATGTATGCTCTCTTATCTGCTATTTAATATATACAAATACAGAATATCCAAAGAAGCAAGCCTTGACAGAACAGATTCGGAAAATGTTGAAGTCTATACTGAACTTTTATTTGCAGACGATATGTACCTGTTTTACAGAGCAGGTTGCAAAATCATATTAATAAGCTGAGTTCAACATGCAGCAGATACAATATTAGTATAAATACAGCCAAAACTGAAGTAATGCAAGTTAGCAGATCTCCTGATCCACTAAGTATACAGATACATAGCACATCTCTGAAACAAGTTAAAGAATTTACATATCTTGGAAGTGTGAACACAGAAATTAGCAGATTGGACAGTGAAATTGATATCAGATGTGGAAAAAAGCAATTACGCTTACATATCAACTATCACCCATACTGAAACATCCAAATATACCTATGTCCGCATAACGACAGATAATAAATAAAACATTATACAACCCTATATTTCCAAAGTCAAACTTGGACATTATCCAAACCACACTTCGCAAAATCAACACCTGTGAGATGAGATGCTTGAGGAGAGCTGCCGACTTAACTATCCGAGACCGAGTAAGAAATGATATTATCGGACAGACAGTGGGATCAACACCTTGTGCCACATATATTGAAATACATAAGATCAAATGGTTTGACCATCTCGTTAGAATGCAACACCATCAACTACCAGCACTGGCTCTACATCAAAGAGCATCTCCTACAAGAGTAAGAGGACGCCCGCGAAGAAAATGGATTGACAACATCAAAGGCATCTACAGTCACACGAAATAACACTATCCAGTGCCACCCATCGGGCGGTGGAACGCCATTTATTCCACCCCACGACGCTTGACGGCGTAAGTGGAAGATAATGATGATGGTGGGGATGATACATGTAGTTGGAGATTTCAAGATGTGAAGAAGCATGATCGTTTACGCCAGCTGGCAAGGCATTTCATGATTACGATGGTTGTTAAGGAAATTCTCGTTGCCTATTCAACTATCAGTGTGTCGGTTTGTTATAGTTGGGGTCAATATCACGGGTCAGACAGGACTCACGGAAGTGTAGTCTCTATTTTTGGATTTTACGTTCAGTAGTGTGTCATTGCTTTCATAACTGGTGACGCTCATACAAAAGTAATCACCACAAAGCGACCTGCTTTCAAATAACTGGCGGCTAATTTTGACACACATAACAACGTGAAAACCAACGCAAAGCGCTGGACGCTGCCAGGTCGACCCGGCCCAAAATATGTACCAGGACATGTCCTGGGAAGTAAATGGCATGATTATTAACTCATCAGAAGCAACAGAGATGTGGTACCTGAGACAAATGTTGCGAATTTCTTGGACTGCCAGAGTAACTAATAACGAATGCCTGAAACAAGCTAATGAAACTAGAACATTATATACAACAATAAGAAAGAGACAAATATCTTTCTTCGGTCATGTGATGAGAAGAGAGGCATCGGAGAACATCGTGACAACTGGA